>CM037854.1:81395293-81937303 GCA_021234595.1 Delia radicum
GGGAAAAACTATCAATTAAAAACTTTGTAAGGTCCAATTGAATACATTCACCAAATTTTGTGAAAATCGGCAGAGAGGACCGAAAAATTATTTTTTTTTGTCTACGATTTCCATTTTAAGCCTATATTGAGATATCTCGAATATGATGTAGAAATTTTTTCGCTTCTCAAGCCTTAGAAAAGTATACTATAGTCTCAGGACTTTGTCAACCGGGCAACTTAAGCACAATAAACATGTGTTTACTGTGGGCCTATAGTAGATTATGAATATGTTTTTTTTTTAAATCGGTTCATGAATTGAAAAAGCTCTCAAATTTTCATATCCTCACATGAACCCTAATAGCACAGTTTCGATGGCCTTTGTATTAGGATATAATTAAAGCTCGTTTTACTTTGGCTGCAACTGTAAGAATTTTCATTGTAATCCAACGAGTAGCGAATAAATACCAATCTTTCTTCAAAAGATTTTGATTTGTATTGGTAAAAATAGCCATATGAAGACCACTACCTTTCATCTCTCCTCTATTTCATTACCTGAGTATTGCTTACTTAGAAAATTACTTCCATTGATTGTGACATTTTTATGAATAAGCGTCACACTAATTTTTTTAATATTGTTTAAAAAATCGATCCAGTCGAATGTTTTATGATTGTTAAAGGAAGGCTACACGAATTAAATTATCCAAATTAATCTAATACCACATTTATGCTACAGCCAAAACTAGTACTTCTGAAACTTCTAGTTTTTTTTTCAAATTTATATTGAAGTAGTTTTCAAAAACTACTTGTTTTTGGCTGTATTATAAATGTGGTATGGAACTAAACATTTCATTGAAATTGCAAAAAGGATCAGGAATTAATGTGATATTTCTAACAAATCTCTGCAAAAATTCTATAGACCCACAAAACATTACAAACTACTAAAATCTTCAAAAAAAAAAAGAACAGTTAAAAACACTTAAGCGAACAATCGTAAGTATTTTTGGTTATTTTCTTGAATTACTCATAGTTCAACTTGCAAGTGAGGTATTCCGTCCCGGACCCACATATCGTAGTACTTCGGATATGTTGGTAGAGATTAAAAGCTTAGACCACCATTGACTTACACTGATGAATTATCTTCTCTTCAGTAATGAATTCCTTCATAGCTTTAATGAAATTTGTCACTGGAACTGGTCCATTGAAACTTTCATAGAATCTATGAACAGGATTCATTAAGAGTCAATGCTTATCAAAAATTTGTAGAATTAATGAAAAATCTTCATAAAAATAATGAATCATTCCGACAACGAAGAGTTTATATAATTATGAAATAGTTCCATAAAATTGTTAAATTTTAAGAAGTTATTTGAAATAATAAAAATCTTTATGAATGTTCTTGAACAATGCTTTGGAACTAAGCCAATGAAGCGCTTCATATGATTTTTTTAAACAGTTTCTAGAATCCCAAAATTAATAAAAGACTACATTGAAAAAAATAAAGCACTTATAAAATATGTTGAACAGAATTATATCTTAAAACTGAAGTTTAAAATTTTTGAGAAAATTAATGAAATTATGAAACTTTATGAAAAAATAAAAAATAAAAAAATTAAGTCTCATAGCTCTAAACAAAATTTTCATTAAATTTATGAAGATCTAATTTATGAAATCGAATGAATTTTGTTTACGAAACTATGAAATTTTATGAAAGAAAATTTGTAAAACATTTCATAATGTTAATAAAATTTATTGGATATAATGAAACTCTAAATAGAATCTACGACAAATTTCTATGAAATCACGGTCAAATCCTTTAAAAAAAATTTTTGATAGGACGTTTTTTCATTAGAAATTACCTATTATCGATTAATAAAGCAAAAATACTGTATTGGCAATTAAAAAATGAAAACATGAACTTAAAAACAATCCTATTAACAATTAATGGTATTTCCAATCAACTTTTCAAATAAAAATCGGTTACTAATTGTGTACTTTAGAATCAACCATTTATTTAGTAAAAATGCAAAAAATTGGTACACTGAAAGAGTTACCCTTCATGATATTATTGAAACAATTTGATAGAATTTTTCGTAGATTTAATGAAGAATGTCATTATATCCAAGAAATTTTTATTAATATAAAGAAATTTTCATAAAAATTGTTTTTCATAAAATTTCATAGTTTCATATAAACAATTCATATCATTTCATAAATTATATCTTCATAAATTAAATGAAAATTTTCTTTAGAGCTATGAAATTATTTCATAAACTTTTTTTCATTTTCTCATAAAACTTCATAATTTCATAATTTTCATAATTTTAAACTTCAATTTTAAGATTTAATTCTCAAGTGTTATCATATATTATAAGTGAGTTACTATTTCAATATAGCCTTGAATTAATTTTGGACTTCTATAAAATTGTTTAAAAAATTATATAAAGCGGTTCATTGGTTTAATTTCAATGCATTTTTCAAGACATTCAAGACATTCAAGGAACATCTCAATTTATGAAACTGTTTCAAAAATTCTATAAATATTTCATGGTCTGAATGATTCATAAGTTTTATGAAGGTTTCAATTAATACCACAAACATTTCATAAACACTGACTTTATTGAAAGCTATTTCATAGATTCTATGAAAAATTTCAATTTACGAGTTCCAGTGAGAATTTTGCTATAAAGAAATTCGTTGCTGTAGTGAAGATAATTCTCTCAGGTTAAAAGCTATCAAATTTATTTTAAATACGTGTTTCCCAATCAGTTTAGGCGGCTAAACAAAATACGAGTCCCTTATTTTTTATTCTCCATCATATGTCCGAATTTTTTTAATATCTCTCCGAGAGACTCTACTTGTCAGCTAGGGTTCTTAATACATATCCAAGTAGTATTTAAGAAAAAACTTTGCATAAAGAAACATTTGTAAACCTCACAATACTTTGATAAATGTTTGTTCATATAATATTTATATATCTATAAACATGTGTACAATTATATATATTAGTGGGGCATGAGGTTTTTTAGAAATGTTTAGTGAATTTCACGAGGAATATTGTGCCACTTGGTGTAAAAAATTTATGATAAAATTTTGAGGAGATCGTATAACTAATTCCTTGTCCCAAAGAGGTCAAAGATTAGATTTGAGAAAATTTATATTTAAACAATATTTGTTTTAAGATTTTTTTTTTTTTTTTGTAGATTTGAAAGAAAATTGATACACTTGTTGTTAATGATAAGAAAAAAAAGTTTAGATTAATTCTGTGCCCAGTTGGACATAAAGTGTTATATTCTTAATATTTGAACAACCTTATGTTTAGCAATTTCTTCAATAATCTGAGATGTGCTACGAAAATAATTATGAAAATTTGAAAATCAATAGCCCTTTTCTTCCAGTTGGATTAAAATATTTGTGGATTTGTAATCCAGTTATTGAGCAAAAAATGTGGAAAAATGGGCATTTTTGCGATTTTTAATGCACCGGATGCACTTTTTTTGGGTAGGATTGTTCCACATTTTTTTCTCCTATTCAATTTATACAACTTTGCTTAAGACATAAAAGAGATATTTCGTACGAGATATAACCGTGTTAAAATATAGGAAAAGTGCTAAAACTCCGCCTTGAGCTAAAAAAAATTCGTATGGACATTAAGTTATTACTGTAGCCAACTTGACAAAACCAATGATGCAGAAGTTCTTATTTTTGGGGCTACTTTCACGTGCAATTCCCAGAATTGAGTCCCAAAATCATGTGTTGAAAAATGTTGTACTGTGTTAGTTATAAGTTTGGAGCAATTTTGACCCCAAATAACAGGGTTAATGTTAACTTATTGTAAATTTTTTCTATATTAGATTTCTTAGGCGAATTTTTAGACTAATATTTAACAAATAAAATCTGCATATGGGAAGTTTTAAAAGTGCTTAAAAAATGGGTCATTTAGGCCCTTAGGACACAGAAGGGTTAATTTTTTTAAAAATATTTTAGAAGTTCTTAACAACATTAGAAAAAAACAGTGTTGCAATTTATAGACGGATCCACAAACAAATAAACAATTTTAACCCTTTAACTGCGCTTGCACACTATAGTGTACACATAAAAAAAAAAAAAAGTATGATAATGAAATAAATCTTCTACCCCGTCTGCATTGAATCTCTGAATATTTTCGGTGACGCGAAATGGAACATGTAAGGACCTGTCAGTAGATAAAGTATGCTTTAAATTAGCGGATGAAGAAATTTTTTTAATTAATAAATAAAATTGTCGTTTAACAAAAAACATATAATCTTGAACTTGAATAATCTTGCTCACATCATAATGAAATAGAACTTTATATTTTTGTTTAAATATGTTCATTAGGACATTGGTCATTGAAAAAGAAATCATTGTATGCATAAACTGGACTTCATGGGTATATTTATAATAGCGATATTTGTTAACAAGTCTACTATTTTTGATCAGACTCTATCTCCGAAAAAGGGGCGTTCTAACCAGTACCAAATCATTTCATATTATTCGAATGTTTTATTGGTCAAAAATGGTGTGAGAAATTCCAAAAATTCGATTTTCGGGCCCATTTTTTTTGCAGGTACGAGGTGTGCAAACCTTTTTCTTTCTAATTCAACCCTCTAATGCATGATTTTTTTTTGACTCGTAATTGGATATTAGACTAACTTTAGACGACTGATCACAAATCTGTAGTTGCTTTTGATTTGATGCAACGTAGCTTAAAGCTTAATCTACACTTTAAGAAAAGTCCGAATTTAATTTAAAAAATGTATATATCAAAACAGCTTCTGCGTAAGGCGGGGCTATGCACTAGAATGTCGAGGGCCCCAAATAAAAATCAAAAGTCCAAATAAAAATATTTCCACAAACAAAAGTCGGTACTGAAAGGGTTAACAAAATTACTTTATTAAAACACAGGAATACTAAAATCCGACTTTGACCATTTTTGGGGCAGGGCTTAAAGTTGACCCATTTTGCTTTAATTTCTACCATAACCGTTTTATAACAACTTTCACAATATTTTGCATGAAAATTACCGAAAATCCAAAGTTGATTTTTTAATGCCACCCTAATATATATAGTGCCTTGATAGCGTATCTTTAGCAAGCTATCAGAAAAGTCAATGATTATTGGTAACTTACGAGTCGTATTCCCAAATGATAGTAAAAGATTTGTGGTATTTGTGGTTTTATGCATTTTAAATTTAAATTAAGATTTAATGTACATACAAACTTAAGAACTTTTAAACATACTTTTAATACATACAAACGTGTAACCACCACTGTACGTAGCCATGTGCATGTGTCAGGATATTAAAAATACTTTGTAAAAGTGTAAATTTGCAGTAAATTACTTTTTAACCAAAAAAACCCCATACGATAAGAAATTAAGGGGGGGAAAAAACTAGCAAATACTCAAATATAACTAGCAAATACTCAAAAAATCAGCAGAGAAGGATCAAATATGCACTATATTATATTAAATACTGTGGGCATCAAAAAACTGTACACTAGAGTGGTTTTATAAAATCGGTCTTCGATTTTTATAGGTGCTCAGGTCTGAGATTGTGTCATTTAGTGTAAAAATGCTATTGTGAAAGTTTTAGCTCAATCGGACTATGCCTTCCAGACCCCATTCAGCCCTAAAGTTTAGAAAACGGAATAAGAGGCGAAAAAGTCACTTTTTTTTTAGTTTTTGTAAAATTTTTTAAATGTCGTAAAAGTTTTTACTCAAGAAGGTAAATTAATCGAAATTAAGATATAATTATGTTTTCAAAAAGGTATAAAACACAAAATCGGTTAAAAACTAGCCCAGTAATAAATAATGCCTCAGACCACTAAGGTGGCAATTATTACTTGACCGAGAAATTCGAGCACACATTTTAAAAATTTTTTAAATTGATTACTGAAATATATTTTTTTTACTTAAAAGACTCAAATTTGTGAGATGTAGAAGAAGTTTTTTTTTTGGATGGCGTTAACCTGTTCTAATGTGATGTCAAAGACGGACAACATATTTGGGGGTGTTTTTCAAATCTCCAATTTCAAATTTTAAAAAATTTCTTCAACAAAATCGCAAAAATTGAGATTTGGTCTCCAGTGACTTGTTTAAAACATGTTAGAGATCGAAAATAAAAGATTTTAAGAATATCCCCTGTCACACTTGGGTAGGGCAACGATTTAATTTTTGCAAATTCGAGGAAATTGTGTTTTTAGGTAATATTTGCCTTATTTGTTGTGATAAAATATTTAAAATCGAAAGTAGCTTTTGTACCATTTGTTGTTTTTGTTTATCATCATGACTTAATGTTGAAAATAAAAAATTTTGGACATCATTAACCCATGTGGACCAGAGGCCCAAAGAGACCCCACACTTATATATTTCAATTTACAAAAAACGTTTAAGATTTTTTTTACTACTTTTGAATTTTAATAAACGTGATGTAAAATATAATAACACAATATTTGAAGATTCTGTGCCAAAAGTTTTGTACATATTAAACAACGTTAACCCTTGCCGAGCCGCATTAAGGTCAAAGAATTTACTGCGAGAATTTATACATATTTGAACAAAAAATATTTAAATTCTTTTTTTTACAAAGCTGGCTTAGACCAGTACTTTAATCATTTAACATATAATTTGGACTAAATTAAGATTTGAAAAACACCCCAAAAATGTGACTTTTTCGCCTTTTTTTCCGTTTTCTAAACTTTAGGGCTGAAAGGGGTCTGGAAGGCATAATCCGATTGAGCTAAAACTTTTACAATATCATTTTTACACTAAATAACACAACCCTAGACCTGAGCACCTTCAAATTTCAAAAAAAAATTTGCCCATATACACAAAAACCACTCTAGTGTACACGTTAATTTGCAGTAGTGTCCTACCGAAGACCGCAGCTGAAAAACGGCATTTGGTCGGTTTTTTGGTATTTGTAGACAATGTCGCTAAATGTTGATGTTGAATATACATTTTTTTTTTAAGAAAGTTTGGTGGCCGAATATTTTCTTTAAATTTGACAATTAAAATCGGATCTAATAAGCCCAATAAACTTTGTTCCATTTGTCAAATTTTTCCCTAATGCTTTAATATTCCGAATAGGAAAAAAATCTATTTATGGCCATATATAGTATATTCGGTCGGACACTACCGTTAGCGAAATTCATTTTGGCTTACCAATTTTTTTGAATTATAACACAAACGGGAAGAAACTATAAAATTCTAATGGCTCAACTATATTTAGCAAAGTTGAATTAAGGTATTGTATGAAAATACATTGAAGCACCCATATTTAGCTTAACCCATTAGTGCATGAAGTTCCCTGGCGCTATACTTACCTTTTTTTTAATCATTATGCATTGAAATAAGTCTAGTAAAGTAGTTTTAATTTGATTTATTAAAAAAATGTGTTTTGGGGACCGTCCCTTATAAGGGACACTATGCAGTATGGGCATTTGAAGTGTTATCACACTTGCTTGAAGCATTCTTTCGGATTAAGCCCTTTCTCGCACTTAGTACATAAAAAGTTAGACTTCTTTCCGCAATAGGCACATCTCTTATCCATATTCGAGTACTCAATCATATGTTTTTTTCCATCGTAGCGCGCATCAGGGTTGATGCTGGTTCTACTCGATCCTCTTGAGGACGGCATTCCGTATCTCTCTAGATACGAAATGGCTATGTACCTGCGAAAAATTAGCAGAGTGCCACAATTTGGGTCGTTCGGATGAACTTTCCGCATAAGGATCCATGCGTT
The DNA here is from genome assembly GCA_021234595.1 of Delia radicum. Lineage (NCBI taxonomy): Eukaryota > Metazoa > Arthropoda > Insecta > Diptera > Anthomyiidae > Delia > Delia radicum. Next base: position 81,403,037 of record CM037854.1, read on the forward strand.
TACGATCGATGCGTCCAACAAATATGCAAATATGGGCCACCACCATTTACGCTGTCTAATTCTAGACCGGTACACAGCCACCATCTGGTCCATTTTATCAACGCCTCCCATGCCTTCATTATAGCGCTGAAGAAGTTTCGGCTGTGGTATCTGTATCGCACCTTGCCCTCTCGCGTAGCGCTTTTTTTTTTTTTTTATAATTTAACCAATACTCAGGGGATGCCCCCTACTCATGCAGTGCATTGTATTGATCAGGAAAATAAGGTATGGGAAGGAGGAAAGAGGGAGTAGTGTTTGTGGATATTTGATTTAAATTTTTCTAAATTGTAAGTAACAGGGAAGACTTCTGCGGGAAGTTTGTTCCACATACGAATCGTTCGACTAAAAAACGAATTTTCTCTGTAATGCGTTGTGCGAAACACAGGACAATCAACTACAAACGGATGTGCTCTACTAGATAAGCGAGTATTACGAATAAAAACTCGGGCTCGTGGAATAAGTTCACTTATCTCAGATGAGCATCTCCCATGGTAATATCGATAGAAAAGTGTCACACAACCCACATTCCGACGATGCTCCAATGAATCAATAGAGTTGGATACACTACTGTCATTGATAAGCTTCACCGCCCTGCCCTGAACACGGTCCAGAAGCTTCAGAATAGACAGTGGAGCCCCTGCCCATATATGAGAGTTGTATTCCATTTTTGGCCGGATATAGCTGGTATAAATAGTAAGGAGATCGGATGGAGTGAATTAAGTCTTGCACCGTTTTAGAAAACCGAGACACTTGAATGCCTCTTTCGACACTTGAAATACGTGCTTATTCCAACGGACATCACATTGTATTCTCATGCCCAGAACATCAAGAGTATCCGATTCCTCAATACCTATACCATCCATAGTTACAGATGACAATGTCAATTCCACAGCCCGTCTGTGGGTTAACATACAACATTGGGTCTTGCGTGCATTAAAATCGACCTTATTCGCGCGACCCCACTCGGAGATTGTAGAAAGGTCTTGATTGAGTGTGTCATTCATGTTCTGCCGCATGCCCTCTATCTCCAAAGAGCTTGGCCTGTGATCGAATGAAAATGAATGACAAATGTTGCTGTCATCTGCAAAATAGTAGATAGGGTTGATGGTCTGACCAAGAAGGTCATTAATAAAAAATAAGAAAAAGGGTAGGAGAAAGAACAGAACCTTGCGGTACCCCTGAATTTAGCTGAAACTCGTTTGATGAGACCCCATCTAAAACAACACGTATAGTGCGGTCTCTGAGAAAACTCGTTATAAATCGAGAGAAGACATTACCGACACCAAAAGCAACTAGCTTAGTCACGAGTGCCCCGTGCCACACACGATCGAACGCCTTAGAAATATCTAGAGCAACCACTTTACTCTCACCAAAGCGGTGGATTGACTGGCTCCAACGTTCCGATAGAAACGCCAACAGGTCTCCCGTAGATCGACCACTACGGAAGCCATACTGTCGATCATTTAAAAGTGAATTGGTCTCTAAATATTTCACAAGATGGTGGTTAACCATGGTCTCCATCACTTTGGAGAGCGCAGAGCAAATTGCGATTGGGCGGTAATTTTCAGAGTTGTTAGCCGCACCCTTTTTAGGGATAGGCTGGACATTGGCCACCTTCCAGCAAGAGGGGAAAATTCCCGCACGGTACGAAGAGCTGAAAGTTTTGCCAATGGACGTGCCAACGTTAAGAGCACTGTTTCAGCACCAGTGCTGATATGCCATCCGGCCCCGGTGACTTATTTACGTTGAGATCCGCAAGAACCCTTTTGACTGCCCGGGCCCGAAAGAAAATCAAAGGCATAGTATAGGATACCCTTTCGAGAACGGGCAGTGGTTGATCGCTTTCCGGCAAGAAAGAATTTCTTGCAAAAAGTTCAGCGAAAAAGGTTGGCCTTATCACCCGGGTCAGTGAATGATTGATCGTCCTTTAAAAGAGTTGGAATAGAAGAACTAGCATTATCCCTTACTCTTTTAACAAACGACCAAAAGGTCTTACTGCCCCGAGGAGCAGAAAGAACTTTGGCACGTAGACGCTGTTCATATAAAACCTTTTCGCGTCTAAGTACCTTGGCACACTCGGTTCTCGCCTTTTTGCGGTTGCAGATCAGTAACGGCGTTCTTATTCGAACGCCAATTACTGAACGCTGCCTCTCTGGATCTGACTGCATTTTTGCACGTCTGGTTAAACCAACACTTGTGTTTTGATTTAGCCGAAATATGCTTCGTTGGAATAAAAAGTTTCATTCCTAGCATAATAATATTGACTACCATTTCTGCAGCGGCATCGACGTTGTCGTCGAGAAAACAGATTTTCCAGTTAAAAATGCCGAAAGAAATCGTTGAGCTCGGCCCAACGAGCTTTTTCATATAGGAAAATAGAGCGTTTTGCCGCTAAGTTGGAAACGCTACGAAGAGTAGAATATGAAAAAGATGAAGAAATAGTACTGTGCTCCGAATTGCCGAGAGGTGCAAGTATTTTCACTTCATACTTTTCAGGGTGAGAAGTGAGGAAGAGGTCGAGAGTGTTCCGCGATTGCCCTTCAACACATACATTGTGTGTTGGCTCATTCACAAGTTGCGCAAGATCATTATGCGCGGCGAAAAGCTCAACGTATTGGCCCTCGGGAGTTGTATGGCTCGAATGGCGAATCCAGGATGAGTTGTGGATATTAAAATCACCAGCAACAACGATTTCACTATTCGGACAACCCTCCAAGATTTTCGAAATTGAATCGGAAAGGGCATCGAAGCCATCAAGGGATTTAGGCAATTCCGTGTTTGGACTTCTATATAGAAACCCGAAGTGCAATATGTGCGACCTGATTTGGAGTTTAACCCAAAGAGAGCTAAATTCCTTATCATTACAGTACAACTGTTGCTGATACTGGTACACAACATCATAGCGAATGTACATTGCAAGGCCCCTATGTAAAGAAAAAAGGGATAGAAGGTGATACCCAGGTATGTGAAAATCCTGTGGATCAGCATCCTCACAAACCTGAGTTTCACATAAGGCGAAAACATCCGGCCTATGGAAACGAATGTGAGCATATACAGAAAAATAATTCGCTCTCAGTCCGCGTATGTTGCAGAAGTCTATACGAAATCTGCCTGTCATAACAAAATAAGAAAAAAATAATATCAATGTTCTTTACGAGTGTATATGGGGCACAGTAGTCGAAATTGTTGCTGTAATTGGTTATTTAATGTCCAGTGTTATACCTTTGACAGTAACAACCAGGCAACAATTTGACTTCCCGCCCCCTATACACCGTAGACAATGGAAAGGAAAGGACAATGACACTTATTAAGGAGGCATAAAAGCCCCTTGCTTGGTCATTATAAAAAACAGAGCCGTATAGCGAGGATCAGATGTATTTTTTTTTTTTTTGTTGATATATTTATTTAAAAGTATTGTTGCTTGATGATGTTGATGCTTGTTGTTAATGTAGTTGTATTTAAATGTATTGTTATTTGATAATGTTAATGTTTGTTGTTATTGTTTTAAATTTATTTGTTATTTAACGTTTTTTTTTTTTTTTATATAGATTTATGGTTGATGTGTAGTCTAGTTTTATATTATGTTTTGTGTTTGTTATTTGTTATGGATTTGAATAATTTTTGTTTTTTTTTTTTTTTTAACAGAACGACACTATTAATGTTATTTGATTCATTTAAATTTAAACGGAATTTATAGGGACAAACGCAAACACGACAAGACAAATTTAAAAACGTGTTGACAGCACGACGGACAAAACACTACATCCTTGCCATCGTCAGTAAAACGAAAATCGCTGGATCCTCGCTGCTGCTTTTTCATGGCGGCTATTGGACGAAGAGGACACTTCTCTATGCAACCGTCTCTAATTGTACCAGATGTACAAATCCCCATACTGGCCAAATTGCGCAACAGTTTCACGGACGTAAAATAGTTATCGATGAAAAGCTATAATGTAAATTATATTATTATTGTAATATCACATGACGAACATTTCATTTCTTACCTTGAATCCCTTATGGTGTGGTACATTTGCTTTCGTGAGGAGATCAACCACTTTGTCACCTCCTACTCCATATCCTTGTGGGACGCTCTCTGCATTTTTGCCCATATACACATCGAACTGAAGCATATATCCATCGCTGGAATTCAGAGCCCAGTTTTTGAATCCAAATCGAATGGGCTTACCACGGATATACTGTTTAGCATAGTACCTACCATAATACGGTATCATGCTCTCATCAATGGAGAGATTCTCGTCCATTCCACCATGCTTTAGAAACGCCTCGTTCAGGTGAGTAATTAGTGGCCTAATTTTGTAAAGCCGATCGGTACCCTGGGCTTGCGTGTTGTCATTCAGATGCAAATTATTTAGAATTTTTTCAAATCGATTCAGCCTCATGCTGTTCGCTAGCAATCTTGGCGAATCAGATTTCTCCGACCAATACAAACGTTTGTTGGGGAATTTTGCGTACCCCGACATCAAAATACCGCCAATAAAAACTCTCGCCTCGTCCATACTCATTCTCAGGTCAACATTTTTCGGAAGAGCATATAAATTTGTCTGCCCAACACCAAAATTTATAATGCCTTCAGAAAAAAATAGCACTCGGCGGTGTTGTTTCGCATTCCGTTTGAATGTCGTACACCGGGTCCAATTTTCCCCAACGCAAGGCATTTCCCGCACGCACACTCGAACTGACGGTTTTTCTGTATTTAGCCAGTGGCTCATCGTCACTGTCACTCCAGTCATCGAATTCGTCTTGGATCTTGCCTTCCGCAGTCAATAATTTTGGGCCGAGATGATCTAAGTTCGCCTCGTGTTCGTCATCACTACCGTCCGAATCCTGGTCGGTCTCATTTTCCTCCAATGGTGGGATTGCAAAAATGTCAAGTTCTTGGAACTGACCATCAAAAGCTTCGATCTCTTCCAGTATTTCAGCTACTGTTAGTCTGTAATAAAATATTATTGTTGTAATAAAATATTATTGTTAACTGTCCTGTCTGCATAGCGTCCCTTATAAGGGACGTTGGATAAATAACGGTATTATTCACAAATTACAATATTTTTATCACTCACAACAACTTAAATTTGTTTATTACAATAAATTTAAGATAATTGCATTTAAAATTGTTAAATAATTTCACCTGTATTTATTTGTTATTCACATTTACTTACCTCCCACGTGTTCTGATATTTTTTTTTAGTTGTTGTTCCATATTTCGCAAAAAAAAATCACACAATTTAAAGTTTACTGCACTGCAATCAATCACAAACTGGTTTGGTGTAATGTCAACAACTATACCATCAACTTACATGAGATCTGTATTGCAAAATGAGAGAGTAAGAGAGCAAAAGCTGACCGTCCCTTTAAAGGGACCTTATGCACTAATGGGTTAAGTCAACTTTCGTAAAGTTCCATTTCTTATTAATTTGCTTAATTTGTAATCGAACCTCATCGTACCCAACTTAACCAAATTAACAACATTTCAAACAGGCAAAAGAAACTTAATAAATAAAAGCAAAAGAAATTTAATAAATGAAAGTAATGTGGTCATTCTTATATTCAAAGAAAAATTAACAAAAACTTTGAACCAAATTTACAAACGGTAAGTCAATTGTGGTTAAGCTTAGGAATGACAAAATAGTCCTTATTCGTTAGGTTATTACTGATAAAACTTATATTTTTAATCGATTTTATATAAATACTAAAAAGTTTTAATAAATATAGCGAAATTCAATTAATCCCACTTCAACATAAATTTTTTTTTTTAAAAATTTTAAATTAAAAATTAACGTTAACAAAATATTTGTGCGCTGGGTGGGTTAATTTGATGACAACTACTGTATGTTTATATGACTATATACATGTATACATTAAAACATTTAATTGTATAAAATTATATAATAATATGTATTAGGGTTCTTAAAAATTCTAGACGTCGGAAATTTCCAACTGGCCAAGGCATAATCAGTGCATCTACATATTAAAAGAGTAAACAACTAAAAATCGCTAAACAAAAGTTTTCATCTTAAGGTCGCAAAATAGCGATAAAGTTTCGACTATAGGTTAAAAAAATTTAAAAAAATTTTTAAATTATTAATACTTCATTTAATACCATAGAACAAAATAAAAACAAATCTATAATATATTTTGGCGGTAATTACAATTATGAAGTCACATTTTAAAATAAAATAATGATTTTCCGGAAAATGTGAATTCAAAATTTTCGAATAAAAATAGAATTTAATGTTATTATTCATGATCAAGAAAATTGTTACAAAAAAAAAAAAAAACATAGCAAAAACATATTATAGACCTGTAAAACTTACTAACAGTTTGATTAAAAAACAAAATAATTACACATGTTCAGAAATTACCCAGCAAAACCACTCATTACCAAATCATAGGTAAAGTAAAGTATCGCCATAGGGCTCTATCCATTATGCTATAAACACATAGACGACTGCAGCTACACGACTACAGCCTGTCAAAAATAAAATACACACGTTTATATGAAAACGATTATTTTGGCACCAACACAGCTACACGGTTACCCGACTACTTTTGCCGATGTAGTCAACTTAGGATAATTTCTATTTTTGTTGGCTACAAAACAAAAATAGTGTTGACAATACAACAAAATATGTAACAAATTAGTGCTTAAAAATATTTTATATTGTTAAACACAAAAAACGTCGCAACATAAAATGCTATAATTGCATTAATATTCAAGAGGGGTTAGCTATATTTATTTTTACGTTATAATAATGTATTATAAATAAGTAATTGTATTTTTAAGTCAACGTGTCTACAACCATGCATGTTGTTCTATTTTAATAAAGCAAAAAAAATTTAATTGGCACTACTGAAATAAAAATTCATTTGTATAAAAAACAGCTGTTTACTATGTTGCTGTCGTTTCCAAAATAATAAGTAGCTGACCACACGGCGACGATTGCAGTGAACGGCATTTGTAGTCGTGTAGCTGTGTAGCCTGCTGTGATCTATGTGTTTATAGCATTACACTACACGTTAATTCACTGATGAATTATACAGGCGATGAGCCTAAAAATAATGGATCAATTCTTACCAATATGCTTACAAAAAAGTAAAGAGTAATGGGTTATTTAGTTGAAGATACGAGGTGAAAAGTAATGGGCTACTCATATGATAGGAAAATGGTTAATTGTAATTGGTTACGTATAACCCTATATCGATTGAAATAGTAATTGGTTACCTATATAATTAATCAGTACACATTACAATGTAACGCATTATGTAACCAACCATAGGTAACTCATTACATTATGTTTTAAAATAATACTAAAAGTAATGAGTATCCATTACAATGTAATGCATTATGTAACCCATTACCGATAACTAATTACTTTTTGTTGCAAAGTAATTATACAGGTAAGGAGTATATATTACAAGGTAATACATTACTTTATCACACCCACTACCAAAGTTTTCCTGTTTAATAAAATAATTTTTATATATTTTGAAAATTTTTTCAGTTTCAAAAAAGGAAAAGTTTTATAATATAAAACTTTTATTCCGTAGAATTTGTACTCTGCCAAAAACCATTATCTACATGAAGTCTATTTTCGATAAAGTATTTAAATTAAAAAATTGGTCAATTATCTAAAAAGTTGTGCTGAAAACGAAAATAACTCATATTTTTTGAAAAATAAAGAGGATAACGCTATCCTGCCTACAATGGGTATGGCATTCATTTTTATTTGAAGCTTTAAGGAAGAGGATTATATTGAAATATATCATTTCTTAGTGCACACCGGCTCTCAAAATAAAGAATTATAATTTTTTTTTCAAAATCACAAAAAAGCGAATACTTTGAAAATCATTTAAAATTTATTAAAGGTTTGTTCTACAAGATAAAAAAAAGTTTTGATTAAGAATTCATGGAACAAGTACGAATCATTAAAAATTTAATGTAAACTTTCGTTTTTTAATGTGTGTGTAAATTTGCATAGTTTTACGTTGAAAAGTCTTCACCTTAAGAATTGGTGGTCATCTAAAGTTCGAAAAATTAAAAAAAACGACTTGAAACTTGCAAGAGTTTTTTCATTCATTCCGTTTTCTTTGTAATAGTTTTTAGCTTGCAGATCCAAACCAATACAAAATATAGTCACTAGACTTGGGGGATATATCCACAAAAGAGAAATATTTGATATCGCTGCTGGGTGAAAAGTTGCATGGTGGTTTACAAGTGAAACCAAAATTTTCCGAATTTTGAACTTTTTGAAGATTTTTAATAGGTTTTTTGCGCCGTTTAATTAAAATGTGTTTTAAGCGCAGAATTAATAAAACGGCGTAATTTTATAAAGTTTGAGGTATATCAAGTTGGTGTCAGCGCACCAATAACGTACTACGGACATCACAAACTTAAAAGAAATTAGCGTAAATTTTTTGAAAATGTATCTTTTTTGCGTCTGACAATCTGAACTATGTTTTAAGTTGGCTAGTGTATTGCGTGATGTGAGTAACTTCATAAAGTGCACCTCCGAGGCGAAAACGCACTTTATAATTTTTAAACGCAAAAATTTTATGAACTTTTGAAAATTTTTGCAAAAAAAAACAATTTTTTTAAAGCTTTTTTTATATCAAAAGATGGCATGGGAACATGTTTAGGTATCTAAATAGATTCTTCGCGACGGACTAAACTGATAAAGTGCATAAAAAATAATTTTTTTCAATCCTGGCGCGTGCAGCGGCAGTTTTTTCCAAACACATTTCGCTTTGTGACAACTAAAGCGCTGTATCAATTCCGCTCAAACGTACATCGAATGGAAGACTTTACTGAGCTTGATACTAAAATCGAAAACGCACCAAAAAATTTTAAGGGTTTAAAATTTTATGGAGGAAACAAAATGTTTCTAACCTCAAAAAGCATCCTTGTATGAAATATTTGATTTGAAAATTTAAAATAATTATTCATGAATTCGGGTTAATAAGTAACCCAGAGTCCCAACAAGTATTTTATAATCGGTCCAATAATAATATTTGCAAAAAAAAAAACGCGTTTTTTTTTTGAACCCCTGGAAAGTGAGACTATATTTTTAAACAATATTCATGAGGGCCACCTTAACAAATTTCAACAAAACAATTGAAACATACTACCGCGAAAACCACCAAATTACCGCCGATCTAAGAATAAATATTTGAGTTTCAATTCAATTCAGTTTATTTTATTTATGTGCGTGAACAGTCGTGAATAAAAATTAGTGAAATGGTTTCAGATTATACATTAAAAAACGTGAAATTCGTAAAAGAAAACTGAGAAGCGAAACAAATTAACCGATAAAAGACGCGAATATCGCAAATCTGAAAATATAAAAAACAAACAAATCGCAAATTGGTGTAAGAAAGTCAATTAGGTATTCGGTTTTAAATAACAATAATAATAAAAACAATGCCATCAAAACAAAAACTTGCGGATTAAAAAAAATTGAAAACGGCTTAGAATCTATCACTGAAACCCAAGATTTAACTAACGAAACGCTAGTAGCAGCTTCCAATTTGCAGAACAATTTTAATTGCAAAGAATGTGGAAAATCTTGTGAATGTTTGAAGGTAACAAAATCAAAGGTAACAAACCAAAATGACAAAAAATCATGAGTGGTAAAGTTTAAATGGTTATATCTCTTAAACCATTCGCGATAGGCAAATAGTTTTTTTCCCAAAATATTGCAAATTATGTCTTATACTAGCCAAATGAATAAATTGGGTAACAAATTTAATTTGAGATTTGAAGATGTGGCAGAATCAGAATGGCTGAAAAGAGGAGCCGAATTACTACAAAATCTTAAGCGTAAAAGCATATTAGAAGCAAAAACAAAAGCTTCAAATAGTGAGACACGTTTTTATGAGAACCTCGATTACAGCAAAGGTATAGAATACATACAGGATAATCTCAGTCAAAACAAAATAACAATAATTTTCAAGGCACGCAGTGATGTTTTGGGATTAAGGGGTAATCTTTTCGGGATTGATGCAAATAGAAAATGTACTATGTGCAACACCGATGAAGATGAAACACTATATCACTTTATAGGAACATGTCCGGTTTTGAGAGAATTCAGGAACAGATATTTTGAAAAATCCAATCTTAACCATAATGAAGTGGTATCTATTTTAAACGGAGAAATATTGGATGGCTGGAATAGGCTGTATAATTATATTTGTGAAGCAATGAATTATAGAAAGTTTTTAATTTTGGAATTTAATTGATTTACTTTAAATTTGATGTTGAATTTACAAATATCTTAGTGTGCTAAGAAAGCCCTTAAGGGGTATTATCCACACAAGTTGTCATTTTTCAATTTTAACAAAAACTGTAATTTTAATATTTTTTTTTAATTTTTAACTTTAAACCGCCGTAAAATTTGCGCCGTTTAATAAAAATGATTAACGCGAACGGATTTGACATGCTCAAATATCGGTTTATACACACGCAAATCGACATTAATGTCAGACAAAAAAAAAAAAACTTAAAAAAAAATGTCTAGGTGCCGTAAATTTTTGAAGTTGCCCATATACATTTTTTTACTTGGTTAGTAACTATATATATCGATTAATCAAACTTAAGCCAATTTTTGTGAAAATTTAACAAGAGGTAAGTTATGGTTTGGCCTTAGATATACATTTTGTTGAATATCGCTTAAAATATTTTTATATGAGCCGAATCTAAATTTTAACATTTATTATTTGTTTAACTAAAAACGTATTGCCAAATTACTTAACACTTTTTAGTGTAGGGTATAACAGAAGTTTTTTTTTTATCAACTAATGAAAAGTTTTCCACAAGTAATTGAGCTGCCATTATGTTTGGTTAAAAAATTTAACATGTGGTTGTGTGAATGGAGTCATTTGTTGTTTCTCAATAAGAAACCCCAAGATTTTTGTTCCATATAAAAACTTTATTTATATTGAGTTTGCAAACAAAAAAGGGTAAATGAGTTTATGGTTAATAGAGAAATAATACATATTTGTTTGTTAAGTATAATGCTATGTTAGCAAGTTTATAATATATAGAAAACGGTAACTTATACTACAAGTTTAATAAACAAGATTAATTAACATTAAATAATATATTTTGAAAGATTACAAAGAGCTGAAAACTTTCATATGGACTATATAAAAATTTGCAATATACTTTAATTATAAATTTAACAATTTGGATTGTAGTAACGTATGGGAATTGCTTAAATGAGGTAATTAATACACCGAAAATAATCCATGCAACATTTTACGAAAAAAACTTTCGTAGCTACTTCATTCGTAAAATACAAGAAAGTTTCGTTTATTTTACGAAAAAAAATTTAGTGAGGACTTTTATTTTTCTACGAATCTTACGTTCGTAGCTACTTTTTTCGTAATATATACGAAAATTTCTTTTATTTTACGAAATAAACATTTTAAGGGCTTTTGTAATTTTACGAAACTAACGAAATAAATTCGTAAATATATTTGTTCGTAAAATATAAGAATTCCTGCCTTGTTTTACGAAATAAATCTCTGTTGATCAAAATGACAAAGCATGCAACTCTGTTTAAAGTTTTTCTTGAGAATTTTATTAAATTTGTCTGCAACAGCATGGTAAAAAGTAAAAATTTAATTAAAGTGATTTTGTTAAAATAAAAAAGTAAAACAATAAAAAACAAAAGAATTAAATATTATATAGAAGCACATGCTTATTAAAATATATATAAATTTAAAGTGGTAAAAAGGGTAAACAATTGTCGAAGAATGGAGTGCTTTAAATGTGGTATGCATTTAAGTGATACAAAATATATTTCAAAGCATTTTTTGTGGGCACACCCCTCAGAAAACATTGTTAAGTACATTTGCAAATATGGAGCATGCACTGATAATAATCCATGCATAAAAATACGAAACAATGTCAAAATAACAAAAGTTTTCGTAAAATACTCGAAAATTTGTTCATTTTACAAAAGATTTTGTTGTTTTGATATTATTTTCGTATTTTTAGCATGGATTATTATGAGTGTGTGAAGTGGAATGTAGCAGTTTGCGTTCATTTACTAAACATTTTGGAAGCCATATGCGTATTTTTGATGATCAACCGTCAACAAGTGGTAAAAGACAGAAAGGTGACACAGGTTTTACACAATTTTCAGTTCAGAATTGCAGTGACGGCATAATTGTTCCAAAAAATATATTTGAAAACGATAACATTGATGCAGAAGTAATTTCCAAAGCAACAGTTAAGACTGGAATACAAATTGTTTACGTTGTGTAAAACTTTTGATATTTGCTTTAAAGCCTATTTTCTGTTTAACATTGCCTTTCCTGAAGAATGCTCTAAAATGTTGGACTTTATAAATCTCAAGTTTTATAACTTAACACGCGAAAATGATAATGTTGTTGCTCCAGGAGTTCATATGCTGGCCAAAAATGTTGAAGGTAAATTTAAAATGTTTAAACCAGCTTAACACAAAATAATCAAAGTTAAGTGCTTAACAATAATTATGTTTGGCAAATTGGTATAGAGCTTTTGTTATTTTTTGTATAACTTAAAAAAACAACAATTTGAATATCAAACATTTATTTTTGCAGAACGTATGGAAAGCCATTCCCTAGAAACTTTAATGGATATGTGTGACAATTAAAGTAATTACTGAAGTACTTAAAAAGCAAATTTGTCCTAAGACAAGCATCTCAATTTTTGTTTTAATATGACCTCAATATACATAATTTATTTTTATGTTCTTAATCGGTATTAATTTTTATAGTATAACTATTTATTTAAGTTATAAAAGTATAATTTATAAATTACAAAAATTAAAAAAACCCGGTTAAAAAAGTTCATATATGACCATATATATTTTTTATATGATCATATATGGCCGTCCATATTCGTTTATACTAGAAAAATGAAGTCACCTATACTTCCATATATGTTCGTGTATGATTCCCTTTTGCACATATGGAAATTCATACACTTCCATATTTGCCCATATATGTCCATCTTTTGCGAATATGGAATAACATATACTTCCATACATGTCCATATATGAACTCCTTTCGCAAATATGACATCACATATACCTCCATATTTGACCATATATGAATTCTTTTTGAAGTATATGCAATCTCATATATTTTCATATAAACCCATACATAAAACAAATAGGCTCATATAATATATAATATAATATATGAACATATTTGTACATATATGAACTTTTTTAGCCGAGAACCCAAAAAAAAAAATTTACTGAAATATTTCATAAATAAACGATTTTTTTTTGCAAATGTACGAAAATCTTTTATTCAAAACACGAAGTACTTTCGTAAAGTACCGAAAATAATTTGTAATATGCAGTTAACAATTAACTAAAAACACGAAAACATTTTGTAAAATATACACAAGTTCTTAAACATTTTACAAAATTCTATCGTAACATGTAAAAAAAGCTTTCGTAAATGAAAATAAATATTTCGTGAAATTTACAAAAGACTTTTTTACGCATTCGTATATTTTACACCAACCTTTCGTGGTGCGAAACCACGAAATATTTCGTACAATGTACGTCGGTTTTCGTATATATAACGCATGTATTATTTTCGGTGTAGTAAACAATATTTTTTTTTAGAAATTATAATAACATCATCTAGTTGATTATTAAAAAATATAAGCACGTTCATTATTGATCAATTAGTACTAAAAGTGTCACTCAATAGATTATAGCGACTCAAACTGATTTGTAAATTTTGTAAAGAAAATCCATTATATAAAAATTTAAATGTTTAATAATTTTAAGGGCATGGGTTTTAAAAAAAAAAAAACTTTTACCTACATGACAATAAAAGTAATCAAGAATAATAAAAGTGTAGAAAGAATACCTGCTTTGGACATGAAAAGTCGGTTGCAAGATTAAAAACTTGACACTGAAGCCGCTGGTAGTAGCTCAAAATCGTTCAGAGGGGGCAGAGTAGCAATAAATGCAAACGTTTATTATAAAAAACTTAAAAAAATTATCAGAAGACATCATGAAAACTATAAAATAGTTTTCTGGCCAGACCTCGCGTAATCCCGCTACGACAAAGTCATAATAGAACTATAAATCGTTGAAAATCCAATATGTGGCGAAAGAAAGAAAACCCATTAAGGTTGCCAAACTTAGACCCATGGAAACTGTTTTAGCAAACTTAAAGAGAAAATTATATAAAAACAGATACATAGAAAAAAATTTTGATTAACTCAATGGCTGAAGTACAGAAAAGGACGGCAATGCGCTATATATTCAACACTTTTATTGTAAGTTTAGTATCCATATACACTAGGGCGGGTCGATTTATTTTTCGACAATTTCCCTATGGGTTATTCCATGAAAATTTGCCAAAGAACCATACCTCTATCGTTAAAATCGAGTCCCCTACTTTTTGTTGGTAGATTTTTTCCCAAATTGACGTTCGTATGAAATATTACCTACACGTTCACATCCATATCGATCGGGTTTAATCGCCAGTTGGCGCTCATTTTGATCAATTTACAAAAAAAAAATCTCCAACATTGGTCCAACGGTTCAAAAGTTACGGGCATTTTTGTCCAAATTTTGGAGCATTTTTCCATTTTTTTCATGATTTTGTCCAAGAATATTACTTTCATGGCCATTTTTTTGGCTCAATTTTTTTGACTTACGAAGCTTACGAACCTTACGTTACGACTGGACTGATTTCCGCTTTACATTATTGGCATATTTTTTCACAGGGTGCACCCTGTGTTATGTTTGTTTATTTCTTTTGTTTTTAGTTTCTTTATAGACTTCTTTATTTTTGTTTGTTATTTTTGTTTGTTTATAATATTCCAGTGTATGCTAGTTTTGTTTGAGCGTCATTTCAGTGAAGTGTTACTTGAAATAACTAACAAATAATCAAACTATTTTGAAATTTAGAAAAGATTTAAAGGTAAGTGTAAAAACATTGCTAACTATTATAGTTAATAGTTATATTATTATTTTATGAAAAACATATTTAATTCTTTTAGTGACGGTTTAAAAAATGGATTCAGAGCCTGGTTCATCGCAAAATCCAACAGATACCCAACGCAGTAGTTTGCAACATTTGGTCTCTCATGATGTTTTTTCTTTTGGCGTGGCCTGTGAATTACCTGATATTAATCTGTCAACTAAACGAGATATATTGAAGTACTATTTTTTCTTGGCCGAACGTTCAAAAGCCCAAAGCAAAATGTTTTCGTATAAAAGATTTACTCCCCAAGTAGCAGACAGATTGTTAGAAATTTGGAATCAACTTAATATTGAACTTATACTCAAAGGTAGCATCATTAGAAAATTGAATAATTTGCTTGACGCATATAGTAGTGCAGATAAACAACGAGTAAAACGCGCAACAGAATTCAAAAAATTCGTAGAATCAACAAACCAATTATTCAACATTGGAAAATGTAAATGCAACTTGAAAGAAAACGACTGCTCATGTGGATCTATCCCAGAAAACTTAAAAGATTTCATGCGCGATCAATATAATGACAGAATACAAACGATACCGGAACACGATAGTGGAAGTGAAGAGACGATACCAACGACTATACCAACAATCCCAGTGAACAACGATCCTACATACGACCCACATTATGACGAAATGGAAGTTGATGTGAGAGGAGGTTCAGAATTAGTTCTACCACCACAAACATACACTCCCAGATACAATACTAAAAACTATGCAATGATGTGTGACAGATTTGGTGTGCATGATAGAATGGGATCAGCATTGGCAACAGCTCTGATGGAAGACCTGGGCGTAAAAGATGCTCATGACAATCTTGTCATCATGGATAAAAGTAAACTTCGTAGAGAAAGAGAAAAATGGAGACAAGACGCACTTCGTAAGCGGTATGATGGCTCGAATTTGATATCATTTTCATTCGACGGCAGGAAAAATGATGCTCTAACTGTAGAAAAAATTGATGAGAAGTTGCATCCAAGGATGGGTTAAGAACCTCATCTAGCTGTTTTGAGGGAACCAAAATCTCAACGGAAAGACGTGTCCAATTGCTGGCTGCCACTGCTAAACGAGTTTCAGGAAAGAATGTAGAAGGCGCTATGGCGACGACATTAGAAATCCGTACGAAAACACCCAGACTTGAAAGCAAACAAGACTTTCAGAAAAAATAATGTTTTTTTTCACATTTTGTCTTTTACTACACTCAAATTGAATATTTTTTTTGATAATAGGTTGATAGATACTTTATTATCTCTTAATTTGAATTTTTGTAGAAAAAAAAAAAATAAAAAGGGGAAAAAAAAAACAAAAAGTTGGTTTTATGTGTTATTTTGTTTTAGCAATATCGCATGAATTAATCAACCGAATTCGATAAATTTGGGCTTAAACTCTTCGTTTTGAATTGTAAATTGAATTAAACAATGGATTGAGCCAAAAAAATGGCCATGAAAGTAATATTCTTGGACAAAATCATGAAAAAAATGGAAAAATGGTCCAAAATTTGGACAAAAATGCCCGTAACTTTTGAACCGTTGGACCAATGTTGGATACTTTTTTTCGTAAATTGATCAAAATGAGCTCACCTTTCCAACGCGCCTACGGGCGATTAAACCTGATCGATAGTTTTTGAGTTATGGATGTGAACGTGTAGGTAATATTTTATACGAACGTCAATTTGGGAAAAAATCTACCAACAAAAAGTAGGGGACTCGATTTTAACGATAGAGGTATGGTTCTTTGGCAAATTTTCATGGAATAACCCATAGAATACGGAAATCATAGGGAAATTGGTGAATTTTTTCACTCCCTACAAAGCGACCCGCTCTAATATACACATACATTTAAATTTAAATTAAAATAAAAATTCTTAGTTTGCTTATTTTTTATTAATAATTTGTGTTTTTCCGTATTTTTTTTGCCCATTAGTTATGCTCTGACTTGGGTAGATGCAATAAATGGCTCGACTTTAAGTCAACGTCTCAGGAATTAAAACGATGAAATCTTTGAAAAAATCATCTTAAACATAATAATTACAAAAACCGAACAAAATCTTGAGGTCCTAGTTATGATGAATTTAATTACATTAGATAAAACTAGTTTATAGAAAAAATCTGACAAACTTGGAACTATTTTTTAGATTTGATGTTAGGCTACTTAAAACCGAAGGCTACTTAAAAATTTTCGTACGCAGTTGTTTTTGAAACATTTTTTATTTTTTAGGGTAATTTGGTCAGTTAAATTCCAAAACAAATGTAATTTAAAGCGCAAAATATTTTTTCAACACACTATGTAAACCAGTATAGTAGATTTTAACTAGGCACTATGGAGATTTCATTATAAATTGTTAGAAAAAAGTAAATTTTGTATTTGTTCTAAAATCTTTTTTCTTATTCAACTACAAATTAATTATTAAAAAGTTGGCCGGCACATTGTTTTCCGCCAAACCCTTTTTCCGCTAGTGCGTAAGTGTAAAAAAAATAAATTAAATAATAATATTTATTTTTGTTAATTTTTGAAGGCAAAAGTTATTACAGTAAAACCCGGTTAAGACGAACTCCGAGGAACCAAACAAATTAGTTCGTCTTAAGCGAGGTTCGTATTAAGCGGGGTTTTTTAACGATAAAAAATATTTATTTATTAAAACAAAAACAAGATTTTTACATACATTTACAATAAAATTAGCATATCGGGCATTCACAATTAAAAATTCAATTAAAATTCTTCATTAAAAAAAAAAAAATGTGTTATTTTTTTCTGAATGACTGAATTAACGATTTCATTCGTTATAAGTTTTTCTATTACCAAAAAATGATTGTCAGCTTCTTCGGCACACGATTTTGTTCAAATATATCCCTTGATAAATTTTCAACATCGGGATAATTAACAATTTCCAATATTTCTTCACCTGATAAAATATGTGCACTCATAATAATCCATGCTTAAAATACAAATATATTTTTCGTAAATTTTTTTTCGTAGAATGTACAAACATTTTGTTTATATTACAAAACTTTTGTATAAAACAAATTATATAAATTTACAAATTTCGTAAAAAATACAAACATGATTTCGTAATATTTTTTTAGTACATTGTACAAAAATTTGTAATGTTACAAATATTACATATGGATGTTGATGTGGTTAGAGGTCGGATTTGCAATCAGAAGGTTGCGAGTTCAACTCCTGGCCAGGACAATTTTTTTTTTTTTTTTTTTAGTTTTTATACTTTTTTTTGTTTATTAATGTTTTTTAAATTTCTATGTTTTAATTTTTTTATTTCATTATTACTATTTTTGTATTTTGATATAAATGGATATTTTGTATTTTGTTTAATAAAGAGGATCCTAAAACAAGTTAAAGAGGACCCGAAAACACTACTTCCACTTTATTTGCCGGGTTTAGTATGAAATTCAATAAAACAAATATTTCAAAAGATAAAATATTTAATAATAAAATGCAATTAGTTTGAAATTGTTATTTAAGTTTTTTATTATTATTATTTTATTATTTTTTTATTTTGTTTTTTAATATATTATTTGATATATTTATAAAAATATTATATTATTTTATTTTATTTAGTTCAATAAACATAATAAAAATATTTAATTGCCATTTTACCTTTTTTATTAAATATTTGTAGTTTTCATAAAAATTTCATAATATTTTCGACTTAAGTTCCTTTTGAGTTTGTTTTATTGCATCAGCTACTTTGGTGCAAATGGTAGAGGGGTCTACTTCAACACAGCAGGACGTCACTGAAATCGTGAGTTCGATTCTGGTGTGGCACCGTTACATTTTTTTTTTAATTTTAAAATAAACCCGTAAGGTATGCACCACATTTTTATTTAAAAAAAGTTTTTACAAAACTTTACGAAATGTGATTTGTATATTCTACAAATTTTTTCGTAATGTCAAAATAACCAAAACTTTCGTAAAATGAACAACGGTTTTCGTGTATTTTACCTATAGATTATTATGAGTGTGACGTCAAAACATTAGCATCTTTATCTAGAAAGTCATCCACGGATATGAAATTCATATTAGGTCTATCTCATTAAACGGATAAAGAGTGTACTAAACATGGTAATTTGTATGAAAACGAGTTTTTGGAACTGCTTAAAACAGTTCGTTATAAAAGAGGGTTCGTATTAACCGAGTTCCTATTAAAAGATGTATTTCATATGAAAATTGTTGCCAAAACGTCGGGACTTTTAAATTAGTTCGTATTAACCGAGGGTTCGTCTTAACCGAGTTCGTCTTAAGCGAGTTTTACTGTACAATGTTACCGTACTTAAAATGCTATTATAAAATCTTTAAAAATTTATTTCAATTAGCAAAAGAGCAAATAGATATATAATTTACAAAATTTTAAAATCGGATTTGCATGTTTTACACTGATAAAAAACCATGCGTAGAATTACAAAAAAACGTCAATATAACTAAATTGTTTGTAAAATAAACGAAAATTTGTACATTTTACGAAAGTTTTTGTAGTTTTGACAATATTTTCATAATTATTTAATGTAAAAATTTTAATTTTTTTTTTTGTTTGGAACTTTTTGGGCTTCAAAATTTTTTTGCATATATTTCCATACTCCCATACCTTTTCACAGTATAAAGGAACCCTTTCCATACACCGAGAAAAAAAGTGCCAACCGAATTGAAAAGTGTATATTAATGATAACAGCTTATAAATTCAGTTAGTACAGCGATATTGACATTAGAGTTCGGAATATTTTGGGTTTTGCAACTAAAATTCAGTTGAATTAACCGAAGTTTGTTGTGAAAACTAGTGTTAAGTTGTGACAACCGTCTAAAATTCGTAATAACGAATTTGAGTCGTAGTAACTGAAGTTCTGGTGGAAAATAGCAAAATATTTTTCTGTATGTAGGTAAGATGTATTTGACCGCTAATCCATGCACCTCCATAGGGATATGACATTTTATTTTTAAAAAAGTGTTAATTTGAATATATTTTTTTTAAATTTAATCTATTTATATCACAACAAAAGGGGGCTTATGATCAAGGACGTCGATGATTCCTATATCATATAAATGTATTAGGGTGGTTAGCAAAACCCCAAGAGGAAATGGGCTGTGTAGGTAAAGTCAACTTTTAAAGATTTAATTTGTTTGACCAGCTCTGTATTTGATAACACGCTCAAAACAGTATAAGGGTTCATATGAGCTTAATTCTGTATTCGGAAGTACACAATAAAAGTTAATGAGGATTTTGTTTTTCTTTTTTGTAGAACTGTTTAACCCCAAATCTGCCTTTTCATGGGTTCTTTTTTTTAAATATACTAAAAAACTCCCCCAAAACTGGCGTTTTGACGGGTAACATGTTCCACTAATATGTTCGGCTGCAAATTTCGCTAGATGTTACTGAAGATGACAAATTTATTCAGGGATGGTAAATAAAGATATTATTAATTTTTTTTTCACTTTTGGTCCAATGTAAACTGAAGAATGCTTTGTAAAATTATATGAAAAAAACATCGTGTGTCATAGAGAATCACACTTGACTTAGTTTTCTCGTGTGCGATAAATAGATAAAGGTTCAAATACATTTCTTTTGATGTTTCTAGATTGCATAAAATTTTCATTATTATTTCAAAAATCCATTTTTATATTTAATACATTTATTTTTAAATTCGTTAAAAGAAGTCGTAATCATGTATCATCATGCCAATTTTTTTTTACAGAGCCTAAAATCATCACGCCAAATAACGTTGCAAAATTTCGGGTCGATATTTTTTCATTTACAGTTTTGGCCGGAAAATCCCAAAAAATTGACCACAGTGCTATGAGTCTAAATTCTATGGAAAAAGTTTTTTTTTTGGCAAAAATTAAAAATGGTAAGTTTTGAAAAAATATATGAGGTATTTGTCTTACAATAAAATGTTTAAAATATTTTTTAAGTTAACTACAGTACTTCAACAAAAAAAAAATGATTCTAAAGGAAAATCTGTGGATAAATGCTAAAATTATGAATATTTATGTAAAAGTATCCAAATACAAGATGTTCTCTTTATTTATCCAATGAATTTATTATTCGCGACTATTACTGCATATATTAAGACATTTTGATTAAATTTTTGGCTCTGGCTTATATTACGGCAAAAGCAAAATTGGGTTTTATGCTTTTCCGCAAGCGGCAAGACGCAAAAGAAAAAATGTAACTGTTTAGTGTAGACCGTTATATGGGCTCTAGGTCTAACCATGTACATATTTGACCGAAAATCTAGATTTTGTCATTGGGTCATTATTAGTGAGTGTAACAATTCGATTGTAGCGTGAAAGTAACTAATACATCGTGTAAAAATAGTGCAAATTTAAAGATTGAATACTTTTAAATAAATGGTCATAACTTTGGTTCGCAAGTTAAAAACTTTATATATATTTACATACAATTTTATACAATTAAATGCTTTAATATAAATATTATATAGTCATATAAATATTTAGGATAAAGTAAAGATATTTTTATCTAATTGTATATAGCTTTGTGCTGTTTAACATTTTGTATATAAAGCAATATATTATTTTATGTTGTCCTGTATATAATTGTACTTTTTATACCTAAGTATGTATTTAGTATAACGTATCCGCAATGTTACATCATATCAATATAACTCATACGCAATAGTGTCTGTGTTTGTAGCATTTTAAGTTAAGAACTTTTTACACATCATTAGTTTTTTAAACAATTTTGTTCAAGTTTATTCAGTTGTTAACGCTTCGTCATCTTTTCAATGACTTATTTATGTTGTGCTTATAAAGTCTACAGTATGAAATCACTGTAAAATACTTAAAGGGAATTATATTACTCTGATATATATATATGTTTTCTTATACTTAGAAAGGATATATTGAATATTTTAGAAGAAGTCAACGACAGACATATACCAAAACATAGTACAATATAAAAAAATATTACATATACATATTTACACTGAAATAAAAAAGTCAGTAGAACAATAATTTAAAGGTTTTATATCCCAATTTATAGTTTCTGTAGAAATTTTTAGTAAAAATTTTACGAGTTCTCTATTTACAAATTATAAAATTTTTGAATGGGATTCGTTGCTGATTTAAGCAAAATATGTTAATAATTTAGTTAGTATATTGTTCTACCTCAAGTCCATAAATATAATATAATATTATCATATAAGATTTTACTTTGTTAATTTTTATGGTAGAAAATATTATTGTCTCATTGGCATCATTCAAATCTTCAGCTGTCCACAATAGAAAACGATAATTGGCATATCTCAAACCGATACATTACATACAACAGGCTGAATAAACTTTATGAGAATTTTGTCTGCCTTAGTGGATAAACTGGTTGATTTGGTAAATCTAATTATAAAATCAAAACTATTTGAAAAGCAACAATTTTTACATATCAATATATGATTTGTTTTGTTCCTCACAGTTAACATGGATGTGAAAAAAACGATTGGCAGCACTTTTAATATATTTGAATACAAACTGACAACTTATCGAGTTTGAAAAAATTAAAAGAGTTAAAACTTAACATGGCCAATGTCAATTTTTGTATGGGATTTCCTAACACGTATAGAAAAAAAACAAGTCTATTCTTTGTACATCATTATGCGTGTTTTTTTCATTACAATTTGTAAAACAATATAAATTCCTACAACCATTGCTTGTATGAGAAGAGTAGTGGTATGCTAATTGTTCAAATATTTTTAGTTTTTTTTTTAATTGCGGACAACTGAAGATTTGGGTGATGCCAATGAAACAGTTGTATGTCTATCATGAAAATGATCAAATTTTTTGAAAAGCTACAAATAAAATCTAATATGACTATCGTACTAATCTTGCTTTTAAGGGTTAAAATGGTGGGTTACAACCCTCTAAAATTTTTGGAAGCGAAAACAGGAAACAGAACCGTTTTTGTATATTTTATAAATTGTTAATAAAAAATAGGAAAAATTTTGACTAACAATTGATGTTGAACTAAAATTTTCACAAAAATGTTTGACTTTGATTTCTAAATAAAGTAACTTTTAAGGACTACTAAGGGGTAAGTGGTATCAGACAAAGGTTTACCGACTACTGTACCTTTACAGTCTGAACCCTATTTATAAATCGCTTTAATGCATATTTACTAGAGTACCAAAAGAGGCAAAGTTTCTTTTTTCTTGCTCCCCGCATATTTTATGATGCATTGGGTGTACAAAATACAATCTGCGAAAAAACAGGACTTCTATCGCGCAAACCGGCAATGCCGTTTCGACTTTTTACCTAAAAAATGGACTCAAATTGGTTAATAGGTATGTTGTTCTACAACTTTTTAAAAAGTACACGCATACAAAAAATATGGTTGCAGTATACTTGAGGCCACAAAACTATGTTTCCTACAGCTATAAATGGTTGATTCAATTAAACTGTTATTTTATCAATCATATTTTTTCCATAATATGGTTGTTTTACTAATCTTCTAGTAAACATCTTTCTTTTTCGGTTATCATATTATTATCTTGTCTACAATGATAATATATCATTTATTATCATATACCTCTCTGTAACTACAGTCATATTATAGTCGCACCAACTATAAGATGATCAGTCTGTTTATTTAAGAGCGTGTTCGCTCTTTTAGTGTCACTCTTGTTTGGGATTTTGTGAAAAGAAGTTGTGGGAAACAGTCATCCCCAACAAATAAAATATTAACATTATTATATGTTGTTAATTGTAATGGTTTGTAGTCTCAACCCGGTGTAGCCTGGAAGTCCAGGCAAATGATAAATTGTCACGCACCCCTTAAAGAAAAGTTATTGTTTATTATATTTACATAAAAGTGTTACAAATTATGAAAAAGCGAAGAAAATGTTTTTTTAAAACACAAAATAAAATTTTTAACACAAAAAAAACTGTTAAAGAAAAAAATATATAAAGAAATATGAAAGAAACATTTTATATACACGTGCTTTTAAATCTGTAGTACACAATAATCATAATATGTTTGCAATAATCATAATATGGTAATAAATTATAATAATATGATAACTAGGTACATAATATGCCAGCGGGAAATGAGTGGGCGATTGATCAACATTGACACATCTGTGATATATGATTAGGGGGCACGTCACGAAACTGGTGAAACTAAAATTATGGTGTACCAAAAAGTGTTAATTTGGGTAAAATAACCAATCACGATATATCACGTAACTGGAGTAACAGAACAATAACATCAAATCAATTATTTAAATGAATTTCCCTAAAAATATAAATGGTGCAAATAAAACAATTAACTCAAACCAAAAAGTCTGATTATTGGCTATAAAATTCAGCAATAGGTTTAGTAATCATAAGTATATTTAATAGTGTACTACCGAACTCACTTTTTTGGCCTAAGCCGGATCAAGCATTCAAGTGCCTTAGATTTTTAACTCCTTACTATTTATATCACCTTTATCCGACCGAAGATGAAATACAACTCCCATGTATGGGCAGCGGCTTCAAAGTCTATTTTGGAGCTTCTGGACCGTGTTCAAAGCGTTTTCGCTTATCAATGACAGTAGTATATCCGACTCTATTGGGTCATTGGAGCATCGGCGGAATGTGGGTTGTGTAACACTGTTCTATCTGTACTACCATGGGAGGTGTTCTACGGAGTTACGTGAACTTATCACAACGGCCCGGCTTTTCGTTCGCAACACCCACTTATCTAGTAGTTCACATACATTTGTTGTCGATTGTAAAGTTAATCGTACGGCGCATTATAGGGAAAATTTGTTTATCAGTCGAACTTGTTTATAAAAAATAAAAAGGGTATAAAAAAATAAAAAAGGAAATATAATTGGAAATAAAATCCTGACTTTTAAAAATGGTTAAAAACAGTTTAAAGAATACCGGTATAACATTATAGAGCACACGAACGTAAAACAGAACAATAATATCTCATTGCATGGTTTTTTTTCATTTCGTTGTGGAGTAGACGGTATATTTTTTAAAAAGGAAACCTTTTCTGAAACTGAAGTCAATACTCTATTAGCTGATGTATAGCACCCATGTTTATCGCTGCACAAAAATGAATAAGAGCCGTTCCAAAATTTTGACTTTGATGGCGAAAAACAACACGATTTTTTTTATTTAGGCCAAAAGTATTTACGAGAAAAAAATTGTTGTTTTATTTTGCATAATAACACTTATAACCACTTTTAACGAAACAACATGATTTAAAAAGTTATAGAATAACAAATCTATTAAAGATTTTTGGGGCATTTTTTAGGTCAATAGTCAAAACGGCATGGCCGGTTTGCGCTATAGAAGTCAAGTTTTTCGCAGATCCTTTTTTTTACACCCAATCTGTCATAAAATGCGCGGGGAGCGAGAAAAAAACAGCTGTTCAATTTTCATATATTTCATGCGGTCTCTAATAGTTACGCATACTTTTTTTCTGGTCGTCAAAGATTTAATTAAACAGTTTACATCATATGCAGTGAAATTTTGATTGAATCCCTAAGGTTTATACATATTTTATAAACATTGTAGAAATATAAAATTTTATATACTAATAAAAAACAATAAATCATTTTAACTTATGATTTTTTAAAAATTTGTTTGTTGCTTAATGAAAAACGAATTAAATTGTTCAGTGAGGCGCTAATTGAAATTAAGGAAACTGCTTTCGACACTACCCTACAACTGTTTATTAATTTATAATAATATATATTTTTTTTATATTTTTTTTCGTTTTAATTAAAATAAAAAAAATATTTACATAATGGTCAGCAAAAAAAAAAACTAAATAAATAAACGACACGTGTAAACAAACAAATTTGCATAATAAACAATTTTAAAAACAAACATCAGGAATATGTCAAAAAATTATTAACGTGGAAAAAATCAAATGATGAAAAATAAATAAAAATGTTTGGATTTTTTAAATGCAATAGGATTTTCTTAATATGAATTTAGTAGGGTAAATGCTTTCTGGTTGTCAGTACTTTCAGGTTGCCATTTCCACTGTATTTCGGCATTTCAGCTGTGTAATGACGACTGAAATCGACTAAAAATAAGTAGTTTAGACTTTTAATATAATCCGAACAGAAAATATGCAATAACGCAGTGTTTGGTGTTAATTATTGTTGCTTAAAAATTAAAAAATCAAAAAAAAAAAAAAAAAAAAATACAAGATGAATATTTTTGCTGTGTTTATTTTGTATTCAATTTCATTAATTTGGATTTTTTTTTATTAATTCCAAATCTCCATCAGAATGCAGGTTGAAAACTCTGAAGGCTAACAGTTTGCCACCCAGACTTTTGGCTTGTTTATATTAAAACAAACGTTTTTTAAACAAACATTGCTAGATTGGACTCAGCAGATACATAAAAACCACTACCCTCGTAGAAATTGCTAACCGTACCAAAAAATAGTACTGGCAAAGCACTGCAATTTTTGTAAAACCCAACGTGCTAAAAATTACCAAAGGTACAACTAATATTGAACTAGGAAGTACCACTTGCAAAATTCGTTGCCAATATTGTTTTTACCAATATTAAAACCAGTTAGAAGCGTTTTTTTAAAAATATTTTTTTTTGCATTTCACACATTCAAATATGATGTATAAGAATAAGACCAAACTTTATTGCTGCTTTTTTAACGTGTTTTATTATATGTATATATTTCTCAACATTAATTTAATTTAAGCTATTTTAAAAGCACCAATTTTTTTGAATTACTG
This sequence comes from Delia radicum, assembly GCA_021234595.1. NCBI lineage: Eukaryota > Metazoa > Arthropoda > Insecta > Diptera > Anthomyiidae > Delia > Delia radicum. Next base: position 81,429,814 of record CM037854.1, read on the forward strand.
ACATTATGCCAGCGGTTGCAGGTTCGCTAAAACAACGGTTAATCACCGTTATCAGTCGGGTAACATGTCAACACTGTCAATATTGTTAATCCTGTCAACGCATAACCGAACGTATCCAACTCTTTGCTAACACTGTGCCGATTGTATTTTTCTGCATGGATACCTTTATAAACAGTGGAAAAGTAACTATTTTCCATATTTATATTTATTGTCATAATGCCAATTTTACAAGATATTTTTTCTCAAAAACTTCCCATGTAGAAATTGCCAACCGTACCAAGCAAATAGTACTGGCAAAGCACATTGCAATTTTCGCAAAACCCACCGTGTTAAAAATTACCAAATAGCAACGAATATTGTACAAGGAAAACTTTATTTTGTTTGCAAAGCATGTGTTTTGCAGTACCACCCACAAAATTCTTTGCCGATATTGTTTTTAAAAATATTACAACCAATTAGAAACATTTTTATTTTATTATATTTCACACATTTAAATATGATGTAGTCTTATACAAGAGCCGAAGACCGAAATGTATTGCTGCTTTTTAAATATGTTTTATTAGACATATTTCACAAAATTACTTTAATGTAAGCTATTTTAAAACACCAAAATTTGGTAATTCACAACTGTTAACTAGTGGTAGCAAGTTCGTTTAAAACAACGGTTGGCCACTGTTGTCAATCGGGTAAATGGACAATACTCTCAAGATTGTTAATCCCACGCTCTGCCAACGCTTAAACGAAAGTCGCCAACGCTTTGCCAACACTGTGCCGATTGTATTTTTCTGCCTGTGGTATTTTAGATTTTATAAAAAGAATACTTAACTTTTATATAATGAAAAAATTTACGATTTCTCTTTAAATTATACTACTTGACAAAGTTTTTTTTTAAAAAAAAGAGAAGCGACACTTAAGAAATTCTTTCTATGTATTAATGTGTTGCTTTATTTAGAGATTAAAAGTGGGAAAAGATGAAGGGCTTCAGACATTGCAACACTGTAATTGCGCCTGATGATAAGTCTTAGAACAGTTGTTGCTCGCCACCTGATTTAGAGTTGGCGAACTTATTGAAGCTTTTTAATTCATAGCCATGATTCATTATTTTACTTTGTTGGGGTTAAGTGCTATGTGAACACCGAAGGTGGGCGCTGCAATACATATGAGGGCTAGAATGCTTATACATGTTATTTTTTTAAATTGATGTTGTCGTCACCGGGAATCGAACCCGGGACCATCTGTGTAACTGTCCAACGCCCTAACCATTACACCACAACGCACACAATCTTTCCAAAAACAAAATTTATTATAATTGAATTAATTTTTTATTGTGTGATACTTATTTACTTTGTCATTTTAAGTGCCTTTGAGTTAAAGAAGGTATTTTTGGTGGGTTTTAGCATTTTTCATACATTTTCATTATTCATTGTTACAGATTTTGATGCATTGTTTGACGCAATTAAAGCAACCAAAGTCGATAATGGATATAACAGGATCACTGACTTTTTCTGAATTTGTTTCCTGCTCTTTCGGAAGGTTTTTTATGAAAAACAAGACAAGGAGCTGGTCGAATACGTGGTGTAGTGTGCCAAACATTATTATAACTTGAGCATCAACAATTGTCAGATTAGTTTGCTATAAAACTTGATATCAAATATCCAGGAAGCCAGGAATGTAAAAAAGCAGTTCACCCGAGATGTGCCAATATGCGCTTCAGTGTTTACATATGCCCGAACTGTGATTCCAATGATTACTTAGAATGAATCCATAACATTTTACAAATTAAAATTTATATGCTAATTTTTACAAATTTTGTTATGTTCGCAGCCACCGAATGCAAATAAAATTTAATAATTATTTTAAAATTTTTCCAAATCAGGTGTTTTATTTGCATTTTTGTACATTTTCAGCAATTTTTAGGGGTTGGAAGCCTTTTTATAACATGTCGATTTTGGGTACTTTTACAAATTTGAAATAAAAACTTTATTTTTTTTGCAAATTTCAATTAGAATTGCGATTGTGAATAGACTATTTTCCCTTGCCAATCTATGAATATGACAACAGTACGATGATTTTTTGATGAGGGGTGGCAACCTGACAGCCTTTCCCCTATTGAAAAGAAAACTTAAGAAAATTTTTGCAATGAAAGTACTACTATTTTGTTATGTGATATATTTATGCTTTTTAATATTTCCTAAAATATTTTTCATAACTTTTTGAAAACAGAAATTTTCTGCATAACAATGTCATAAATCTGATAAATATCATAAAATATTTATTTCTTGCAAGTTTATAGTTTTGTTTTAATAAGTTTTTTAATTTGCTAAATTACAGTAATTTTCTTATAAAAAGAACTTTGACTTGTAAGTGAACAAGCTTTTATGAATTACCTGTTGTGCTTAAATTTAACCCTTTGATGACCGAACTTAAGCCGCTGCAGATTTCTTGACGAAACTTCGTGGATACGTATGCTTATGATTTAAAATAAATTTAGGGCTGATTTTGACTCTTTTTATCGGATAATTATAGAAGTTAAGCTAAAACATTTATAGGCTATCGCTCCTGAACGGGTTAAGATTTTGTGTATATTTTAATTTTGTATTTTGTCTTAAACTATGAAACAGAAATAATAACCTTTTTAGTATACACTACCCAATGTTCTTGTGTAACTTTTGCTATTGGGCAAGATATTACCAGTGTGTATATGAAAAAGGTCAAAATCGAGAAGGTGTTGATTCTTATTCGTTTGAAAAATATTTTATAGTTTGTTGGCCACATTATGCAATTTTTATATCCCTCCACAACAGAACAAAAGGGTGGTGCCATGTTTTGTACAAAAACATTACACATCTAATGTTCATGCATGTAGTTTGTATTAAACTATGCTTAATCCAAAAATAATAACCTTTTTAGTATGAGTCTTAAACTTTATTTTTAACATGAACAAAAATTTAAAAAATAGTGAAAAAAAATTATAAAAAACCAAAAAAAAAAAAAATTGAATTTGTGTTGACCTTGTGAGGCTTTGAGACTATCAGGTTACAAATGTGATTTGATTTACGTGAATACCTGCCATTTGGCTAAACTCCACGGTGTATTCAAACACTAGGTGAATACAGGCGTCCAACCAACGTCCCTTATTCTGCACACTGAGCATCCAGTTTGGGTTCCAGTTTTAGAGAATGTTGTTCGGACATATCTTCACCCACTGGTGAGGTCGAGGCCTACCTTAACCTCTGCTTGATATTTGGGTCACAGCACTCGGTTGAGAGTACAACTCCACACCGAAGTGTTCTTCCTGCTTAGGCATAACCACAGCCACCACGAAACTCCCCGAAGGGCCCACCCCAATAGCCATTACCGTTATGGTCCATAGCAGGATCATGTAAACAATACGAACACATTGACATCCTTCTTGTAACACCCTTTTTTTATGTCTTCAGATCCAACTTCACTACTTTTATGAGAACATTCTGCGTACCCAGATCCAACTCACAATTTCATGAGAATATTCTGTTCCAATATCCATCCAACATCCAGATGTAGAAACCATTTGATGCAAACAGCAAACAACCAGATAATGAACCACTCAAACAACGCCTGTCGCCAGCTCGACATCACAACAACACACTCTAGATCCTTTCTGTCTTTCTACGGGTATTAAGGCTTAAGAAATCTAGAGCTTTTCACCTTTTACACCATACAACATCTCTTCCTTTTTGGTTTATTTCGTCTAGTCCATCGACTGATATTATCGTCAGGCTTCACACCTTTCCGCAATTTTCTCCATCTTCTGGTATCACATGTATATCTTGGACATGCTTAGTTCGTATTGATTTACAACAGAGGATCCCTATATGTACCCTCACGGCTGGCCAATGGCTCCCGTGGTAGCAATTTATAGTCTTTGGTAAGACCTTGTAGCCGAAACTACTTCCATTATAGCTTCGAACAACTCGGCAGTGGTATACCATTGAATATGATCAACGAGAAACCAACTGAACCCATCTACCAAAGTAGATAGGACAGATGTAACTCGTCAATCTAGCCATGATCGTTAGCCGCCAAGAACGAAACTCTAACAGAGATATCGAACTTGTCGTTGCTCAGGTGAAACCAACGTGGGACTTGTTGCTAGCAAGCTAGACAACTTTACACCCACTATCAGGTTACAATAGGTTATCGCTAAAAATCTACATTTCTGCAGGATTTTCTAAATAAGCAATATGAGTAAATGGGACAAGAAATGGTGAAAGACTTTGAAACACAGAAAAGTATATTAATTTTAAATGTCTTTGACAAGTGATTTTTATTCAATTCAAAATAGTAAATATTTGTAGTAGCTATTATTACTCATACGTAACCATAAAATTTTACCACATCCATATTTTTTTTTTTTTGGAATTTTATTGAGTTTTTTACACGCATGTTTTATTGAATATTCAGTAAACCTGCAATTCCACATAGAACATTATTGTGGTCATATTTACATTTGAAAACACAATGGTGCTGCATAGTATGAGATTGTTTTGTATACCCGAGTGAAAAAATTATATATTATCTTATGCTGTTTCATCCACATATGTGCTATTTTTAATAATATTTAAAATTGGGCTTAAAATTGCACTAAATGTTTCATTTGATAAATGATTATACAAAAATATACACAATTTAATGCAAATATATGAGCCCATAACATATCCGTTAAGTCCATAAAAATTAAGAAACTCATTACTTTTTTGCGTTTTTCAAAAAAGTACTACTTAATTTTTTTTAAATTTTAATGCACATTATGGTGTCCCGAAAGTGTATAATTTTACGTAATAGTGCTCAAACGATTAACATTATCCAGATGATTATTATTAGAAAGATATTTTACAGATATATTTAAAAACATATCTTCAGCATTACCGAACTTGAACCCAATTTTGTACAAACATTTAAAAAATACGAGTTTTGCATTTTACTTTATTTTATTAATTTTGACATGCTATCTATGAATATTTTGAAATCAGACTAATGGTTTTTTGAAATACTGCGAATTGATTTTCATTAAAAATGCCATCAGTTTCATCTATTCTAAAAATTTTTAAAACTTATTGTATCTTAAAATTGTTTGTATCTGCACTCAAATACTACACAAAACATGCTTTGATTTGAGCAAAATTATGTCCGAAATTAGAGATGATGTATCACAAAATATAAATTTCGCACCACAAACCTATTGGACACAGTGCTGCAACATTCAAAGCATTAAGAATGATAACCAAAATTTAATATTCATTCAAAACTCATGTCTATAGGATTGAAAAACATAACAATTTTACTATGCAAATTTACTGTTTTTCCGAGTTGTTTGTATGCAAAATTTACATGTTATCCTTCAACCCATATTAACATAATTATGCCCAACGGAAAGGTAGTTTTGTGCTAGTGCAAATTAAAAAAACATAGGATAATTTTTAAAAAATTTGTCGAATGGAGGAAAAATCAAATCGCATTATCTCTAAAACAGTTAGTCCGATTTCAAATTTAAATATTCGCTCTTAGTATGTCAAAATTAATTGCAAATTATGTATCGCAAAATATATTTTTATGAAAGGAGTTTAAGAAAACCCTTAACATCAAGCAGCAACTAAATGCGAACTGTAACGTAAACTCCACTTTAACTAGGAGTATATAAATACCAAATAATTTGAAATTTGAAAGGTGTCTCGTAAGTTTATCTGAAAGGTGTATCGTAAGTTTTTAAAAACTCCCTAAGATTTAATTTCAAAATATCTTTGTCGATCCAACAAAAATTACTTACATTTTTGGACATAGAGCAATTCCATATGAAAACGATCAAAATTGGCAAATTTTTGGACGACCCCTCTCCGATTTTAAAATAAATAGTCTCAATCGATTGCCCAGCAAAAAATAATGTACCTACATATTTTTTTTTTTTTTTATAGTGACTGGTTTAGTGGTGGTGTGCACCACTGTCATGTGATAAAATTGAAGAATTCTTCAATACCTTTCCAACGAGCTATCACTCGTTGCGATCGCTTTAGTAGTTTTTTTTTTAAAACAACTTTCAATGAGGTCCCTTATGAAGAATTCTTCAATTTTGTCATTGAAAGTTGTTTTAAAAAAACTACTAAAGCGATCGCAACGAGTGATAGCTCGTTGGAAAGGTATTGAATCAGGCTTTAATTGAAAAATAAAATTTTCCTAATTTTTCTTGTTAAATAATTAAAAATAATTCAATTATAAAAAATATAAAAACAATGAGAACAAGGTGGTCTCTTAAATGCTCTTCTCCTGTCCAAACAAGGAGTCGGGCCCATTTTTTTATTGCTGATTCTTAAAGCAAAAATTATGAGGAATCCAAAAAAAATAAAATTAGCCGGAAAATTTAGGAGCTTCTGTGGAAAATCGGAAAATTTAATTTTCATGGGAAAAAAGGTAAATTTCTGAGAAAAATTAAGAAAATTTTATTTTTCAATTAAAGCCTGATTCAATACCTTTCCAACGAGCTATCACTCGTTGCGATCGCTTTAGTAGTTTTTTTTAAAAACAACTTTCAATGAGGTCCCTTATGAAGAATTCTTCAATTTTCTCACATGACAGTGGTGCACACCACCACTAAACCAGTCACTATAAAAAAAAAAAAAAAAATATGTAGGTACATTATTTTTTGCTGGTCAATCGATTGAGACTATTTATTTTAAAATCGGAGAGGGGTCGTCCAAAAGGTGATCGCTTTCATATGGAATTGCTCCATAATTATATCCAAATAGATCTAAATTAATCCCGCGTTTTTAGATAAATTTTACTGTAATTAAATCCAGTAATATATTTTAAAGATCTAATTGGATATGACTGGATATTCCAATTTGGGGATTTAATTGCATACGATTAAATACCATGGTTGGCAAACACTAACCCTTAAATACCGATAACAATTCAATACCGTTTCAAGGAACTACGAGGGCGGATCAATAAACCCGTGACTTTTTGAACTTCCCTCGTAGTTATATGAAATGCAACACTGCTGCCATCAAGTACCACCTGTTAGTAGACTTCTGTCAAATTTTGAGCAAGTTCCGTCATTTACTTTGCGTTTAAGAGCTGTTCAAAACATACACCTTTGTGGATTTTTTTAAAAATGAAAAAGTGAATTTCGAGAGCTCATTAAACATTATTTTTTGCTAAAAGAAACCGTCACTCAAACCAAGCAAAAGCTTGATAAATACTATGAGGACTCTGCAAAATCGATTTCAATGGTAAAAAAGTGGTTTACTGACTTTCGTTGTGGTCGCACAAGTACAAATGACGCTGAACGTTCTGGACTACCAAATGATGTCAATACACCCGAAAAGGTCGAAAAAATCCACGATATGGTGTTGGCCGATCGAATAGTAAAAGTGCGTGAGATTGATGATGCCATAAGCATTTAATATGTCAGTGTGGTTTCGATTTTAAATGATCAGTTTGGTTTAAGAAAGCTGTCTGCAAGATGGGTGCCGTGTTTGCCCTCAATTGACCATAAACGTAATCGTGGCCAATAAGGTGATGGCAACAGTTTTTTGGAATGCACGCGGGATAATCCACATCGATTACCTTCAAAAGGGAAAAACAATAAACGGAGAATATTATGCCATCTTATTGGATCGATTTAACGAGGATTTAAAAAAAAAGACCACATATGGCCAAGAAATGCCTATTTATGGACCTCAAAAAATCCTATTTTTTTTGGAAGGGATACACAAATTGTAGAAACGTTGGACTAAGTGTATTGAGCTAAAAGGAGATTATGTTCAAAAATAATGTTTTTTTTTTTGCAAGAAAACTGTGTTTCATTAAAAAGTCACAGACTTATTGATCCGTCTTCGTATTTTTAGCCTTAAAACAACACTAACGAAATAATACCGTTAAGTTTTAAATACACAATTTTTTTACATAATTTTTTCTCTCAAAATCATTCAGTACTTTAAAATGATCAAAAAAAAAGTTCATTACGGCCAAGTTTGTTAATCATACATACATTCAAACATACATATCGTCCATTCCATGAAAGAACATTAAACAATTAGCATTTCTTAACCTCATATCATCCGACTTTCTTCATATTGCAAACGGGAAGACTCTATAGACCATTATAGACATTCCCGTTTTAGATCTTTCAAAAACTATCGATTTTATTCACTTTTTTAATTTTTCAAAAACTTGAAAAAATTTGAGAAGCTGCGAATGTCTACTTTTACGATCAGTAATCCGAAAATAACCTATTCTTTCTAAAAATGCATATTTACTGTTGTTGCAATTTTGGAATGCATTTTGCGCTTTTTAATTTATCTGTAAAATATACTAAAAAATTACGCAAAATAACGTTAACCCTAAAATAACCTTACGAAATAATGCAAAATAACATTAACCCCAAATATCATAACGAAATAACTTAAAATATCGTTAACCTGAAAACAACCTAACGATATAACTGAAAATACCGAAATCCTAATGAAAACTGTTGACAACCGTGCTAAATACTGATATATAGGAAATGAGATGTGGTATAATATTTTAGATATAACTTTATTTTTGGTTGGGTTTTCTTTTTTGAAGTCTCGTAGTTACCTTCAGTATTCCATAATTTTCTGCCTTTTTAATGTCTTCGAATTCTAATCGAGACAATGCATCAGCTGCGTGATTTTCATTCCCCCTGATATATTCCACTGTTAAATCATACTCCTCCAGATCCAATCTCATCCTCGTAAGTTTTGATGATGGATTTTTCATGGAAAATAAGTATGTTAAGGGACGGTGATCACTTCGGATCAAAAATTTTCGGCCATAAATATATGGTCTGAAATATTTAATTGCCCAATGGATAGCCGCTAATTCCTGCTCAATCGTAGACTTATTGCTTTCGCCCTTTGTAAAGGATCGTGAAGCATAAGCCACAGGTAGCTGCTTATCAAAGTATTTCTGACTCAGAATTGCACCACAAGCAAATTTGCTTGCATCTGTTGTTATGCAAAATTCTTTTTCGAAGTCAGGATACTGCAAAATAGTTGGATTCAATAATTGGTTTTTTAGATAATTGAATGATTTTTCACATTCACTGTTCCAATCGAATGGTACATTTTTCCTACATAACCTTGTTATGTGCCTTGAATACTCGGCAAAGTTAGGAATAAATCTCCGATAATAGTTGCAGAAGGCTACGAAGCGTTTAGCTTCATCACCGTTCTTTGGTGTTGGGTAATTTAAAATTACAGAAAATTTTCCATCGTCAGGCAATATACCTTTGTCTGTACACTTGTGTCCCAAAAATGTGACTTCGTTACAGAAAAAAGTACATTTGTCTGGATGCAATTTCAAGTTATATTTTCGACAAGTTTCGAAAACATTTCTTAAATTTTTCAACATATGTTGTTCGGAGCAACCAATTACTACTAAATCATCCATATAAAGAAACGCTTGGTCGGAAGATAATCCCGAAAAAGCTAGCGACATCATTCGCTGAAATGAGTTCGGAGCAATTTTTATACCGTATGGTAATCGTTTAAAACGATATGATCCCTTATCCGTCGAGAAAGATGTTACGTCCCTAGAGCCTTCCTCTAATTCAATTTGGTGGAAACCTGACATTAAGTCAAGGCAAGAAAAGAATTTGGCTCTGCCCAATTGGTCTAGAATATCATCTATTCTAGGGAGTGGAAATTTATCTGCTACGAGTTTTTTATTAATTCCTCTGTAGTCAACTACCAATCTCCATCTTTTCTGATCCGTACCGGGTAAAGATTTCTTCGGTACTAATAAAATTGGGCTGTTATATTCCGAAATGGAGGGTTCTACAATGTCATCTCTTATAAGCTTATCAACTTGAATGTTCACCTCTGCTTTGTGAGAGTGTGGTATTCTGTACGATTTTATATACACTGGGTCATCATCCTTTAATCTGAGCTTTTGTCTGTAGAAATTGTTGGTTGTCATCTTTTCAGATTCCAGTCCAAAAATATCAACATACTCAGAACATAAGTTCCTAAGTTTGTCTTTTGCAAACTCCGGGAAATTTTTGGATAATCTATTCAATTTCTCCTGGTCTCCGCGAGGATTTTTGGTCGGGTAGACAATTTTATAGTCGTTAAGACTTTCGGTTTGAATTTTAACATTCAAAATAACTACATCCCTATTGGTTGTGTTAACAATTTTGACCAGTGGTCTTGATTTTGAGACTATGGTGTTCGCTATGAATATTCCATTCTGAATTATTTGACTCGGAATTAGGACATTTTCCTCATCAGTTTGAATGTTAACGTGACGAATTACCTCAGATCTTGCAGGCAATGAGATCGAGTTAACTTGTGGCGCACAGCGCATTGCTATTGCAATGTGTTGTGGAAGATTACCAGATCTCAGGACTAACCAATCTTGGTCATCCTGGTAATCTAGAAGACATTTATATTCACGCAAAAAATCCATACCAATGATTCCATCAGAAGGAATCTGGAAATCATCCTCGACCACATGAAATGTATGCGGTATTAGGAGTTCCTCAAATTTCAAATCAGCATGAATTTTACCAAGGGTAGTTGTTAATCCTTGGCCAACACCACTTAATTGGGTAGTTGTAGTCTCATCTATTTGTCCGTTTAGGATTTGTCCGACCTTTATTATAGAAATATCCGCTCCCGTGTCAACTAATAGTGTTGATTTTCGATTATTCAAGGATGTTCTACAGGGAAGATAGCTATAGAGATTCAAATTTATATTGTATATTGTGTGGTTTAACTCAGGGGTACCAGTTCGTTTCCCGAAATGTTTTCGGTAACGTGTCGCACATTGTGTCGGGATCCGTTGTTATTTGAACGGTTCCGCCCACGGTTGTTATTGTAATTATTATTGTTATTGTTGCCATTGTAATTATTATTACGGCCATTTCCGCGATTATAGTTATTATTATTATTATTGCCATTGTAATTATTATTACGGCCATTTCTATAGCCGGATCTATTACTATTTGGCTGATTTTGGCGATTATTGCCATTACGGATTTGAGATTTATTTCTCATAAATAGAACGGAGTTCTGCTGCCCGTAAGCTTCCGTGCAGCTATTGACGAATTTAGCCGTCACTTCGTTCATATTTGAAAAGGTTCCTGATTCCATGACCAGTTTAACCCTTTCGTTTGTCGCATTTTTTGTAATTGCTTTAACTGCCGCCTGGGTTGAGTACCTCTGGGCTAGTTGGTGTGGGAGGCCATCTGTAATATAGGCACTCTCCAATGATTTGGTTAGGGAGTCTATTTCTGCCACGTAGGTATTGGCGTTTTTTGCCACCTTGACGGACATTCATTAATTTGGCCGATATGACTTCGACCGACTCGCCTTTGACAGTTCCTTTTAATGTAGTTATAACTGCATTAATTGTGGTTTCATTCGAAATTAAATTTCTGGCTGAGCCCTTTAGTTTTGTTTTAATTATATTTACCGCCACGACCTCATGGGTATCCTTTACGGAATCCAAGAGTGTCAGTGCGTCGAGGAAACTCTGTAAGTTTTCCGGTTTACCATCGAAATCTGGTAAAAGTTTCGATGCCAAACCGAGAAATTCAGTTACTGATTGAGGCATTGTGTTTTCTATATTGGACACTATGCCACCACTATTCATGCTAGATATGGTTCTCGCGGTTTGAATAACTGGTTTTTCGGATTCCACATTTAAATCTTGGCTAGTCCAAGCATTAACAAGAGCAGGGTCGTAGACCACTTTCTCATGGATAGTTTTTGGTAATTCCGCTTTCAAATTCCTCTTTGTTAATAGGTTTGAAAGTTTATTACGAATGTCATCGAAGAATGCATTCGCTGCCAACTGATGATTATTGGTGAGACGAGAATAATGTTCGTCAAATAATGCCCTAACTTCTTCAAGACTGTTGAACAAATTCTTAATGTGTTTTTCCACCGTTTCGTTCCTTGAAGGTCCTTTGTAGGTATTTAAACACTTAAAGGATTTGTCGAAATCCTCTCTCAGAAGTCTTGCTTTGGCAACTATCTCTATCCAATCCATAGGATGGCATGATCAATTTAAGTTGAAAAATTTAGGACAAAATGATGTGATAATAGAAAAAATTAGACTCTATCAAGACCGTTTCCTAAGGACGCGGTTCTGATGTAATTTTTTCTCAACGACCTCTTATGTAGTTGATACATAGTCGTGAGTAATTGAAGTGCTAATATACATATTATTATTATTAAGTATATCACTGGAAGGTGTACTTCTACAGTGATTTCATTAATAACATTAGCGTTGGGGTTCTCGATTTTCGAATCGTGATTCCCCATCTTTAATTATTGTTAAAAAAAAAATATAATTCATAAAAAATATTTTGTTAGTATGAATTCAAAACAAAAATTCAGTTATGTCACATCATCCCCTATCCGTTTCCTTCAGGACAACAGATTGAAGTGGATGTGGCATAAATCAGTCACTCATTACTTGGTGACTGTATGATTTCTGTCGCGCTGTGAGAGTGTCCCTTGAGAATCATCCCAGCCGACGGAAATTAAAAAAAAAAATTGGTTAGTAGTTAAAAGAGAATTAATTATAATTAATTATTTTTTTTTTAAAAAAATTTATTCACCATAATGGACTATTAAAAAAACACTTAAAAATTATAAATTTTATTTTAAAAGTTATAAGTATTAATATAATAATACTTTTTTTTTTTTTTTTTTTTAAAAAAAAAAAAGAAATTTAAAAATTTTAATTTAAAAGTTCTAAAATTTGAAAGTTATAAATTCAAAATTTTAAAATTGAATTTTTTTGCTTTAAATTAACGATTCATATTGCACAATAAAAAAAAATTATTTAAATATTTCAATTATAAATATATATAAGAATTAAAATAAATTTAAAATAACTAAAACAGAATTAATTAATTTTCGGCTTACTGTTGTTGTAGTTTTAAGTTGTTGGTGTTTTTGTTAAAGATGTTGAGTTTTAGTGTCCGATGGTGTATCGGCCACACCATCCTTGGGATACTCGGCGTGGTATCCCGCAATGTTCATCCACATTGCATCTTCCTTCATTTATAAATCAGGATGCACTTGCTTCGTTATTTTGTAAATGTAGATGGCGTAATTTTTCTTACGTATTTTTTTAGTTTATTACTTATTTTATATTGCAAGTCATGTTGTTGTTGAAGTTGTTAAGTTCAGCTTCTTTATATTTCCTGTTGGCATGAGTTTCTGGTTTTTAAGGTTTCACAAATTATTTTTATTATGTAAATTATTGCTAGCGAAATCAATAATACTATCGATATAATTTCAACATAGCCCATTTTTTCAGTTTTTTCTGTAGCTTGCTCATTGTTAGTAGTCAGCAATGAGTTACGGGATTGTTGAAAGAATTTTTTTTTTTTTTTTTTTTTTTTTTTTTTTTTTTTTTCACCAAGTCATTTTTTTTTTTAAGAATTGTTTTTTTTTTAAAGCATGAATTGTTTTTTTTTAAAGCACCGCTATTTGGTTTGGTGTTTTTTTTTTTTTTTTCACTGGTACGTTATGAAAGAGTTCAGTAATTTAAAGTTATAACTGTTGCTGGACTTTTTGTTTTTTTTTTTTTTTCATAATTTTCACTAGTACGTTATAAAGAGTTCAATAATTTTAAATTATGTTGAGTCCTATTGTATCATTCATATCAGTAGCAAAAAAAATTTAACAATTGTTAGGTTATTTCATTTTGATTAAATTTGTTTTAACTTTTTTATTTCACTTCACTCCTGGCAGGATCGCCATGTAGAGTAAGAAAAATACACCATGATTTGTTTTGTTTGGGCTCTGATGAGCAACTGTTTTATTAACATTTTTGTACTTAAAATTTACCTTAATTATATTTCGTGGGTAACCATCAAATGAGTGGTTCCCACGGTTCATATTATGAAGGTGTCAGATTAATCAACCAAAAAAGTACGGCTTTTAGCCAATCACAATTAAGTGTCAAGTTTATGACAGTGATTGCTATTGCACGACAATGTTGACTTATTAATCACACTACAGAACAAACGTTTAATGTGTCAAATACAGGTGAGTAAATTTAGACTGACAGACAGACAACTATTATTTGATGAGTTTCTGCATGCCACTCAAATGCCAATATAAACAATGAACAATAAGAGAAATATAGACTATAAAATGATTCTGACATTGTTTAATATAAAAGCATTTCACAGATGAATAAAAAGCCATAATCATAAATTTTTTGTAAAATTAAATTAGTTCGATAACTCCAAAATGTTTACAAATTTATACAATTTTATACTGGAAGGTGTTCGTTTACACAAATACTTAGTAAAAAATAGTAAAAAGAGTTACTCTCTCAGTTTGATGGCAAAGAACTTACAAGTTTTTACATTAAGTCTGTTCGATTACTTTTCCAGTAAAGTCCAGTAAAAATTACTCAGTAACAATATTACAGAGAGTAAGACCAAATTTATTCAAATTTACAAAAAGTTTAAGAACAGAAAATTTGTAAGAATTAGTAAAATTGATTAAACAGCTGATTCTAAATACGAAGTATTAAAAAAAATCAACTTTTTTATTTTGAGGAAATAGTTGCTATTTTGCAGAATTTACGAGCAACAGATACTTGTAATATGTGCTAAAATATCTTGGCATTTATTACAAGTTTCTACAGCACTAAATGCCTGAAATACAGATATAATTTCTTTAAAATTAAAAAATTCAAAATAAAATTTCTGCAAAAACTTGATAAGCCACATTGACTTAATAAAATGGTTTTATAGTCATCCGAATAAGGTCATGTAATAGAAGACACATTTTGGCACTTTTTACAAGTATCAAGTATCAAGAAAGACCATCTAATTTGCTACCATTTTTCAGACTATGAACTTCTTTACTTATTTGTGCAATAACTTGATAAGCCACACTTTTTTTTTGTAAAAAAGCAGTTTCCGATGGATTTCTATCATCCATGAACAGGTATGTGATGGGAGCCTTCCTTAAGCACCTATTATGTATGCTTACAGTCTAGTTTAGTTAAAGCCTTATTTTCTACATTGTTTTTAAACTTTGATGGCGATTATTTCATTATTTTAATTTTGTGGCTTATCAAGTTTTTGCACTAAGCCCTTCAATTGTTAGTCATTTTTTGAACAGTAAAAACAAATGACAATTGTTAGTTAAATTTAATGAAATGTTAGTCGTCCTTTCTTTAAGTGAAATTTCATTTGTTTTTGACTACATTTGCAGTCGTCTTTACCTACATAAGAAAGTACGTGTACAAATGAATAGAAAATTAAGACCAGAAACATTTAATAGGTAATTCTTTAATATTTTTCACTTTAAATTCATAAACAATTATACCCAAATTAAATATTTGTTTCTGTTTACTAAAGTACAAGCATATTTTTTCGATAAAATGATTTTTTTCCATTTGCAAATTCTTACTGGCACAAATTTATCCAGTAAAAACTTGTAAGTTTTTTGCATCGAACTGTCATTTTATTCTTTCTTTTTTCTATTTTCTGTACTGGGTTTACGAACGCCATCCAGTAAAAACTTGTAAAAATTTTTGAGTAAGCGAACAAATGTTATGTTTGACAATAAAAATTTATAAAAAGAAAAATCCATATGATTAAAAAAAAACTTTCTTGTATTTTTAATAAACAAAAACAAATATTAAATTAAATTATAATTGTTTATGGATTTAAAGTGAAAAACATTAATGAATTAACTATGGAAGAAGTTAAAAATATTATAAATTGTTTCTGGACGACAATCTGAATTACTTTTATCTTTTCCATAAAATTCTGATAATTCTAAAATTGATTACTCAACTAGTAGTACAACCTACACTAGGTAATTTTAAAAGTGTATTAAGTTTTTTCTATTTTGTAACATTTTATTACAGATCGTAAACGGAGACAATCGCGGCTTTCAGAAGCTGCTGAAGTATCCAGTTTTTAAACTGTAAATCATCAAAGTTCACTAGTTTCAAGTTTTTGAAAAATTTAGAACGTGAATATAATGACAAGTTTTTAATATTTTAAAGATCTAAAAACGGGATTGTCTTTATTGCTCCATAGAGTCTCCCTATTCACAATACGAAGAAAATCGGATGAGATGAGGTAAAAATGCGAATTTTTAATGTTGTTTCATGGAGTGTTATTATGTATTTATGACTAACAAAATTAATCCTTTGATAATTTTAAAGTAATTATGTTTTGAACAAAACAAATTATGTATTTCGTTAGAATGTTTTGCGGTTATCGATATTTTAGAATTACTTCGTTGGGGTATTTTAAGGTTTATGATATTTTAAGTTATTTCGTTAGGGTTTTTTAGGGTTCGCGACATTTTAAGCTATTTCGTTGGTGTTATTTTAAGGTTAACCGTCTAACATGCAAGGCTACCTCAGGGTAGACTTCATAAAATTTACTACAAATGCTTCAAATGAGCGTTCTATACTTGGAAATTAATATATTCCGATAGAAAACTCAATTTTCTAAATATTTTGCGAAGAAATTTTTCGTGTGCCGTCCACGGTTTGGAAGCTACAAAATCAAAATTTCGTAAAATTTCAAAAACTAATTATTTAAAAAAAAAAATATAGTTTTCAAAAATCTAAAAACCAATTTAAGTTGGCTAAAAACTCTTTGTAATAAAATATAAGTAATACTGAAGCTTGATGTTTAATATTAATTCCTTACTTTAGTCCAAGGACCCACAGGATTTTATCAGGATTCCTCTAAAGGACATCGTCTTAACTTATAAACTAATACACGGATTTTTATGAAATTTTTGCAGAAAGAAGACATTAAGTATTAGTAGCATAGCGTTGAAGTTTGAACAATATAAATTTAAATTTAGATACTTTTTCGCCTAATTTCGCTTTTTCCAAAACGCGAAAATCCCGATATCTTCTCAAATAGGTAAGAAATATTTTTTGTTCAAAACTTTTCTTTAATATGCTTTAGTTATCAAAATGCACCCTATAATATTTTGGCTCATATCGCCTAAATTAGGCAACGATAAACAATTTTGAAATGTTGAGGTTAAGAAGAAAAATAAAAGATTTTCTCCAAAAATTATAAACACTATTAATTTTTAAATCAGACTAGACTAGTTACTGCCTTTTTATGGACAGGCTCATCAGTGATTTTCCATTTGAATTGTATTATTATTTGTGTCTATCGTGGTCAGATTGTCTCTATAAATAAAACAACCTGCGGCTGTAATAATCAAACCTGCGCTCATCTTATTTTGTTGAAGAACTTATTATTTGTTTTCCAAGTGCAGCTCATGGTATGAATTTCGTTGCAAAACATCGTTTGCCGGTTAGAGGGTTAAATATAGTTCCTTATAACGGTATTGAATCATTATCGGTATTTCAGGATTTGTGTTTTCCAACCATGATTAAAATTTCTAAAATTTTATAGTTTTTTTAAAATTTTCATAATTTGTTATTAATATTTAAAATTATTATGAAGATAATTCTAAAACAAAGCTCTAATTTTGTTGATATTTAAACACGCCTATTTTTCCTTTTGTTGGGAAAAATCTTAGAAATCGTTTCTTTTTTATTGTTCTTATACGAGTGTATATAGAAGATTAAAAACTGTAAGTTTGACATTGACTCAATATACTACTTTTTACTAAATGGACAGTTGTCTTTGAAAGCCACACAGACGTCTGCATCCGAATTCGAACGTTATGAAGTCATTCAAAACCATTACAATAAATTTTAGTTCGGTTTAAAGGATTAGAAGATTTTTCAAAATATCATAATTTATTTCTTCCTGAATTTGCTATACACATAAACTATCACACTTTAGGATGTCTTAAACCAAGAAATCACATTTTAATAGGATTTACAACTTTAATCTAGGAAAAAGAAAAAAAAACGTCAAATACACTTTTTTTATTTTCTTCTTTTACATGCAAAGAAATCAAAGACGCACACATACACTAACCATTTATATTGTACCACAAGGCAGGAAGGAAATGGTAGAGAAAAACTATGCCTCAATGCACACACCATTTAAATTTAACAACATCTTAGTTTCGCGTTCAAGCAATAAAATTCTATTTTCACAGATAACATTTAGTGGTTTTTTATAGGAAACATACACAAGCCAACCGAATAGAAAAACATGGAAATAAAACGAATTTTCTTTATAACGAAGGAAATGCAAAACCACAAGAGATGTATATTGTATACAGTTGTGGTGATAACAATAGTGGTTTTTCAGTAAAACATTAAATCAAATAAAAAATATTGGTGATGGAAAAAAATTCTAAAATCAATCAAAAATATATTGATTTTAATATGATTTATAAGTAGGGAATTCATCCCGTGATTTCAAATTCCGGGATTTCCGGGAAACAAAAAATTTTTCTGTTAGTTTCTTACAGGAAGAAGAGGAAGAAAACATTTTTATTGAAACATTTAACGGATACAATGGATATGCCAGACTGCCGCAGTTTCGTTCCTTCCAAGGGCTAGCCAGTAGTAAATTTATGTGTTGACGGAATTTGAATCGGAAATGCTGGTATTTTCCAGAATACGATTTCAAACAAAAAAGTCAAATAATTAAGATTTTTAATGAGGCAATACACATTTTAAAAAACACTTTCAATTACCAAATATTGTCCAAATGCCGTTTTTTTCCCCCAACTCTTCGATCTGACTCTATACACTCACAAGAAATTTTCCATAAAAGTTCAACAGTTATTTAAAAATTGAATCGGTCAAGTTTATTTTAATGGAATATATAGTTAAATTACCAAAAAACATATTTTTTAACTTTCTGTCTGTTATTCAATGAACAAAATAAACAAATAAACTCACTTTCGGTAATTGTTAAAATATTCAGTTAAAATTTTCTATTTAAAACAAAAAGTTATTATATTATATTGAGTATTGATATAAATGAAAAGAATCTATTGTTTTTATCGAAATATGAAAATAAACTAAAAATACAATTGAAGGGTTTATTGTAAAAACTTGATAAGCCGCATTTTATTTTCAGTTTGTTTTTGCCTGTTAAAGGTTAAAATGATCCAAAAAATTTGATATTTGCAGGACCTTTATACTCTAGGTATTTGCAATAAGTGCTTAAGCAAGACTTCTATTAAAAATTAAACAATGGATGTCTTGAAAATATCGAAAATCTATAAAACAATAAATGTGGCTTATCAAGTTCTTACAATAAGCCCTTCAATTGTTTTAAACGAAAAGTAAGTAGTTTTTTTCAGAGACCGAAGATAACGGTTATCCCGAAAACTTTAACTCAAAAACTCTCTTTGTTAGAGTCAACGGAGACGTATGCTATTATATACCAATCGATTCGTATTGAAATGCTCTTTCAAAATCTATGGTGATCTTAAAAAACGATCTCAACTCCACAGTTAAGAAATTTTTTTCAACGAAAAAATAAAATATCGGATGAAACTCTTAAAACTAGAGTTTTATTTCGCCTTCATTAAATAAAACTTTTTTTAAGAGTTTAATTTTTTCCGTCTGAAATAATACTCTTTTGAGGAGTTTTATTTTTCTCGTCAGAAAATAAGGCTCATTTGAGGAGTTTTATTTTGAAACTCATTTAAGGAGTTTTATTTTTTCTGTCTAAAATAAAACTCATTTTGTTTATTTTCTTCTTTTTTTTACTGACTTTATTTGCTATAATAAACATAACTTGTTCCAAATTTTCTGCGGAAAGATTTGAACGCAGGTCGCTCAATACAAATTTAAGAGTAGAGAATGCTCTTTCCACGCTTACCTGGGTTGCAGGTACACACTGTATAGTTTTTGCCAATGTATACAAGTACGAATAGTGTATTCTTTTAGAATCCCAGAACTCAAAAAGAGGTTTATCAATCGATAAGGGTCTTGGAGAAAAATTCCCGATTTATAACGAAGTAGCAAAAAACAAGTATTAGTTTTTATATACTTAATGCTAAATTAATACTAGGTAGTTATATTTGACCTAACGGTAATAAATTTTTTTGCTTTAGCATAGTAAAATATAAAGTTAATTTGCAAATTAAGTGATAATCAGATGATAATAACGATGATAAACAATGAACCCAATAGCAAACTTTAACTAGGGTATCCAATTCGGTTCTTTTATAGAAATTACGTTTGGATTAAAAAATGCCCAAACACCACTAAAAACCCTTTGTAGAAAATTTTGACCGAATTAATACTTTATCTACTTGCGAATAGCAAAAATGCATAACAAAAACTGGCCGTTTTAAATTGTTATTGTTTTATTTCTTATCTCTTAATTCAGTTGCAACAACCATTTAATGATAGGAATCAAACAATAACAAATTAAAAACCCACATGTTTTCATTTTAATGACGATTTTTTCAATTGCAATGCAAGTGATTAGATTACACTGCCTTACAAATTGTAATGATCTGGCAAGCGGCAAGCTTTGAGTGTCAATTTACATAAAATGAGTTTTATTCTCTGACGGAAAAAATAAAACTCCTCAAATGAGTTTTACAACAAAGCTCCTCAAATGTGTTTCATTTTAGACGGAAAAAATAAAACTTCTCAATAGAGTTTTATTTAATAAAGGCGAAATAAAACTCTCTTCTTAAGACTTTCATGCAATCTTTTATTTTTGCGTTGAAAAATAACTGTTTTGGATGTTTTTTTTTCTTTTTAAGCCACAAAATAACTGTTATAAGGAACTTTTTTGATATCACTTATAACCGTTACGGTCCCTGGTTTTTTTTAACTGATTTTCAATTTATTTAATGTGTATATTCGGTAGTCTTTACGGGGAAAATATTGTGAGTGTAGATTTTTAAATCTAGTTTTAAAAGTTTTTTTTTATAGTTTTTTTACTAAACTTTTTTTAATCAAACTTTAAGATTTAGAGGAATTGCGATGAAAATATGATTCTCCCTCAGACTTAAGAAAAACTAAAAATTCTGAGAAAAATTACATAAATATAACAGAAGCTTATTACACCCTCCCATATATCATAAACAGTTTTCTAGTGAAAATGATCAAAATCGGTAAACGGTTCAAAAATTATGAGTGAAAATGTGTGAGTGTTCCCTATTGTGACCTGTTCTCATAAAGAAAATCTTTCGTTTTTTTTTCGTGTTGTTGCATGATAATGACAAAACTGCCATCAAGTTTAATTTCCGCTATCACAATTTTTAAACAAGTTTCGACATGAATGCTCAAGTTTTTCATGGTTTAATTTTGTCGTTTCAAAAAAACCCAATATAAAGTGATATTTTTCAAAAACATTTAACGTGAATAATAAATTTGGCGACTTTTTTTCAATATTAGAAATATTAATAATATATTGCTAGCGGTTTTTGTTCAAATATGAGCAATTTTTTTTTTTAATTTTGACAATATTTTTAAATATTGGTAACTGCTTTTTAATTCTGCTGATTTTTAAAATTTTGTTCTTTTTTGATTTTATCCACAAGTTTTATAATTTGAATTAAAGTTTTAATAGTATCTACTAAAAATTAGTTTGAAATTAAAAATAATGTTGCTATATAAATTTAGCCACTTTCATCTCTGTGTCGTGATGTTGCTAGGTGGTGATGTTGCGAGTCAGAGCCTGATGTATGGCTGTGGGTTTGAAACTCACTAAGTAAAAAGTTTTTTATGTAGAGCCATTTAACAATATGAAATACTTTGTTCAATTCACACATAAATTAAGCAATGATGAGTCATTGGAGGGAACAACACAGCGGCAGTCTGGCATATCCATTGTGTTGTTTAAACTTTTGCAATAAAAATGGTTTCTTCTTCTTCTTTCTGTGAAAATCTAGCTAAGAAAATTCTTCAGTAATTAATTATAATAAAATGAATTACGATAGTCGGTTACACACACTTTACCCCAGAAACAATATTCAATTAAATGTTTAACAGTTATGATTAAAATCTTAATTGAAACTGAAATCAAATAATTTATTTTAAATTAAAACTCGAATTCAGTTTTTTCTGTATATGTTAAATAAATTGACAAAGCAATTTTGAGCTCAATATTTCAGTCAAAACCTTTACTTTTTTTCAGGGTAAGGTATTTGTAATCGTCATATATTGGCAATCGTAATTCATTTTATCACAATTAATTAAGGAATCATTTTTTTAAATTTTTTTTTATATTTATTTAAGTTTATGGAAATGAAAACTTTACAGACTATTATGATAACAAAAATAATAATAAATGTAAAATGTGCGCCCGGCAGGATAGTTGGTGGCGTGCTGTCTTATCAGTGCGGGGGTAGTGGGTTCGATTCCACCAGAGGCACTGGTCTTTTTTCGCTACAACGAAAAGCCATAGTAGCTAGTGTTCGGTTAGGGTAATAGGATGTAATTTGTAATTATCTGATTATTAATAAATAAAATAAAATAAATTAAAAAAAATAAACAATGTAAAATACAAACATATTTAAATTGTACAAGCAACATATGTTGACAAAATCAAGTAGAAATACAATTTTATTTGTTAAGGAAAATACTGATATCTCTTTTTACTGGATTTTACTGTTTTTTAAAAATCGATGATATGGTAAAGTTGATTAAATTCAATACAAATACAGCGAAATGGATCCGAGTTAGCATAATTTGTGCGAATTTAAAGACAAGGAACTGATAACATCTTGATGCGCGATGAGGAGTATTTATATTGATTTTAGTTATGAGGAAATCGGAATGTAAATCACCATTAATCAAGTGAAGCAAAAAAGTTACATTTAGCATTTTTCCACGACTTTGAAGTGTGGCAAGGCGGCTTTTATAAGGCGACAATTGTACTGTAGAATTCCAGCCAAGACCACGAAGGCATTTGATTTTACAGGAGGAAGAAGAATAAAACATTTTAATTGAAACATTTAAAGAGTGCAATGAATATGCCATACTGCAGAAGTTTCGTCCTATCTAAGGACACGTCACCGGGTATTTTATGTGTCAATTGAACAAAGTATTTTCTATTGTTAAAGAAAGACTTTTAACCCCACTAGTTTTTACCCTGTGGTATTTTCTATTATTTTCCCCACAACTATCTATAGTTGATAATATGAATCAAATTCAAAGTTAAAATCAAAGTAATTGTATAAAAACAAGTCTACCATGAACACTCCGTGTACGAGTAAAAGACACAAGCAAATTCTCTGCAATATTTTATGGCATTGAGCTGCAAAACAACAATCAAACCAAATAATATTAAAAGGTCGTATATTAAGATGTGATAATAATAAGATGCATGAGTTAGTTTTCGTTGTTTTTAGAACAAAAAAAAAAAAAAAATAAAAACAAATTTATTTTATTGGAATTTCTATATAATATTTGTGAATCTAACTGATGATGCCAACCAGCTAAAGGAAATAACAGTTTTTACTTCAAATCCAATTTATGTTTTTTTGGTTTGGTTTAAACTTCCGAAAGATAAAAGCAACAATAGTCACAAGCCAACAAATTTTACTATGCCACAGAGCATATTATTCTTTGTTTTTTTTTGTTTTTTTTAATATCATTTAAATACATACATTATCTTTATGGTGAAAAATATAATAATTTTATAAATTTTGGAATTAGGCCAAATAAGTATATATTTTTGTTTAAAATTACATTTTTAGTGGTTTTTTTCTTTTTTTTGTTGCCTTTTTTTTAACATGTTCACCCTAGATAAGCTTAAGCTATTATTACTATCAACAACTGTTATAAACACCGTTCGTCAAAACAGATTTGGGCTAAAAAAAAAAAAAATTAACAGAATTTACAAGCATATTCGGCTTTGGTATGACCTTTTTTATAATATTATTTGAAGAACCCAACAAAAATTTTCAGTTTGAAAAAAATTTAATTCCGAGCGGATTTAAGGTGTAGGGTAGACCGGTGATCATTCGCCACTATTTTGTTTGAATAAATGTATTATAGATAAATTTTTTCGAAAAATTATTTGTAATCATAAGATTTTCACATTCTGGTTTTCATTTGATTGCATAAAATCCCCTTATTCCTATGTATTTTATAATATTTTTAATATTTTTCAGAGCAACCTAAAACTGCTAAATTGTGCCACCTCATGAGTCACAACTCACAAATGAATTTTATTCGGGTTTTGGACATAATTACGTTATAATTATGAGTCTACATTAGTTTCGAAAAGACAGCCCCCCCCCCCCCCCGAAATGATTTGACAAATTTAAAAACTTAATACAATTCGTTAAGAAGTAACAATCCCAGCAAAATGTTTTAGAAAAGATTACCTTTGAACCTGTTCTAGAACAACTTCTTTTACCAGCGGTTAGATGGAACCGGTTCTATAACAGGTTCCTGGGAATCAAAATGAAAGGTTTCACTGTCCCAGAACAAGTTCTATAATTGGTTCTAGAACCGGTTCTTAAGCAAACTTGTTTGGAGGTAGAGAATCTATTGCTAATAGTACAAGCTCCATATAAAAAGAACCAGTAGCAAAACAGAAACTAGAATACAGTATAAATTGTTCTGCAACCAGTTATTCGGATTTTACTATTTTACTGGGTTCATTTAAGTTTAGGAAAAATATTTATTTATTTATTAAAGATAAATCTTGTTAAAATTTTGACTTCGAATTAAAAACATTAATTGATGCTAAGAATTTCCATGTCCACTGAAGTTTATAAAAATTAAATTTATATTCACAAAATTCCATGAAAAATACATAACACTTCAATTGATTAAAATTTCTGACTTTCAGTTGATGTTATGAGTTTAAAATATGAAATTAAAATAAAAAATATGAATTTAAAATAAAAGATCTAAATTACAATTACACTTTCTTCATATCAAATAAAAACTCTTAATTTCTATTGATGATTTTTAAATTACAATTAGAAATTCTGAATGCCATTTAATAAGAAAACAAAAAAAAAAAAATATGCCCACACGGTTTATTATACTTTTTATGAAATGATGAAGTTTATGAAATATTTGACATAAGTTTTTATAAAACTCTTCATGATATCTATGAAAACTTCACAAATATGATGAACAATTGATGAAAAACGATTTATGAAACAGCTTCATCAATATGATGAAACTTTTTTCCCTAAGTGTAGTTTATTCAAACACCTTAAAAAAGTGTAGAGTCTGCAGGAAAAATTTTATTGTATCAATACACAGTGGGGGGTGTATCACGCATATTTTGTAAATAACTCAGCCGTTTCTTATTGGCAGATCAGGTTGCCATGAACTTCACACATCCATAATCAACGTAATTTCAAGCATAAATTTCAAAGAGGACCGCACTAGATCTATCAGGCGCTGATCAATTAGAACCCAAATTAATGACCGAGGTGTATTAAAACATTTTTTTAGATTGCCAGCTTTATATTTATCATCGATTTTTAATAATAAAATATTTTTATAATCTGCTTGTAATTTCCAACAAATACGTTTACTAATGTCTGTCTCTAGACTTGGACAATCTAGGTCGTTTGAGTGAGCCCTCTTTCTAGTTCAATTGTTTCTAACGAACTAGGCCGCTCTTCTAGTTCAATCGATCTATCACAATTTCATTCAATGCAAATACAAATTTTGGATTTTAATATTAACCTAGTCCGGTTTTTTTGGCAATGAAAAATGCATTTCAAGTTCAAGTTCTTTGAAAAGTGTTAGTGATATTAACAACAAGTTATTTAATTACGCAAAAAAAAAAAAACTGCAATGGTGCATGCATCTTGTTCACGCTTAAAATAAAATGCCTCTTAAATTTTACATTATAAAGAACATGATTTTAGTAGTGTCCGACCGAACAGTTCGGCCAAAAAACTATATTTTGTCGGTTTTTTGATATCTAGAGGCAATGATGACAAATTTTGGTACTGGAAATATGTTTGTTGAGCCGATTTAATTCGATTTTGTGTATAAAATTTAAGAGAAAAGCCGAAGTTTAGCTATAAAGTTAAAAGTTCGGCCGCCGAACTGTTTTCAATTTGGCCGAACTTTCTGAGGCCGAACAGTGAATTCATTGCTTAGCTACAGACTTTTCTTCAAATTTGACACTCAAAATAGCATCTAATCAGCCCAATAAACATTTTTCCTTCCGCCAAATTTGTCCATAATGCTTTAAAATACCGAATACAGAACAAATGCATTTTGTGGCCGAACTGTTCGGTCGGACACTAGATTTTAGTAATTTTTTGGTGAAAAAGTTAGCAAGACTTTTTGTCTCCAAGTTAGTTCAAAGCTTCTTCAGGAGTTTGTATTTCTCTGAAGGACCACTACATATAGTTGCGGTTTATAAAATATATATTCCCCAATTGTCTATTGTTTTCCCTCCAGATCTTTCCGAATTCGACAATTTTTTTACACGAATTTCTACTTTAACTAATTTTTTCTCTGAGTGCACCACCGAAATTGGAAAATGACAAACGGGGGCATTATACTTTCCTAACATCGCTTCAAATGTGGGCAAGACAGCAATAAATGTAAAGAAATCCTATTTTACGATATTTTTACAGTTTTTTTTTTTTGGGAATTATGCAGGGTACGTATTTGCTGTTCCTTTTCATTTCATCCCCACGTACAATGTTATATGTTTTCTGTTTTAGTTTTTTCATACACACGAAAGATAAAACAAAAAATGTTTTCATTCCATGTGTTTCCATTTGAAAATAAACCTTGCATCTCATTCTCATGCGTATGATATGATCGTTTTATTTACTTGTTTCTCTTTCATAGAATGAAAAGGGAATCGTAAATAATTTGGTGAGGTTTTAACAGTGAAAAAAAAAATTATTTTCTCTTCTTGAAAACGAAGGGTGAAAAAAAAAATATAAATGTGTTTTACAATGAGTGTAATGATATATGATACTTATTTGTTCTTTTTCACAATTCTGCAAAATTAATAAAATGGATAAAGACTTTAAAAATTGTATTATTGTTGATTGGAATTTAAAAATATACAGTGACCAACAATACACGCTCAATATTATTGATAAATATTTTTTTGTCAATAAATTATTTCAAAATAAAATATTGTATCCTATATTGGTAGTTTATCATATAAAGAGGAATATAGACGTTAAATATTATTGATAAGTTTAGGGTTATTTACAAGCAAAATGAATTGGTGTTCATTGTATTGGAAGTTAATCAATTAAATTAAAAAATTAAAAATTATTTTTAATTTGCTATTTCATTAATGACACGTTTCCAATGTTTACTCTAATAAAACCGGTTTAATTTTGCTAGTTTACCTGTTTGATTTTAAAATTTCTTGAACCAAAGTCAAAATAACGCTAAAATACCGAAACGAAGATGTATAACGTTATTTTGTTGATTAAAAAAAATGTAATGGGAAGTTTTTTTAAAAAAGCCCTGTTATATCAGAAGGCATATGCCACCATTGGAATCGTAATTTCAAAACTATCATATCGGCATTGATGTGGGCTTGGTAAATTCCCGGTCAAAAAATTTATATCTCAAATATAATATCAAATCTCTTTTGATGTAGACCGTGTTAAACACTAACAACATTTTAAATAAAAAACTAGGTAATATTAAAAAAAATCACATATTTATTGTACTTCAATGAATTAAAAAGTTATTATCACAAACAAATAAAAAATAAGTATATAATACTATGCAGATACTTCAATTTAGAAAAACATCAATTGCCATTGAGAAAAGAACAATGCATATTGCGAAAAACATTTATAAAAACTATATACATATTTGTTATAACTCAATGAGTTCAAAATTATTATCACAAAAAAAAATATATAAAAAAACTACGCAGACACTGTTATTTAGAAAAACATCAATTGCCATGAATTTCAATTTATGGAATCTTTACACCATTTCCCTTTGTTATTTAAAGTATTTAAGTATCATTTAAAATTAAAAAAAATACCATTTAAAATTAAAAAAAAAAATAAAACATTAACAGAAAATAGCAATTACAAATCAAAAACAAAATCCGTTATAAAAAACACAATTAAAATTCAAAATATACAAAATATACAAAATATACCAAATGAAAAACAAAAAATGCAAATTCGAAAATACCAAGTGAATTCAAGAAAAATAAAACTAGACTAATATTTTAAATTATCCTTGCCATTTTTTTAATTATCTTTAAATGTTTTGAATTGCATTTTTTATTTTTTGAATAACATTTGATATTGTTTGAAATTTAATTGGCATTTTCGAATTTTAATTGCATTTTTGTTAGAGATTATTTTATAATTGTAATTGCTACTGTTTGAATTTCAAATTATATTTTTTGATTTACAATTGCTTTTTTTTGGAAAATTTTTTGATAAACAAATGGTATTTTTTTTTTTTATTTACAAATGAAGTTTTTGAATTTCATTTGCTATTTTTTAATTTAAAAGAGATTCGTTTGAATTTGATTACCAAATTTGAAATTATATTTGTGTTTTTTAAAATCAAATGTAATTTAGAATTTACAATTAAAGGGCTTATTGTAAAAACTTGATATGCGACATTTTATTTTAGATTGGTTTTTTCTAGGTACTTGTAATAATTGTTGCACGATTTTTTTTTAATAATTAATTAATAATTATCTAGAAAACAGCGATAAAATATGAAACAATAAATGTGGCTTATCAAGTTTTTAATAAACCATTGAATTGTTATGTTTTGAATAAGAAGTGGAAATAGAGTAGTTTGTGCTCAACAATTTATTATATCAACATCTGAATTAAGATCTACTTCGTTCGAAAAATCAAGTTTAATATTATTCTGATCAATTTCGGAAAAATTTAATTTTGTTATTAATAAATTATTTAATGTAGTATTGTAATGTAGTATTGTTATCACTTTTCTACAATCTCCAATTTGCGAATCCAAATTTTTAATGACGTCATAAGCCGCAAGTTGAATAGTGTGGGCTGCACATCTGACAACTGACAATACAGCCGTCAACGATGTATGGATATTTTCATCAATTGAGTCATTTTCATCACTTGTCTCATCGTCCCCCATAATTTGGTCTACCTGTAGTTCTTGTAGGATTTTGCCAACTTTTATAACGTTGGCACCGTTATCCGTTGTAGTAGAATAAAGTTAATGTAATTCGATATCGTACGATTTAAGACACTTTAAAATTTCATCTTTCAAGTAAGATGCCTTATGTCTTTTTGTAAATGGATCATTCCTAAAAAAAATAAATAAATATATTTTTTTAAGGTAAAATGCATTTCAAAAAATCCGCGGTTCGGACCGCTGTATTTAAAAAACATAATAAATAATGTGTTAATAATTTATAATTATTCCGTTGTCAAATTCCTTTATGGAACTCTTTCGGAATCCAAAGGTATGAATAAAAATCTAGAAAAAAAGATTTACATAAAAATATATTTCTTTAATAACAAATGCAAATTTGAAATTACAATTGTGGTTTTTAAATTACATTTGGTATTTTTTGAAAATCAAATGCAATTTTTTGAATTCAATGTCTGATTTTTTAAAATGTAACCGTCATTAAAATATAGTAAACGTTTAGTTAACCGTTCACGAAAATCGATTTGCTAAAAACAAAATTTTTTACTAAAATTTGTAAATTTAAAAATTTGTTTAACCATCCTTTGCAATTTTTTACATTTAAGATAAAAAATGAAAGATATTAAAAAAAAGAAAATAAAAATTCTGAGAATTGTTTAAAAATTGTATAATTTTGAATGTACTTACTAATGCATATTGTATAATTTTTCATGTACTGTATATTTATTCCCAGTATACTACGATCTAGTCTTGTCGCAATGTCCAGTTTTAGTGATACCATTTCATTTCTAACTTTACGTTTTATACATTCCTAAATTTTAGTACTGGATGACTCCAGTACCTTCATAATATTCCTTGAATTTAAATTGGTATCAAATGCCTCTTCTAATGGTGAGATTAAAGTTTTAAAATAATCACGATCGTCAAATATGCGGAATGGCAAATTTCTAACCGCAACTAAACCCACACAACATTTTAAAAAATAATTTTTGTCAATATTTATTTTTACCGAGACTAGGTTTTTTTTTAATCGAACCAACACTACATTCATCATTATTTGCTCTTTTTTTTGAAATCACAATATCTTTTTTATGAACAAGTTTATAGTGTCGCAAAATGTTGTTTTTGTTTGTACCACTTAATTTTTTTTTGCATTCAGTGCACTCTAATTTATTTTCATTTTCGAAAACAGTATAGTAATTCATTTTGATTAAATTTTTAATTACACGTGCCGTGCCACTCGCGTTAAAGGTCAACGAATAAATGTTCTAAAACTATGTTCCTATTGTCTAAACCTATGTTCCTATTTACTTATGAAACAAACTATGTTTCACTAATGAGTCCAAAAATTTGTATAAAATAACTGTACAAACTCAGAGACAAGTACTCAAACAGAGAAAAGCAATCAAACAGGTAAACTTCAAAAATTAAACCGGTTTTATTAGAGGAAACATGTCATTAATGGTATAGCTTTTTTAAAATTTTTATTTCGGTGAATCAAAATTGATCAATACTTTAATTTTGTCAAAAGATTTAAAAAATTAAGCACATTTTATATTTCATTTACACTAGATAGCAAAACACTTGTTTTGCCAACACAAGTTGAAAAGAATAAAGAAGTATTGGAATGGAATAAAGAGCTTTAATACGTGTTTTGGCAAAACATATGTTTTGCTATCTAGTGTGAATGCCGTATTGCATGAATATTTTTTATATCGCAATAATATATATGCATTTTTAATTTAATTTATTAATTTTTATACATCAAAATTACAACAAATTTTGAAAAAACAAATATATTAATATTGCCCATACACATTCCAATATGTCACTGAAAAAACAAATAAAAAAATTTTTTTTGAAGTTTTTAATTTAATTGATTAACTTCCAATATAGGGAACACCAATTCATTTTGTTTGTAAGTAACCCTAAACTTATCAATACTATTTAACGTCTGTATTCCTCTTTATATGATAAACTGCCAATATAGGGTACAATATTTTATTTTGAAATAATTTATTGACAAAAAAATATTTATCAATAATATTGAGCGTGTATTGTTGGTCACTGTATATTTTTAAATTCCAATTAACAATAATACAATTTTTAAAGTCTTTATCCATTTTATTAATTTTGCAGAATTGTGAAAAAGAACAAATAAGTATCATATTCAGTATCATCAACAACATAAAAAACATTGTGAAACGCATTCACATTTTTTTTTGTTCACCCTTCGTTTTCAAGAAGAGAAAATATTTTTTTTTTTTTCAATGTGAAAACCTAACCAAATTATTTACGATTCCCTTTTCATTCTATGAAAGAGAAACAAGTAAATAAAACGATCATATCATACGCATGAGAATGAGATGCAAGGTTTATTTGCAAATGGAAACACATGGAATGAAAACATTTTTTGTTTTATCTTTATTCTGCGTTGATACAAGAAAAACCAAAAATGAACAGTTCGTGGTTTCATATACGTACTCTGGAATTATGGGATTTTCTTTAGCCTTATTTCCAGTTTTTCTGATTATCAATAGTAATGAGCAGCTTAGTATTAAATTTTATTATAATACGTTCATTAACAAATGTTGTGTTGGAAAATAAAAGTTTAACATTTTCACAAAAATTTAAACCAAATTTTTTTGGCTGATATCCGAAAATTTTATTCGATTCGGTTGAAACTTGGCACTATGATATGAGGATCTGATTCTTTTAAGATTTGCCATAACTAGCGAAAATTGGTTAATACTTAAACAATTGAAATTCAGATTTTCCATTTGAAATTCCGAAAATATCAAAATTCCGAAAATTTAATAAATTTCAAATATAAATTCTAAAACTCAATTAATGTTTTCTGAATTTCAAATGAAATTTCTGAATTTCAATTGACATTTTCCATATTCCAATTATTATTTCCTGAATTACCTTTGCAAAAGATGTGGTTCCAAATTTTTAGTTTAATACAATATTTCTATTAATCCAAAAAAGTTTCATAGTGTAACTCGGCTTATTTTTGGAGAACAAATTCGTTGAATATTGTCCTTCATATATATATATATATATATATATATATATATATATTTTTTTTTTTTTTTGTATTATTAATTAATAATCATATAATTACAAATTATATACTTTTACCCTAACCGAGCACTAGCTACTATGGCCTTCGGCTCGTTGTAGCGAAAACAGACCAGTGCCTCTGGTGGGAATCGAACCCACGACCCCGCACTGATAAGCCAGCACGCTACCAACTAGCCTACCGGGCGCACGTCCTTCATATACAGTTCAACATTTCTATGTTAAAAATTGCATTATATATATTACGTTCTACGTTCCAAACGTTGCTTTTTTATTTAAAATTATTCGGTTTTTATTTAGCCAAATATTCATAAAAATAATGTCTATGAAGATTTTCATTTCATTTTGTTCAAACATTTTAAATTGAATATGCGTTTTTGTTTATTTTATTTCCTGAAAAAAAAAAAACCAAATCACTGAAAGCACACCGCATTTAATGGAAAACTTTAACTTTCAAAAAGATAAGGCGCAATATTTGTATAACTAGAGTTGGGCATTCTAGTTCATAGTTCATTATATCTATTTGCATTTATTAAACTAGTTGGTTCTTTTAGGTCATATGTTTGTTTAACAACTTTTTTCATTTCAATTGTCAATTGTTTGTTTAACAGATCTTCAAAGTGTAAGTGAAAATCCCAAATGAAGGGTTAAAAGTGTACTACCCGAGTAAAATAAATGATATGGCGGCATATTTATTGAGATATTGTCTAATAATTAATTAGCTACAATTTGATCCGAAAAATTGTATCTTCGTGGATCAAATTGGATTTAATTGCATACAATTGAATACGAATTTTGACCAGATATTATACTATACTTAATAATATCTTAATACATAATAATAGGTCCAATTTCGTAGAAATGGTTTATTGAATTTTTCACAGAGGCTGAGATTTACATTTTGAAAGGAAGTAAAGTTCAAATAAAATTGTAGTTTTTAAACCATTTATTTTTAAATAAAATAATTATATAACATTTGATTTGAAATTAATAAAGAATAACGAAATATTACTTGAATGTGAATTTAAATGCTGAATTACTTTCATTTGATTTTATAAATATATTTTTTGCGATGTATTTAATACAAAATTTATTCGTTTGCGGTTGAAAATTGTTAAAAATTAAAAAAAAAAAAAATTTAAAAGAAATTGCAAAAGTTTGGAAAGATCGTATTAAAAATGTGAAATTATATGAAATTAAGTTTGAGGGATTGACATAAATAGCTTGTCTTAGCCAGAGCTTCGAAATAATTAATTCAATTTGAGCTTAATTCACAAAAAATTTAATTCAGAATTAAAAAAATGTTATATATCATTCCGGTAATCCATTCCCTAGGATTTCATTCACTGGCGTCAAAAAGCTTTAACTGGTATTAAATGCATTCCAAACTCGAATGAATTCAATTATATGTTTATTCAACATTTTACTAATTGAATGAAGATATTTTAGTATCATTCATTGAATACAAAGAAGTTTTACATAAACACACAAATTAAGACATACCACACAAGCAATAACAAAGACTAATTTTAAGAAATTTTTATTTGTTTAATGTAAATATTTCAGTTAAATTATAAAAAAATCATTAATAATTTGACTTAGTGAATGAAAACAAACCTTTCTTCATTAATTACTAAATGAATTAAGAAAATTATGAATCATTCATGAAAGAATTCATTCCTAATAGAATTCAATCATATTATTTAAAGCTTTTGAGAATTAAGCTAAGAATTAATTAATTAAGTATGTTATTTCGGAATGAAATTTGAATAAAAATTCATTCATTTTAGAAAATTGAATTAAAGAAGCGAATTTGATCTTGCAATTCAAATTCCTTGTGACAGATCTGATTAAAAAATTGTCATACAAACTTATGAACTAATAGAACGAACTTGTTTAATAATTTCAAGTGAACGAACTGAACTATGAACTAGAATGCCCAACTCTGTGTAGAACATACACAGTAGAGTGGGATGATTATCTACAATTTTTGATTTTAAAATCGAGATAGATAAACACATCAGATTAAGAAAATCTTTAATATTTTCAGATATAATCGTTCTTTAGCGAAACCCAATACTAAAAAAAAACCGATAAATCCAAGTATATAACTTTTACATTAGTTAATGTATTTTGCTGAAATTTAAATCAAAATTTTTTTTGTGATTGTTTTAAATTTTAAATATAAATAACAATTTCAGGACATTCCACATTATTAACATAAATTAACGCTATAAATAAGCAAAATATTTTAATAATTATAAATACTTTTATTTATTATAAATAATTTTAAAAGTTAAGGCTTAAAATTAGCTGAAGGGCTGATGATTTCTAGTATAGAGTTAAATAAAGAGAACTAAAATCACTGTCAAAATAACTGTCTCAAAACACATAAAAAAATATAGTTTGAGCTTGCCCAAATTTGATGTCCTGATAAAGAAACAATAATATCTGCCCACTCTAATACAGACAGTCAGCAAAACCAATTCATGCTTTACTTTTATAAAAAAAATTGAGCACAAGAGTTTAATGAAATACACTGAATAATGATAAAGCAGAATATGGCAATGTGATATTTTCGATGTTTTGTGACTGTAAATTTGCATTTGAGACAAATAACAGCAATCCTTAGCAAATTGTGTTGGTAACTACACAATTGTGTCCATAAAAAAATATATGAAAAATTGTAAATGTGTCAACAAAATTTGGGTTATTTTGGGCGGATAGATATCGAAATACAACAAATTTTTTTCAACTAAAATATTAAATACGCAAAAAAAAAAAAAATATAAAACAAACAATTTTAAAAATAAAAAAACATGTGCAAATATTTATAAATTGTAACCTACTTTTAAACAAACTTCAATTTTATTAATAAATCATTTCGTTTAAACGAAAAACAAATGTTTTTTAATAAAGTTTTCAACTTAATTTTGCACAAAAGAAGGGTTCGTGTTAAATCTAGTGACGGTATTATAAGTGTTATCAGTAAAAACTACAGATTCTATTTTCAATTGCTGACTTTTTTGAGATTATCCTTAACAATCCGATATATTTTCAATCACTTAAAGGGTGTAAAGGAAATTTTTTTTTACAAATTAAATTGTTAATTATATAGTATAAATAAAGTTGATGTCCCAAATTTGTCATACTTTGCGAGATGAAGAGAATTTTTGCATTATCGCTATAAAAGCCCTTGTTAGGTTTTCGATAATTATTCTTACATCTATTTGATTATTCAACTTTAATATTTGTGTTGTATTTAATTGCATATACTCTACATAGACTATTCTACCTTTTCTCAGGTCAATCCGATTAAGACACGTTTTACCAGAAAGCTGATGAGGTAAACTCACTATTACTAAGCATCTGTTTCAAATGGTCATGTGACTAGAACTTTGTGTGTATGAACCTGTCCTAGTGTCGGTTCCGTTATATGAAAGTGACCGGTGCTTTTAACATGGGCTTGTCATAGGAGGTGACAATTTGCTACCTGTGAAGCACTGTGTAACGTGGCGAATAACTTCACCAAGGTAACCTATCACCGTACCGACTGAAATTAATATGCTATGGGACAAGTTAGAAGTAGGTAATGTCAAAGTATGACCATTTTAAAATTTATGTGATATGCAACAGAACCAGTGGGAAAAAATTATCACATGACTGGTGTAGGTATACGTATCTTAGAACTGGAGAACAATTTTTGAAGGAAAACTAGTCACATATTAAGCGCAATATGTTCTGTAACAGGGGTAGTTTGACTGAAATAGTTTTGAGACGTACAACTGCACTGGTCTAAGGGGTACATGTCGCCGGGCATGCGAAAAGTAATTAGCAAGTAACCTGTCAATTTTTATTCAGTTTGTATTCAGTATATATCATATTATGCACGAGTTGCTAAATAGCCCGTCCGGAACCAATAACTACACTTTTCCAAAACAGTGTGTCTTACCCCCTGTTCAAAAAAACCAACAAAAAATTAAGTTTAAGATCGCGACGTTTGGCGAGAAATCGCCATATCTGGCAGCCCTGGTCACAGTTCCGTGTTCAGTTCTTTTAAACCAGTGAAGTGTTACGTCTTCATTTCTACTGTCACATAGTCGGTACAGATAAAATTCCTTCAGTGTTATGTCTGCTGTGTAGCAGTCAAGGGACTGAATCATTTGGCACTAATTGCCATGTTTTTATCCACTGCTAACGGTGTGTAACTAGTTCAATGACCAGTAATAACTTTAACTACAATGGCCTTAGTTGCTTCAGTACACTTTGATGTTATGTTTCTTTTTCTCCAGTTACGTGATATATCTGGTACCAACCAGTGAATGTTTTGTCACTATAACTATAGTCACGTGATTGGTCATTTCACCAAAATTAACTCTTGTTGGTGCACAACAATTTTAGTTTCACCAGTTTCGTGACGTGCCCCCAAAACATATATCACAGATTTGTCACTGTGGATCAATCGACCCTTAGTTTCCCGCAGGGTTCTTTAATATAAATTTGTCTGTTCGAATCACATTGTAGCATGTAAGATTGAGTGAATAAAATATGCCTTCGAAATCCGTGATATGTAAACTTTAGTTCTAAAATTTATAAACATTTTATTATTTAAAAAACTACTTGAATCACATTTATGACAAAAAGAATGTTTTTGGAACTGTAAAATTCTTCAAAAAATAATAAAAAAATTATGTAGACTTTGTAGCCAAAAAACTAGCAAAAAAAGTAAAAAAAAACTAGCTTAAATTGAGCAATAAAGTGAGGGCCATTTTGACACTAGATGAGTTCGTTAAACAATCTTTTTTTATACGTTTCCTGGTTGAAGTTGGTCACTTTTATGGTTGAAAACATTTTTTTTAGATACATTACCGTTTTTGTACTTCCATAAGCCGACATTTTTGTTTTTCTCAAAAATTCTAACTACTGGTCCCAAAGTAGCGATTAATTGAAATATAGAAATCAAATTTTCATAATTAAATTTGGTATCGGGTAAAAGCGGATAAAATTCACTAGCTGTCAAAAATCAATCAACTAAGTTGTTTCCTTTTTTTTTTTTTTGGCAGTGAGCTGTCGAAGTTTGCAAATTATTTCTGTTTTTGTGAAAAGTGAAAAATTGAAATTCTTTACAATTCATGTGCTCATTTTTTCTATTAAATCTTTCAAAAGTGAAACTTTTTTTATTGAACCTTTAATTTCAGGTATTATAGTATATAGCAAATAATTTTTGTTTATAAAAATTGTATGTAAATATTTTTAACCCTTTCACTACCCTTATACACTACAGTGCACACATTTAAAAAAATATTATAATGAAATACAAAAAAAAAACATTTTTTTTAAATATATTCATTGGTATATTGGCCATTGAAAAAAAAAATCACTATTTGCATAAACTGTTCATAAGGGCTATGTAATGGCAATATTTCTTAACAAACACAGATTTTTTTGAACAACCTTTATCTGAGACAAAAGAGTGTTTGGTGTATCTCGTAAAATAAAAAAAAGGTATAATATCGAAATTTGATACGTAGCTTCATCTAATGAGCAGATCAAAACCTACCAAATCATTTTTGGTTATTCGAATGAATTAGGCTTGGTTAAAAAAAACAATTTTTTGGACATCATTAATCCATGTGGAGCTGGGGCCAAGATGACAAAAGACTTATTGATTTAACTTAACAACAAAAAATGTCAAAGCTTTGCTCACTGTTGTTAAATTTTAAGAAACGTGATTTGAAATATTATGACATAATATGTGAATCTGCTGTGCTAAAATTTTGCCAAATTGAACATGGTTAACCCGTTCCGCATTGAGATTAAAGAAGAAACTGCGGATTTTTTTTTTGTATATTTGAACAACAAATATTATAAATCTTTTATTTTACATATCTGGCCAAAGCTATTCCTTTAATCCACTAAAAAAATATTCTTCACTAAATTTAAGCTTAAATGCTCTTACTGTAAAAATAACCATTAGTTGAAAATTCTTTAAAATTTACTCGTATATACTGTGTTATGCTAATATTTTTAAAGTGCGGGTCATTTTGATTCTAAGGGCATCTTAGGGTTAATTTATTTAGGATTAAAAAATAGCTTATACAGGTATGTAAAATAATATATTTAAACTTTTTTTTTTAATTTACATAACTGACTAAAGTCATTCTTTTAATCCGTTAAATCCCGGTGGGTTGATAGCGTGCTGGCTTATCAGTGCGGGGGTCGTGGGTTCCCACCAGAGGCACTGGTCTGTTTTCGCTACAACCCGCCGAAAACTATAGTAGCTAGTGCTCGGTTATGGAAATAGTATATAATTTGAAATTATATGATTATTCTGAACTAAATTAATTAGATGTTTTGATGCTCATTGATATCATTTAATGTTGCAAAAATGGCCACACTAAAATTTACGCTAATAAAAAGGCAACGAATTACAAAACTAAAATTTTTTCAAGGTACCTTCAAGTATTTTTAAGAATATTTTGGACTTTTAAAACCGAATTATGGAATTAATATTTGTTCCCAGAGGCTTTGCTATCACCAAATTAAACTTGCAAATAATAAACCATTATTTGTAGAAATTTATCCTTATTTTTTTTTAAATTTTTTCTTATTTAGATAATATTGATATGTAAAAAGCTTTACGAATAAAAAACATTAATAGTTTCTTAAAGCTTAAAATTCAAGGAATCCAAAAATATTTGAATTTTTATTCTAGCTTTTAGAGAAATTTTACAATTCAAATTTGAAAATGTAAAATATTTTCGTTTACAAACTTTATTTTTATTTTTGCAACAACTTATTTTGTATGCACCGTTTTTAAACTTGTCTTTGCTTTTAACCATGACTGCTTTCTTTGTCACTTGTTAACTCTTAAAAAAACAAACTACTTTCCTACATTTCTTATCCACTAAATTTTTTTCCAACCCAAAGGCCATAAAAGTTTAACGAAAAAAATCTGGTCTTTATACAAAACGATAAAGTTACGCAAAACTGGTGTCAAGAGTTATACTAGATTGTCTTTGTCTAAAAATTTGTAATAATTCAATTTTTTTCTCTCTTATGCTCAAACGTCTACTTTAATCTAAAATTTATGATGTTTACAAAAAAAAAAGCTTAAAACTATAATCAACAAAAATTTAAGTTTTTCTTTCTGCACTGTTTTGGGGGGTGAATGTCACGAGTATTTGTTAGGCGGCTGCTCGAAAGAGACAAGTTAATGTTTAATGATGTGCAAACAGAAAAAAAACATTGTAATATACATATCGCTCATTTACTACAAGACTGTCATAAGTCAAAAAACGTGTTTTTTGGGTTAATGATGCAGATTTATTAGTTATATCATGCTTCATATTGCGTATAAATCTCATATTAATATCAGGTATACTTTTCGAGTTAGCGGAGAATATATTTTTTTTCCTGGAAAGTGCGTGCAAACAGTATATACGTTATAGAGAAACTGTGCTACTCACTCGATAATTAGCGAAATCGCACACAACTCACATTAAGAGAATAACGCATTAGAAAACCCTATTTATAAAAAACGTGACCAAATAAATAGAGAAAGGTTCGAGCGAGGGAGATATTAATTGAAAATTTTAAACTCGTTTTCTGCAAAATCCTGTTTTTTGAGTTAATGAGCGATATGAGGAATTTAAAAAATTTTTGACACTTTGTGGTAAAATATTTAAAATTTTTTATTTTTGTTTTTCATGTTTAAGCATGCTTAATCCATTCGCGTTAAGCATTATCTTTTAAAGCGATTTTAAATATCAAGAAAATTATAAATTTTAAAATTACATCTTTTGCATGGATTTTATTAAAGCTACATCAATTTATAATTCTTATTTTATTTATCAGATTTCAAAATATATTTTACGCCACTAATGCCCGTAATTTTAAGCAATAGATACCTACCGGTGCTTAGATACCTACCCGATTTTGTTCGTGTACACGGTAGATATCTAAGCACCAGTAGGTATATATTGCTTGAAATTACGGCCATAAAAAATATAAAAATCCAATTAAAAAACTGTTTGTCATATATTAGAACTTTAAAAGAAAAACGCAATAATTTTAGAATTCACACATTTTTTAATGTTTTATTTAATGCTAATGATTACCCAGTAAAATAGTAAAATCAAAATTACAGGTCGCAGAACAACTTATATTGTATTATAACATGTTCTAATTTCTGTTCTACAAACGATTCTTTTTATATGGAGTTTGTCCTATTTGCAATAGGTTCTTTACCTCCGAAATAGAACAGGTTGCTTTAGAACCGGTTCTGGAACCAGTTATAGAACTTTTTCTGGGACAGTGAAACCTTTCATTTTGATTCCCAGGAACCTGTTATAGAACCGGTTCCATGTAAGCGGTGATAAAATAAGCTCTTCAAGAACAGGTCGAAAGGTAATCTGTTCTAAAAAATATTGCTGGGTACTTTATGGTAATGAGTGGTAGATTTCGTATTGACTTCCGCAACATACGTGTACTAAGAGCGTATTACTTCTCGGTAAATCCTTACGTTCGAATTTATCTGCCAGAAGTTCTTGCATAGGTACATGAGGAAGCTGTTCCGCAGGATATTTATATACCTATACCTCCTGTCCCTTTCTATTTTTCATTGGGGCCTTGTGATGTACATTCGTAATGATGTTGTGTACCAGTATCAGCAGAACTGTAATGATGCGGAATTTAGTTCACTTTGGGTTAATTTCAAAATCAAGTCACACATTTAGCATTTCGCGTTCTTATACAACAGCCAAAAAATGGACAATACGAATACTCTTAATAGCTTCGACGTTCTTTCCACTCAATTTAT
Source organism: Delia radicum (assembly GCA_021234595.1). Classification (NCBI taxonomy): domain Eukaryota; kingdom Metazoa; phylum Arthropoda; class Insecta; order Diptera; family Anthomyiidae; genus Delia; species Delia radicum. The sequence continues at coordinate 81,470,723 of CM037854.1, forward strand.
AGAATTTTTTAGAGTTTCCAGAGTAGTGAAATCGTAGTTGCTGCATATTTTAATATTCACAACTTCCACTGGGCTTCACCATTCGAGTTATACAACTCCCAGGGACCTTTAAGTTGAGCTTTTTGCCGAGAATAGTCACCTGGAGAAATTAGTGAATGAACCAACGCACATTCCGTGCTTTAAAGATGAATACGAAAATCTACTAAACCCTTTTCTTACTTCACATCCGGAGAAGTATGAAGTAAGAACAATTGCACCTCTACGTAATTTGGATCAATGTGGCATTTCCAAAACTCCTTCGTTCTCCAGACTTCTTAACGTAGCGTTATTTTTTTATTTACGAAACTTTCGTTTTGTTGATCTCAACGAATTTGTTTGGCATTTCAATTGGAAAGTCGATGCCGCACCGAAAATGGTGTAACATATTATAGCCCCAACAGTCGTTTACCTCCAGATAAGTATTTTCTTTATGAGCATATACAGTGTGCATACTATTCTGAAAGATCTTTTTATATAAAAGCAAATTTGTGTTAAAAAATATTTGATTTGTTTATAATTTCCCCACAGGTGCTTTTAAAATTGCCACATTTTGAAAGCAAATACAAAATTTAACCCACTGCTAAAATTGTGCACGCCTCCAATTATGTAGCGGAAGCGGCTGTAGATACTCGAATACATACATACACACAGAGAAAAATCTTGACATTTGCCAACTGAAATTCGGTTACTAAGACTAAAATTCGGTTACTACAACTGAAATTGGTTGGTACAACTGAATATTGAATTTCACAACAAAATTCGGTTAATACCACTGAATTTTAGTTGCAACAACAAAAATATTCAAAAAATAAATTTGAATATGGTTGTACTAACCGAATTTAATGGTTGTTAACACCAAAATACACTTTTCAATTCGGTTGGCACTTTTTTTTCTCTGTGTGTACATTATTGGGTAAGTCTCTTTCAAGCCCCGCTTTAAATGTAGACAGCGCAGCAACAAATGTAAAATTACATTTATTTTTGGGAATTGTGGGACTACTTACATTAAATCATGAATTCGGACATAAATTTCACATTCTTAACTTAAAAGTATATTTAAGTCCAAACAGTCATTGGATTATGTCTATTAATAAATATTTTATTGAATAGTGAAAATTTAGAACAGGTTGATATTTAATCTGTTCTAAAAAATTTTGCTGGAAGTTTTGTTATTTGTAATGGTAATCGATTTCGCAAAATTATAAACCATTTTAGTAAAATATTTTGCGATTTTTAAATTTTATGTAGTTACATAGAAACTGACTTAGGACATTTTTTCAGTTTTGGATTATATATAAGTATGTCTTAAATGTCAGAAGGCGTATTTGATGTTTGTATTATATAATTATGTTTTCGGTTACATCTAATTTTATAAAAATTTTAATCAAATTTATCAACCATGTATTGTTATAGAGCAATTCCATATGAAAACGATCAAAATTGGCAAATTTTTGGACGACCCCTCTCCGATTTTAAAATAAATAGTCTCAATCGATTGCCCAGCAAAAAATAATGTACCTACATATTTTTTTTTTTTATAGTGACTGGTTTAGTGGTGGTGTGCACCACTGTCATGTGACAAAATTGAAGAATTCTTCATAAGGGACCTAATTGAAAGTTGACCATACTAAAGCGATCGCAACGAGTGATAGCTCGTTGGAAAGGTATTGAATCAGGCTTTAATAGAAAAATAAAATTGTCCTAATTTTTCTCAGAAATTTACCTTTTTTCCCATGAAAATTAAATTTTCCCATGAAAATTTAATTTTCCGATTTTCCACAGAAGATCCTAAATTTTCCGGCTAATTTTATTGTTTTTGGATTCCTCATAATTTTTGCTTTAAGAATCAGCAATAAAAAAATGGGGCCCGACTCCTTGTTTGGACAGGAGAAGAGCATTTAAGAGACCACCTTGTTCTCATTGTTTTTATATTTTTTATATTTGAATTATTTTTAATTATTTAACAAGAAAAATTAGGAAAATTTTATTTTTCAATTAAAGCCTGATTCAATACCTTTCCAACGAGCTGTCACTAGTAGTAGTAGTTTTTTTTTTAAACAACTTTCAATGAGGTCCCTTATGAAGAATTCTTCAATTTTGTCACATGACAGTGGTGCACACCACCACTAAACCAGTCACTATAAAAAAAAAAAATATGTAGGTACATTATTTTTTGCTTATCAACTTGTGTATGATATTAGATATAAAGATATATAATAATGTATAGAGCTGTATTAAAAATTTTTGTAAACTATATACAGTAAAACTCACTTAAGACGAACTCGGTTAAGACGAATCCTCGGTTAATACGAACTAATTTGAAAGTCCCGACGTTTTGGCAAAAATTTTCATATAAAATACATATTTTAATACGAACTCGGTTAATACGAACTCTCGGTTATTACGCACTCTTTTGAGCAGTCCCAAAAACTCGTTTTCATACAAATTACCATGTTTAGTACACTCTTTATCCGTTTTATGGGATAGATCTAGTATGAATTCCATATCCGTGGATGACTTTCTAGTGTTTTGACGTCACATACATTATCAGATGAAGAAATATTGGAAGTTGTTAATCCTCCCGATGTTGAAAATTTGTCAAGTGATGAAGAAGTGGAAATAGAGGAGGAAGTACCTAATATACAAACGGTACACAATAGCTTAATAAACATAAAAAAAACATATTCGAACAAAATCGTGTGCAGAAGAAGCTGACAATCATATTTTGGTAATAGAAAAACTTATAACAAATAAAATCGATAATTCAATTATTCAGAAAAAAATAACAGTTTTTTTTTTTTAATTAAGAATTTTAATTGAATTTTTAATTGTGAATACATAAAATTCTAATTTCATCTTTTATTTATGTAAAAATCTGAATAATCTGAAAAACATATTTTTTATCGATAAAAAAACCCGCTTAATACGAACCTCGCTTAAGACGAACTAATTTTATTGGTCCTTCGGAGTTCGTCTTAAACGGGGTTTACTGTATGTCGATGTGACGTGGAATGACGCAATTATAAATATTTTTCTTTGCGTCCATAAAACGTATGTGTAGGTCCTTTAAATTTTATGATCATTATATTTTAGCTTATAATTATAAAAAAAATTAATTAAAAAGTTTCCTTGAATAGATAATGCAGTAAATAAAAAAGTTGAACATTTTTTCTCCGCCTTTTACGAAAATCTGCATAAAATGAAAATTAAACCCAAAAAAAAAACTATAAAAAGGAAACGGAATTGGCTGCTATATATAAAAGCTAACTAAATGCTTAGCAAATGGTATCAAATAAATTAACTACAGGAAAGGATAACTAAAACCACACATAAATTATGAATTTTAATTTAATAATAAAAAAAAAAAAATACTTTTTCAGGAGCGGGAAAATAAGATACAAAAATAGTTTGTCGATAGTATTTTTGTGGTGTAATGGTAAGCGCGTTGGACTGTTACACAGATGGTCCCTGGTTCGATTCCCGGTGCCGACAACATCAATTTAAAAAAATAATATGTATGAGTTTTCTATCACTTATATGTATCGCTGCGCCCACCTTTGGTGTTCCCATAGCACTTAACCCCACCAAAGTAAAATAATGGCGAGCAACAACTGTTCTAAGACTTATGATCTAGCGCAATTACATTGTACCCATGTTTGAAGCACTTCATCTTCCACCCCTTTCATCTCTCCACTATCCCCTTTCCAAAGAAAGCAACACAGTAATTAATAGGAAGAATTTCCTGAGTGTTGATTCTCTTTTTTTTTTTTTTTTTTTAAAAAGAAGGATTTTGTTTAAAAATCTTAGTTTTCTCATTCGATCAACAGTTTGCATTTTATATATATTTTATTATCAAATTTCTTTATCCCTAAATTTCCCCTATAAATGCATAGATATTCCATTGATAAAGGATATTGTTATTAAACTTCTTCATTATTAATGATACAGTATTCAATGTACAGTGGAATACGGTTATAACGAACTCGCGGGGATCGAACGGTTTAGTTATAAGCAAGGTAAACATTTGCCAAAAAATTATTTAAATTTCCGGATTTTTCCTAAATTCTTCTTGTTTTAAAATTGTTGTTTGTAATATTGAAAAAATTCTTCCGTGAAATTACGTTTCATACAATTTTTAATTCTTTGAATTTCCAATTTAAAAGCTAAAATTTTTAAGATTTCCTACTTAATTTTTATTTTAGAATTTCGATTTTTGTTGGGCTCGTTATAAGTATAAAAATGTGTATGAAATCTCCTAAAACCATCCAAAACATTACTTCGTTATATTTTTATAAACGATATTCCGATATACCCGTATTATTTTGTACGCAATATGTTAGTAAATGTTTTGCGAACAGAAAAATCGTTCGTTATAAAAAAAGTTCGTTATAACCGTTGTTCGTTATAGCCGAACTCCACTGCATTTAATATTAAGAGCTATAGAATAACCTCTTCTAAATCACACACATGGGAATAATTTACTCCAAAAAACAATATACATTTTGCTTAAAAACTTTTTAAGAAAAAGGTTGCATTTAAAATACAATGAAAGTATATGACTTCCGGTAAATCTGTTTTATTTGCAGCTTTTTTTTTGTTGTTTTTTCTGTGTGCTGAAATCTTACATTTGTTTCTTTTACCATACTTTTTTTGTTGTGGTTGCTTCGCCCAACTTCCATTATAAACCAACTATTATAAGTTTTGAAAATTTTCAGGTTTTCTTCTTAAAACAAAGTTAAAAAGAAACATATACTTAGAACACAATAAATGCAATACAGAACTATAAAAAAATACAAGAACAAAAGAATAATAAAAAAAATATGAGAAGCAAAAACAACAAAAAAAAAGTAGAAGGACCAAAAAACCAGGATCGAATAGAAACATAGGTATAAAACTTGTTCAGAATGTACTAAATCGTTATATTTAACAATACAACATCCGCAAACAAACACACTCTCAGTTATATACAGGACTACAAACTAATATTAAAATTGTGAGTTTGTTGTATTAATGTGATGTTCTCTATAACTTAAAAAAATGCTTCAAAACCCACACACACTCTTAGAAAACAGCCACATACAGTGGAACAAATTCAATTATAATACATAAATACAATAAATCAAGTGTTGGTTTGAGAATTTTGAAATACACTATTGGACAAAATAAAGAGCAATTTTATTACTGTTGTGTTTTCTGAAGAAAAATCTTTATTGAAAATAGTATTAATTATTATAACTTAATTAGTTTATGAAAATGAAAATGATTCAAGTTCGAGGCTTAGTTTATTTTATACACAATACGATACAAAAAACTACAAAACATATATACTCGATTTTTCTACATGATAAAATGACGAAGGTACAGAATTTTTTTGGTAAAAATAAAGTGCAAACTTTATAATTTGTATTTAAAAACTTCAAATAAATAAAAACTGTTTTTTGTCTCTTATATACATGAGACTAAGTCATTGAATGGACTAATTAATTGATGATTTGATTACATGATATCAATTGTAATTAAATTATTTTCATTAGCATTTTTTTAATTAATGTTAAATGTTTATTCTTCTTCTTAACCTCGACATTTCTAAATGAATTTCATTGATTTGATTTCATTGATTAAAGTAATGATTTTAAATATCATTACCATTAGTACTGAATTAATTAAAGGAACAAATTGCAATTGACTGAATGCAAATATGCTAGGTCTGGGAAAGATTCCGATAGATTAATTTTTTATTAAAAAAACACAGGGTGTCTCAATTATTTGTTTACCCATAAACGTACGTGAACATACAAATTCAATCACTCAGATAGTAGAATGGAACATTGGTCCAAAATGGAACGATATCGAATGAAACGAAGAAACGATTGGAATCGGAACACTGTGCACATTTTTGTAGTCAGTAGTAGCGTTATGTATTAAGGCTTGCAAAAATTTTGTCCGTTTTGCGATATCTTGCTTAGTTTTCAAAATACAAGCCATTTTACAAAATGACGATATTTTAAAATGTCCAGTATCTCCAAAATTAAGCGAGATAGATTAAAAAGGACAGTATTTTTGTTCCACTGGAAAATTAATATACTATTATAATATAAATAGGCTAGGTTAGAGAGAGATCCCGAGGGATACATTTTTAAAAAAACAGCCACAGGATGATTTCATTATTTTACTTATTTACGTGATAATACAAACATAAACATATGTTATCGGATAATAGAAAGTAAGTTCTTCGTTCCATTTCGTTTCATTGTGTATTCAGTGTTGGTGGCATATTTTTTTCGCAAAAAAGTCGTGGATCATTTTTTTTTTCTTTCTTTAGTCCTATTTTCATCCATACATGATCTAGAAACTAAATCCGCTATCATATTAGAGTTACCACAAAATTGCATTTATATGTATTTCAGAGCACCGTGTAAAATGCATCTAATTTGCAAAAATCTAAATTATTTACGTAAAAAGATGATATACTTGGCAAAAGAAAAAATTTGATACCCATATTGCCCTATTTAAAACGAAGAGTTACCACCCCATTGCATTTTTGTCAAAACACGAACTAGCACGAATTTCAAAAAAAAGCTGAGACCCGTATTTAATTAAATCGACTAAAGATTAAAATATGTTAATTTGGCAATTTTATTACAAAATACCCTGAACAAAAAATTCAAAAATCGTTTTTTTTTTTACAGAATATCCTTAAAAAAAGGACATGGATGATCGTTCTTGGACAAATTGTATATACATTTGGATGCGCCTTAAACAAACCTTTCTTATGATACCCATATTGTATATGTTGGTAAGGAGACAGATACTTAAATTAACAAAACATTTAAAAATAGACCTTTTTTCAAAATGGTCCAGCTCACGAGAGGTCAAAAACTACAGCCGAAATATTTTAGATGTCATCATAAAAAATACCAGTGTTCATTTTGAGGGGGGTACACCTTGCACGAATTTCGCTTCCATACAACTTGAGTCGCTCTAATATACAATACATTTTTTTAAAATATATGTGGCTAGTGCTTTCTATTTGACATTTATTTTATTGAAATAATTTTAGCAGCTGGGTCCCCCTTTTTGTCTAAATATTAGCATCAACTAAGGACGAAAAAATATATATAAATTTTTAATAAGTGCTCTAAATTGATTAATCCAGTTAAAAGTTATGAGGTTGCGGTTAGTATCCTGTTGGAGAGTTACGGTATCTAAGCTAGCTCACTTTCTCATCCAAATAGCCAAATTTCTTTCCTAAAATTATTGTAAAAATATTTCCAATAATAATAATATTTCCAATGATTTTTGAGTGTTTTTTCGCTCAACCCTCATCGGACGAAGCGCTTCTGCAAACGAAAATGGCCCCCAAGTCATACAACTTATTGCAGAATGCCTTTTATTGAAAAAACGTTAGGGAGACTCGAAGCTTTAAAGTGCAATTCATTGATAAAATTTATATAAAAATATATTTAAAATGGTTACATTAAATATTTTATAATAAATTGGAAAAGTACTCACCGTAAATTGTTTTATTTAACATTTCAGACGCTAACTTATTAGGAATCTCCATCTATTGCACAAATCATTGTTAAATAATTACAATTTAATAAAATGCACACGCATGAATTTTTATATTATTTTTATTATTAATAAAATTATAACAAACTTGTAAAAAAAGGCAAAGTACCGCCAAGCTTACTTCCCCTGTTTTGTTTACAAACTAAACAAAATATAAAAAGGAGAGAAAAACAAAAAACGTGTATTAATTATGCACCAAAGGTGGATCTTGCACATCAAACAAGTTTTCAATTTATTTTTGAACAATGGTTATAATCTTTAACTTCAAACTCATATGTATATTATTTTTTTTTTATTTATTTTTATTTATGGATTTCAAGCCCTTGGGGCCTAATTAGTTCTCATGTAGTGAGTAAACTAGTTCATATGAATGTTTGATGTTTGGCGTGGGATTGTTACCGCTTTTAAAACGTGTTCTGATGATGGAAACCTAGAAAATTCCCGAAATAGATCTATCAACACACTCCTGAAAGGGTCAAATAATAAATTTGAAAACAAAAAACTCTATAGATTATTTGTTAGGACAATATCCTATTGAAGAAATATAGAGTATGGCCTTGAACTTGAATAATTTTCATTTTCATTGCACAATTAAAGGTCGAAAAAACATAATTTTTATTTTTAATAAAAATTATAACAAACTTTCTTTTTTTATTAACAATTAATAGATAAAATATTGCAAACTTTTTTTGTTTTGTTACAAACATTGAGAGTGTGAGACATTAATGCAAACATTTTATACAAATTTTATGCTATTTATGTAAAATTCGTTATTTTAATATGCATATATTTACGAAATAACTTAAATTAAAAATATTGAGAGAAAGAAAAAAAAAAAAAAATTAGTGACCAAACATAAATTTACAAAATTGTGTTCGTAGTACTTATGAATTTTCTGAACATACGAATTTAAAGTTACAATTGCAATTACAAAAATTTTTTAATATTCGCAAAATTTCCGTGCAACGAACAAAATTAAATTAAAGAAATAAACTTCCTTGTTCCATAAATTAAATATTTTAAGTTCACAAAGCGATCGGTTCAGTAGTTAAAGAAATATTTGCAGAGCAAAATTTGTATCATATTGTGTATAAAATAAATAAATTTAGTCATATTTTTAATAATATTTAATATTTTTTTTCAATTAGTGTTTGTTTACGAAACCCAACAGTAATAATTATTATGTTCAATACATATGCGTACATTCATATGTGTACATATGAATGCTTTCCATATTATTTCACACAATCCTATGTGGCGTATGATTGTTATTAATTTAAATACTGAAAATAATAACACTCATTTTTTGTGAAAGGCCACTTTCTGAAAATTATTATGATTTTTTATTTTTAATAAAAATGATATCAAACTTGTATAAAAGACAAAGTACAGTCTAGTTTACTCCCACTGTTTTTGTTTATAGACAAAACAAAAAATAAAAAGGGGAAAAAAAACAAAGAACGCGTATTGAATATCTACCAAAGGTGGGCCTTGCACATAAGAAACAAGTTTTCAATTTATTTTTTGATCAATGGTGATAATCTTTAACTTCGAGCTCATATATTTGTTCTCATGTAGTGAGTACACTAGTTTATATGAATGTTTGATGTTTGGCATTAGATTATTACCTCTTTCAAAACGTGTTCTGATGATGTAGGTTCCCGAAATAGATCTATCAACACATTCCAGAAATGGTCAAATAATAAATTTGAAAACAAAAAAACTCCATAGATTATTTGTTAGGACAATATCCTAATAAAGAAATACAGAGTATGTATGGCCTCGAACTTGAATAATTTTCATTTTCATCAAACAAATAGATTTTAAAAATTAATGCGTCAGTGTTGCCATGTCACACATTTTTCTTAGAAAATTCTCAGAAATTGTGAAAATTAGATTGATCAGATTGTGTATTACGGTTTGGTAGATATTTTCTTTAACAACAAATAAAAATTATAATTAAAAAAATCCTAATCCGTTAAGCACATACAAAGAGTCAAATAAGGCAATAAGTGTTCAAAAACATCAGAAAAAACTTTTTGTCCAAAAATTGCTTCAGTACACACAAAAAAAAAAAAAAATATAAACTCATTTCAATCACGAAAACAGACAATTCCGCCAACAACGAGAAGTACTCATTTCATTAAAAATTTATAGCTCTTTTATTGAATTATTTTTAATTAAATTTGAATACACATTTGATTATGATTTTTATTATGTTTATATACACATTTGATTAAAAATCAATTTGATTGTATTAAAAATTGATCAATATCGTATACCTCATCAAAAAGTCCTTGGAAGATTGTTGTTATCATACCAAATGTGTGTTTTATAGCTTGAATTTAATAAAATTGATTTTGATTTTATTTAATAGATTTATTTAGAATTATGTGAACAAATTGCTCACAGTGTTTATTTTTGTTTATTTATTTTTAAAATTTTGTGTTGCACTTTTGTTGATATCAGAGTTTTTTTTTTAAATAGTTTTTAGTTTATTTTTATAGTTTTTCAAATGGCTACGTTTTTTTAAACAAAAATTAACTTAAAAATTACATTATCCATTTAATGATAATGTTGTAGAATAAATAAATAATCAGATTTAAACTACTGAAATGAAATTATAAAACTTAAGAAACTAATAAAGCAAATTAGAATTTATTATATTTTTGAAGTGAATTTAAACTGTATATTTATTGACAATACATAAACATTTATAAAAACCAACTACATACATACATATTATAAAAATCACTAAAAATATGTTGGTGTTATCTTGTTTTTTTTTTATCAAATGCTTTTACGCGATAAAATTAAAAATGATAAAAAAAATTTTTGAAATTGATTCAATAAATATTTAATTGACAGCTTTTAAAATTTTCAACAAATCAATTTAATTGAAAGAAATTTAAAAATATTTTTTTTCTGTGTATTGAAAAGATAAAAAATGGGTCAAATAAGATCAGTTGAGAATATTTTTAAAATTTGCAATAAACAAATTAATTTCCATAAATAAATTATTTCTATTCTTTAATATTCCATATCTGATTCCATTTCAGTCCCACGGTCGAATATTTGTCTATGGGAATGTATTTATTTTCGTATTTTCTTTTCCGAGTAATACTTTCCACCTTAAAGTGATGCTTAAGAGTGTATGTATACAGTGAAATATCAAAATTAAGGACAGTAAGGGCTATCGAAGTTTTTGGTCGTTATAACAAATTTATGTTGAGACAATCGGTGAAAGCAATTCATTTATGTTTTTATCTATCAAGTATAACATGTCGAGATTCTGGGTGTTTATTAAATTTGTTTTTTTTAAATTTATTTTTAGAATTATCATTTTTGAAAAAGAAAATTATTCAAGTTCGGGGCCATACTCTATATTTCTTCATTAGGATATTGTCCTAACAAATAATCTATAGAGTTTTTTGTTTTCAAATTTATTATTTGACCCTTTCAGGAATGTGTTGATAGATCTATTTCGGGAATTTTCTAGGTTCCCATCATCAGAACACTTAAAAAAAAAAAAAAAAAAAAATATGGTAATGTTTTTCTACGCTGGGATGTTTATTGTAGTCTGCATCTTGTAGAATAGGTTTTAATGATTCGTACTTTTTCTTCGTTTCTAACTATAGGCAATGATGAGTCTCCACTCATCCACATTGTAACGAATGCCCATTACGCTCATTAGTTTGTCGACGTCCTTGCAGTAGGCAGATGTTTGCTCGATATTTACAATAACAAATTCTTGCAGAGTTTATGTCTATATGAATTTGGTCCAAGGGGCCAAGAGATGAATTGAAGTGAAAAATCAAGTCAACTCTCTGAATTTGGGTTGTAAAATTCCAAGAAGGCCGGCCCCTAAAGATTTCCTTGGGCAGGAATGAAATCCGGATAGGGACACGCCTTCATCAGATTGTTTTTCACAATTTGTTAAATAAGTTTTGGGACTTTAGCACATTTAATTACTATAAATGAAAAAAAAAACTTTACTCAGCGAGGCCAGTTAAATACCGATCCCATAGGAGAAAATCCCTAAGCCCACCCGTAGGCCGCTCACTGAGAAAAACTTTACTTAGCGAAGCCGGGCTTTGGACGGACTGTAGGAGGGAAACTCTAACTAAATAAATTGTGTACTATCACCTCCCCTCGGTAATACCTGGGTAATGTTAACGATAGCAACCAAAAACTTATATTTCCATGTAAAATTCCTTATTTTAACAGTAAATTTTACAAAAATAACAGAAAAAAAGCACTAAAAAAACTCACTCCCCATTTTTCCATTTAAAATATACTTAAAATTGCTCTAGAGGGCGATACTAATCATGGATCATTAAGAGAATATAATTTTTAAATCCTGAAAAAATTTCCTTTCCATTGAGTACCCCCACTTATATGCTTTTACGCTTACCGGTTTTTGGGCCCTGGAAGCCCCAGCTTCAAAAAACGAAAAAAAAATATATATATATTTTTAGTTTCGTAGGGGTTCATATATTTTTTGTTTTTTTAGGAACGCTCCATAAAGTGCAGTTTTGACGTAATTTGTTCTTGAGGTAAAATGAGATAAATAATAACTTTAGCTTAATAACTGATTTAAATGAAAGTTTCGATACCTAAAATTTGTTGCACAGTGTAATAAGTGTATTTGGCTTTATTATTTAATTTCTTCCCTTTGTAGGACATCGGAATGATACATATATGTCAAAGGTCTAAAAAAAATGTAAATAATAGAATAATTAAAACTTAAAAATCTAATTAAATAAGCACTGATAAGATGTAGGCCAAATTACACAATAAAAAATAACCCAAAAACAAAAACGTCAAATCTCACAAAACATTCCCGCTCAAAAATGAGATTTTTCGTAATTTTTGGGAATAATTCGTTTTTAATATTGGACGGTTTTCGTTAAGAAAAATCACCCAAGCAATTTTTATTTTTCGTTTTGTACAAAATTGAAGATGTTTTCAATTTGATAAATATACACACAAAAAAATCCTTGCCAAGTAATTAGGAGCATTTCAACTAATAAAGGTTTTCACATAAATTCTTCAAACATTAAGTAGAAACAAGAAAAAACTTGGTAAAATGCATATAGTTTTCACATAATTTCTGCGAATAATAATAAAGTTGCAATGCTCGTAATTACTTGGCAACGATTTGTTTGTATGTTTGGTTTGAAAATGGGAGAAGTAAACATAGAAATCACCATTACATTTTCAAAGAATGTTTTGTGGCGGATATATTTATGACTTGATATTATTTCGCGCTCGAGCCGTAAAAAGTGTTCTTGCAAATGTGGAGGAAAATAAAATAGCGGGCCCGGGTGACATACCAGCACTGGTAGGAAAACAGCGATCGCGTCCTTTGGCAAGCCTCTGTAGCGCGTCGTACCGTACGGGTATATTTCCATAGTGTTAGAAGTTTGTGAATGTCCAGCCACTCCTCAAAAAGATGTGGCTATCAATGCTGGCAATTGCCGCCCAATTGCAATACGCTCCGCGCTATCGAGGGTTATGGAGAGCATGGTTAATAACCATCTTGTTAATTATCTAGCGTCCAACTCTCTTTCTAATGATTGGCATTATGGCTTTCATTGAATTCGTTCTACGGGAGACCTGATGGCGTTTCTATCGGAGCGTTGGAGTCGGTCCATCCACAGATGGTTGTGGTTGCTGTAGACATTTCTAAGGCGTTTAATCGTGTGTTGCATAAATCACTCGTGTCAAAGCTAATTGCTTTTGGTGTCGGTGTTGACCTCTCTCGCTTCATATCGAGTTTCCTCATAGATTGCGCTATAAGAGTTGTTATAAATGTGGTCTCATCCGATGAATTACAGGTAAATTCAGGTGTACCGCAAGGTTCCGTTCTTTTTCCTTCTCTATTTCTTATCTTCGTAAATTACTTTCTCAGTCTAACCTCAAATCCAATCTACTCTTTTGCAGATGACAGCAACTTTTATATTAATTTTTCTTCCATCACAGGTCAAGCCTTCTGGAGATTGGGGGCAAAAGGCTGATTTTGAATGATACACTCAATTAGGACCTGATTACAATCTCCGAGTATGGTCGTGAAAATAGAGTCGAATTTAATGCAAGCAATACCTATTGTTGTTGGTTGACCTATGGGAAAGTGAGTTCATCAATGTCACCTGTGGACATATGTGGTACCAGTATAGAGGAATCAGATCCTCTTGATGTTCTAGGCTTGAGTATCCAATGTGATGGACAAATAACGTTATTCAAGTGTCGAAAGAAGCATTCATTCGTAATCGGTACAATTATTACTTCTCTCCATCTGATCGATCTCCTTAATATTTATAACACCTATAGCCGGCCGAAGATGAAATACAACTCCCATATATGGGCAGGGGATTCAAAGTCTATTTTGGAACTTCTGGACCGTGTGCAAAGGAGGGGTTTAGCGCTCATTAATGACAGCAGGGTATCCAGCTTTATTGATTCGTTGGAGCATCGTCGGAATGTGGGTTGTGTGTCATTGTTTTATTGGTAATTCGCTATTTTCTACTCCTAATAAGCTATTTTTCTGATGTCAACCCAATGCACTGTATTAGTACATAGCGCGCATCTCCTGAGTGTTGGGCTATACTAAAAATAAAAAAGTCTTAATATATTTATTATAAACTTTAATATAAAAATGTTAAGTTTTCTTGGATCTTCTTCTATTTTATTCTTCTTAGTTTAAACGAGCTTAAGACCATTTATTTATTAATTATTAATTTCCAATATTTCGTCTCCACATTGGGCGACTTCTTCAGGGAACAAATATTACAATTTGAAAAACTAGTTTTAATAATTAAAAATTTATATGCATATAATAAATTTTTTATTTATTATATATATATAAGTTCTTAATTACAATAACAGAAAAAGCTAATAAGAAAGAAAAACTCCAATTTAGCTGCATTACATTCGAGGCCATACTTGGGTGTGTTCGCTAAACGGTCATGACTTGGTATTATTACGTTTGTAATATAAGAAGAGCGCAGGTTTGATTCTTACAGCCGCAGGTTGTTGAAAAATTTATCATATAGAGACAATCTGACAATTATAAGACACAATAAATTATACAATTTTAAGGAAAAATCACTAGTGTCATTTAAAAACTAATAATGTTTATAATTTTTAGAGAAAAACGTTTATTCTTCTTCTTAACCTCAACATTTCTAAAATATAAAAAAAAAAATCGAACGCTCGATTTTTTGTAATTTTTTCCAAGCGGTGCTCCAATTAAAAAATAACAACAAATATTTTAATAGTTAACTAATAAAATTATATTATTTAAAAAAATACAAATATTTTAATAACTATATTAAATCCGAATATAGTTATTACAATTTTTTAAGTAATATTATAGTTATTAATTTATTTGTTATTTTTGAATTGGAGAATTAGGCGTCGCAAGCAAAACATTTAAAAAAATTCGTGCGCTCCATTTAACATACATTTTCATAACTTTAATATTACATAAAAAATACCAACAAACATTTTAATAACTATGATATAATAATACTTATAGTATTTACTATGACTTAAATTTAAATAAAGATGTTTCCTTTCATATTTGTATTAGTTGGTAGAGCTTGGTAGAATCAAATCAATGCCCATACTGCTCAGCTTTTAATATACAAGTATTTATATTACCTTGTTATGGAAAATTAATTCAACAAATAAATAAATATGATAAAAATTTGGCTGACGTTTAATTAAAATGTTTTGGGCGTTTTTTCTTTGTTTTTGGGTGAAATTTCCATTTCTACCTTTTGCGCCATTTTTCATTTATTTTAGGTAGTTTTTCGATTGGGTGATTTTTTCGTTTTTCTTTTTGGGCGGTTTTTCATTGGATCATTTTGCCTACAGGCACTTTTTTTTCTATGAGTGAATAATTATTATCATAACCGACAAATTTGGTCGCAACATCCAAAGTATTTGATTTGCAACAAATACTGTTGCTACTACCGATTTTGTTTTCTGGACGTACATCGCAAAATGTTCGCAGAAACTACAAGTTTGTTGTGGGTAAAGTGAAAATGATGTTAAATTTAAAACTATTTTAGAACAATTTTTAGCTAAACCTACAGACGTTGTTCTGACCAACATTCCATTTATCCGTTACGCACACAATGTAGAAGAAATGTACTAACGCTAGGGTGCTGCAAGATTGTATGAAGAAACGAGCCGCAGTCCAGTATATGCTCTTCAAGCTTGGATCGTAGAGCACTAATCAATCCATTCAAAATTCGTCGAAATCGAATGATGTTTTAAAGTCACTAAAAATTGCAATTTTTTCGAATATTTTGTATTGAAATTGACACTCAAATTAAAAATAAAGTTTTCTTTACTTTCTAATGATTTATAATTACTTCATTAGGGACTTTTACATGAATTTTAAATAAGAATTGTATTGCGTTTAAGATTGTGGACCAAACCTTTAATAAATTTATACGATGTTAAAGGTATTCTAGTTTTTTGTGGTTTTGAGAAAAAAAATTATTATAAATAATAATTTAAAAATTATAATAAATAATTTTTTATTTTAAGCGCCAGTGGGCACAAACAAATTAAATATTTAATATATTAATTCTCTTCGTTAAAGCTTAAAATGAAAACAATGGCGTAGCCATTACAGGAATGATAACGTTATCCTGTTATTTTTCATAAAATATGAGTTATTTTGGCTTTTTCTTAACAACTTTTTAGATAATGTACTATATTTCTACCTTATAATTGTCCTTTATAGATCATAGAATTTTCAACTGCAATAGCTGATCAACCGAATGTAGAATAGTTTGGTAGTATAACAGCTGTCTTCGTCAGTGATGTTAAAAGCAGGGAGGCCTTCAAACTTTCCTCTTACTTTTCTTTGTTCCAATCGCATGTAGCTGCTTGATACATGTTGTTATTTTAAAAATGTTATACGTCTTTTGCTCGGAAACCAGAGCCTCATCTGTGGAAACATGATCGGCCGTGAGAAGCCTGAAGTTGACGTTTGCTCTTAAGAGTTTGTGATTGTATCATCAAGAGCTTTGGAAGTAATACTATTTAAAACAAAAAAAAATAACAGAATTATTTCCGTCTGTTAACAACAATTACATATCCGGAAATGTCCATTATATTGAAGCCTCACTGCACATGTAAAAAAATAACTTCTCGTATTTTTTGTTTGATGTTTGTTGTTATACTAAGTACTAACTACACTGATGAAAAAAAAATAGTAAACAATTTTGCTAAAACTACAAAAAAAATAATTAAAAATTACGTTTCGGGTAAAACTGTTAAAACTAGCACATTTTTTTTGCTAATTGTTCGAAAGATAAGAACAGCAAAAATAAATCTATTGAATCTACATTAGGACGGGTCGATTTAACAATCACCCAAGTGACAAGGAAAATTGTATTCTAGGGATCAAAAATAAGAAACTTTGCCCTAGGAACCATACCTCTAAAACGAATTCTGATGTCCCAACTTTTGACCCGTAGGGTCAAATTTTGAAAAATCCCACTTTGATATTTCAGAAAGTAGGAGGAATCTCTCCAAGATTATTGGAGCTACTTCTTCTCCGGGAGACGCGCTAGCAGATTAATGCATAAATAAATAAATTCCAGGTGCCGGTTAATGGGTTAAAATTGAAGTTGAAAGAAGGTCTTTTTAGCCGTGTTTTTATAGCCAAATGGACAAATCTCGGGATTGAGATATTTCAGAAAGTAGGAGGAGTCTTTATAAGATTAGGGTCTCTATTTCTTCTCCGGAAGATGCTATAGCAGATGAATGCATAAATTATATTTGATTGGGTTGTACTCGATTGGGGCACTCTAAATAGGTCAAAGTTTGATTTTTCAAAATTTGACCCTACGGGTCAAAAGTCGGGACATCAGAATTCGTTTTAGAGGTATGGTTCCTAGGGCAAAGTTTCTTATTTTGACCCCTAGAATACGATTTTCCTTGTCACTTTAGCGATTTTTTTGCCTCCCTACAAATCGACCAGCCCTAATCTACATATATTTAGTTACATATGAGCTCAATTTTTATCAATTGAAAGTAACAACTAAATCTTCTTAATTCAGAAAAAATTTGGTTAATATTAAAAGACAAAAAAATAATGAACAAATGTAATATTAAATTTTTTTTAGACTTTTCTTTAATGCGAGTAAAAATCAGCACTCAACAATTTTTTTAGCCATTTTTTTTTTTTTTTTGATTTTATCAAACTATACTGTTGTTTGCATTCTACTAGATTTAGGGTAAATATTAGACTGTGTCAAATAAAGATAATTATTTTTTTTAAGGTCCCATAAGAAAATTACGTTGTCGGCAAAAAAAAAAAAAATATTGTGTCACAATTTTATCTTCATTTTTCAGTTAGCGCCAGAAAAAATAAAAATTTTCGTAAACAAAAATTTTTTTCCCTTATTTTTTTTTATAACCACCCAGCAAAATTTTTTAGAACAGAAAACATTTCAATCTGTTCTGGAACAGCTTCTTTTATTACCGGTTACATGGAACCGGTTCTAGAACATGTTGGATTTTACTATTATACTGGGCAATTTAACATATCTCCGTTTTTTCCGGAACTGAAATTTAAATTTTTTTAAAAACCTTGATTTATTTTTTAATTTTTTTTTTAACCTGTATAAAACAACTTTTTAAAAAGAATAACTTAGCGATTTAATTTATTTTGGAAACTTTGTGGTCTAAAGAAATATTTTTCATGCTTCCATTGATCGCTATATCATATTTTGGAAGATAAAATAGCAGTAGGAGCAAATTTTTTAAAAACGTAATTTTGTATGAGAGCGCTATTAGCGATTGGTGATACGGGGTAGTTCTGTTCTGAGAAAATGTTGCAGTTGAAAAATATTTGGGGTCGGTTATACATTTGACTTATCTAGTGGCACCCTTGAGATAGTAAGAGCGATGCTATTTGTCATTTTGTATGGTAGCCATCTTAGGGAGTGCAGATAGGTTTGTCCCAAAAGACTTTTGTTGAGCAACTATTCAATGCACCAGAAATTATGAGAGGGTCCATCGTTTGTAATGTAATTTTTTTTAAAAAAATTTAATTTTTTTTAGCTCTAGAAAAAGGAATTGATTTCTTAATTTAATTAAAGCTAGAGAATTTAACTCCCTACAAAATCATACCAAGCTGTTTTTGATCTCTTATATTTATTTGATTTAAAAAAACTACCAGAATAATTTCATTTTCTACGAAAATCGTTATTTTTTGCGTGCATTACCTTTTAAAAGCAAGGGAAAGGTTTGAAATTTTTCCACAATAATGTTTTTGTGACCGACAACATAATTTTGATATGGGCCCTAAAACAGAAACACTCCCTTTATTTGCCACAGTCTAGTTAATATAGAAAAACTTTTGTTAATATTACAGTTTTTGTTTGCTGTTTTTTGTCTACAAATATTTAGTAAAACTTTTTGCTAATTTTAGCAGAATAAACTGTTATTTTAAATTAACTAAAATTCACCTCAAATATAACTAAAATTTTGCAAAGTTAACAGTTTTTGTTTTGCTCTTCTTGCATTATTAATATTTAGCAAAAAAATCTCCTAAATTTAGCAGTTTTTTCTGCAACGTCAATTTTAACTAATTTTTAGTAGCTTTTTTTCATTTTTGCTATTTTTACAGGTTTATTTCTATGAGTGTACTATATCGTATTTGTGTTAATATCTGTATTTGTGTAAGTATATTTTTTGTGTTGTTGAAAATTGTATTTCAAATCTGTTTTTATTTTATACTCATTGTTCTATTTGCAGTCAGTTCTGTTATTTTTTTATGTTTTTATATTTATTTATAAAAAAACATGTGTAAAATGTTTTTTTCAGGTATTTTGTGAAGAGTTTGTAAACACAAAAAAACCGGTTTATTTTTTATATACACATATATAAGGGGGATTACATCTCAAGTGACCGAACTATTAAAACCGATTTCTTGGGATAGGGATACAAAAAGTTGAGTCCTATGGGGTAGTAGTTATGACACAAAATTTCAGCGCAATTAGAAAATTTTGTCCAAAATGTTTTCGATAGTCTTTTTTCTTCAAGCTTAAAAAAATGTAGTATTATTGATGTCAGAATTTAAGACTTGCTGAAGACAATCCCACAATTGAAAGATAAAATTTTAATTTATAAAAATGGGATTTTTTAAATTGTTTGCTGCCGTGTATTTCAAGTGGGGCTTGAAAGACACTTATCCAATAAATAAGGTATATGTTGGTATATCGTCAAGCACTTCCGCATACCTAATTGGAGACGTGCAAATTTTGAAACAGTTTAAATATATATTCGCTTAAGAGATATGACAACTTTTGAAGCGGCTGGGTGGAAAAGTAAATACAAACAAAATATTTTTTAACACAAATATCTTTGACATAAAAAGACCTTTAGGAATATTATGCATACTCTGTATGTTTAGAGAGAAAGTATTTATCTGGATTTAAATGGCTATAGGTGATTTTTGGGGGAAATCGCAAAAATTTGATATTTTCTGATTTATATTTTAAAGTAAAGTGGTTTTTAAGTGGAACAAGATATTGCATTTTTTTTTTTAATTTAATCGAAATAGCTTGTTGCTAAGACCGTGAGTTCAAATCACAGTACGACACCAAAAAAATAAAAAAGTTTTTCATATAGAGCAAAATTAACAATATAAAATACTTTGTTCAATTGACACATAAATTAACCACTGACGAGTCACAGGAGGGGGACGAAACTGCGGCAGTCTGGTGTATCCCTTGTGTCCGTAAAATTTTTCAATAAAAATGTTTTCTTCTTCTTCTTCCTGTAAAGAGACTAACTAAAGAAATATTCTACAGTAATTAATATAAAAAAAAAATTAATTACGATTGTCATTATCTGACGGTTGCAAAACACTTTCTAACATAAAATTTGAATAAACTTGCTTAACGGCGACTCAATCTCTAACCTACACTTGGTATCCAACTATTGTATGTGAATAAAGCACATCATAAAAACGTGATAATTACTTGTGAAAAAGAGATAGGATTAAGAAGAAAAAGCATTCTAGTTGAGAAATGAATTGTGCATTGGTATTAGCTAATTCTGTCTCTTCTGATCGAAACAATACTTGTGTGTACGTAGTGTGACCAAACTCCAATTTAGTCGCAGTCAACGCTGTGTCGACCGTGGCTCAACTCGTTAAGAGGTGAGATTACGATGCATAGCTTGTTGCTAAGACCGTGAGTTCAAATCACAGCACGACACCAAAAAAATAAAAAAGTTTTTCATATAGAGCAAAATTAACAATATAAAATACTTTGTTCAATTGACACATAAATTAACCACTGACGAGTCCCAGGAGGGGGACGAAACTGCGGCAGTCTGGTGTATCCCTTGTGTCCGTAAAATTTTTCAATAAAAATGTTTTCTTCTTCTTCTTCCTGTAAAGAGACTAACTAAATAAAAAAATTTATTTGTTTTTATAAAAATATATTTAAATTTATATAATAATTAAAAAAAAAAAATTGGCCTTGATTTGGCCCTATTATTGTCAAAAACTGGACCTGATGCGGACCAAATTTGGAATTTCACATTTTCAAATGGCAACATGTCGGAAACTTTCTGATATAACCCCCAAGCGTAAGCATGTTTTTAATGTTTTTACTAACAGATTAGAAATGTGTTCATGTTATAAAAATAGTTTAATAAACAGATAAAAAGAAAGATAAACTAAAAAATTGTGACTTTTCAAAAAAAAATAAAATTAAACAGTTTTTTTAAATTTTGTTTTTGATATTGAAGAAAAATATTTCTAAAACATTTTGGACAAAACTTTCTAACTACAATAGGTAATAAGTTATCTGTATCCGAAAAAAGGGCTATTTGATGAAACTGTTAAAATTGAACATCCTCCGACTCGGACAGTCCTTGAGCGATCCCGCTGAAAATTTCTGTAATAACTACTACCCAATAGGACTGAACTAGGTGCAAGATTCATCCCGATCTGTTTACATCGGTTTCTAAAGTTCGTTCACTTAAAACGAAATCCCTCATAAATAAGCTGTGATTTTTATATCTTTATCGTATATACACAATAGTTTATTTTTATGCAATATTGCACAAAACCACTCTTTATATGCAGTTGCTTTAAAAGATATAGTAGTACATCAACATTATATTTGTTTCTATTTTAACTAAAAAATTTATTTTAAATACGTAGGGTAAGGCGGTATTTTTTTCTCAACTTTATATTTTTATCAATTGTTTTCGCACTAGGTCTAAAAGTTATGTGGTGCGAAGTTGAGAAAGATCGGAAAGCTTTAAGCCGTCTCGCTATGGGAGCAAAATTTTTGATTTTTACAAAATTTTCTTAAATCGCGGTAATAAAAATATGTCTTGCGACACATATTTTTTTTTTTATTAATTTTGGCAAAAAAAAAAAATTTATAAAATCTTCTTTAATCGCGGTAATAAAAATATGTCTTCCGACACATATTTTTTTTTATTAATTTTGGCATTATAAATTCCAATATGTTTAAATTGGACTAACGGTTGACTAGATTTTACGTTTTGACTTTCACTAAAAAGGGCGCCATTTGGATCTATTCTAGAAATTGTATACCGAGTTCAAAGCCTTAAAAATATTCGTGTTTAGCATATCAAAGTTAAGACATATTTTTATCAAAAACATTTAATAAAAATCGAAAACTTTGGTCGCAGGGTGCCACGATCTACACCTAGTGCTGCAATAATCTGAACAATAAATTATTTTTCGAAAAAAGTTTTTCTTCATACAAAAAAATGCAGCCCTAAAGTAGGGCTTTTACTAAAACAATATGTTTTGATAAAAGTTTAAATGTAGATTTGAAGGGATTATAATTAAATTGGTATTACCACTAAAGTAGCTTTGTTTTTTTTTGATAATTTAGTGAATAAATAAAACTTTACTTGAATTATTAAAAAATTAAACTACAGTTTTAAAATTTTATTTAAAAAATTCGTTTATGACTATACTAATTAAATAACTAATATCTATATTTTTTTAATTGCCTACATTTTGTGAAACCATAATGAAAGTAGTTTAAACACGATATATGAATTTTATTATTCTCTTTGTTATATTAATAGATTAATATATTGAACACGATGTTTAAATTTAATTTTATTATTTTGCTTAAAAATAAAATATTCATGTACACTCATACACTCAAGGAATTTATGGAATGGCAGCTAAATCAAATTAATTTGAATAAGCGAATGTTCCTTAATATGGTCCTACACTTCGCATTTGGGCTATATATATAAAAAACTATATATGAAAAACTAGTATTTCAAATACCAAAAACATCAGATTATGGGCCAACCAATTGGGAATTTTTCGGATAAAGATCATATTCTTGTGGCGAATAATTAAACGATTTTCAAAAGATCCACAGCTGACCTAAATTAAACAACTCTAAAAGCACCATAGTAAAAAATATATATATGGTCTTGGGTTTTTTCATATAATAATATGTTATTATATAATGTTGTCGTGTCTAGCCGTATGTTATTATATGTTTCTTACATGCTAATATATATAACGATATATTATTAAAACGATCACGATATATTATAAACGATAACGATATACTATGTAACGATATAAAATTATATATTCGACATGTATGCTATACATAATAAGTTATGGTAGATCTTTTGTCACATATAATACATTCTTGTTTAATATAATATTATACAAAAACATGTAGCTTTATATGGATAAATGTGATGACGCATATGATCATATACAATTTTATTATGGATTTGGTTTATCGAAAAAGTTTGATATGGTCAAATATATATATTAATATCTAAGTATTAATTAATTAGTATCACCATAACATGTGTTATATATTAATTAGCATGTTTTAATATATAATTTTATATGTCATAATTCAACAATATACAAAATAAATTAATAAATGCAATGTTACTTTTAATAACATATCGTATCATATACAAATTCCATTTTGCATCGAATCTTAAGTGTTTAGTGCCAATTTTAAACTTAAATTTCTCTTTGGACATCCCAGTTAAAAATAGTTATATCTAGTCATATAAAGGGTGTTTCTTATTTAGGTATATACCTTTAAGTTGGCAACACTTTTTTAATGACGGCCATTTTGCCAGCTGTCAAGTGATTTATGTTTGGTTTGGTATTTCAAAATGAAGAGACTGACGCCTGCACAACGCTTCCAAATTGTGTAAATTTATTATGAAAACCATGGTTCTGTTCGAAATACGTATCGCACACTCCGTCCACTTTACGGTCAGCATAATCGTCCATCAGAGCAATTAAGTTGATTAACTATGGAACGTTTTCACACCACGTTTACTCCAAATAATAATATGCATCCACAGATACCTTGTACAGTGCGCACAGAAGAAGTAGTTGCTGCTGTAGAGCGCAGCGTAGAGGAAGACCCCAATTAGTCTATCCATAATCGTGCACAGGAATTGGATATGTGTCCATCACCTTTAGGGAGGATTTTGCGGAAAGATCTTGGTTTGCGTGCTTACAAAATATAACTCGTGCAACAATTGAATCCACACGATCACCTAGCATATCGTAGATTCGGTGAATGGGCCCTAATCAAGATTGCCTTTGATCCCGATTTTCATAAGCGAATTTTGTTTAGCGATGAAGCTCACTTTGGCCTCCAAGTTTTCAGTTTATTTTTTGATCAATGGTTATAATCTTTAACTTCAAACTCATATGTATATTAGTTCTCATGTAGTGAGTAAACTAGTTCATATGAATGTTTGATGTTTGGCATGGGATTGTTACCGCTTTCAAAACGTGTTCTGATGATGGGAACCTAGAAAATTCCCGAAATAGATCTATCATCACATTCCTGAAAGGGTCAAATAATAAATTTGAAAACAAAAAACTCTATAGATTATTTGTTAGGACAATATCCTAATAAATAAATATAGAGTATGGCCTCGAACTTGAACAATTTTCATTTTCAAAATTGTGTAGTTTACAAAAATTTTTAAATAATTTTAATCAAAACTTCAGTGCGTTTGGTGCTTAAACTTTTTTAACGACCGCGAAACAGTTAGATCGTGGTTCTTAATATTTTTCCAAGGTATACACGGCTATGCCATGTAATATTTGATATTCGCTAAAAATGCAAAAAGTTATAATCCTAGTGTTCAGGTTCCGTTAAAAGTATTATACAAACTAAAAAGTATTATACAATCTCCTTTTGATCCTACATTTTCTGTTCCATCCTATGAGGATAAATGTGAATTTATTTTCATTAAAACTTTAAAAACACGTAGGACCATTTTTGCCTTAAATTTTTTACATGGTATTATTTGTGGTGTAGTTGATTGTCCAGAATTATTGCATTTAATCAAATTATATGTTCCTTCTAGATCGTTAAGAGTTAGAGATAAGTTCTTTTATATTGATATACATAGAACTAATTATGCGTTAAATGAACCTCTTACTAGAGTTTTGAGATTATTGTAATCAATTAAATATAAGTGTTATATAACTATCAATTTAAAACTCTATTAAATAATATATTTTAAGTTTTTTTTTAATATTGTCATAATTTGCTAGTCTGTAAGGATTTTTGTATCCATAGACGAAATAAATAAATAAATTAATAAATAAATAAAATAAACCATTTTTCCAGGAAGGTGAAAAATCTAAGCATTTTGACCAAAAACTACACTATTCCCATTAACCACCCTTAAAAAAGTATACTTTAGTTCTAGTTGCAAATATTTGTTGGCCTGAATCTTTAGTAAAAGTACTTACATGTACTCACGAGTGCTCCCCACTGTAACAACCGGCTGTGCCACCACATATATTTGTATAAAATAATTCATCATTATATGTAAACGGTTTTACTCGGGAAATTATATATTATGTAGTACACACTAAAATTGTGTGAGTGTATTGAATTGCTTGGTCTATAGCCACAATAATTGTATGCCTTTTTAAAAATAAATATTAACACAAATATTATTATATGGCCATATAAACAATATTTAATCAAAACATTTTATTATGCACGTATAATAACAAATTTTGTAATTATATGTGTTTAACTACACCACTTCAAGATTTATTTCGTCAGAAAAAAAACAGAGTTTCATCAATTGTAAAATGATATTCAGATTAGGAATATGTATTTTCGAAAATGTTTAAAGTCTTCAGAAATTGTCATCGACATGTTTTTATTGTAAGTTGAACAAAGTTCAACAAAATCAAAAAATTTCTACCTGAACATTTTGTTTGTTGTTGTTTATGTTTTAAATGTGGGTCATTGTAATGTGATGGCTTGTATGTTAAATACCTAATTATTTTATTTTTAAATATTTGTTTAAAAATGATTAAAGTTGACAATATCTTGTATTTTATGTAGTTCAAGGTTTAAAAAGGTTTTAATTGTAAAGCAAATTTATATAATTTAACCCCAAAACCTTTAATTAACTTTAAAATCTATTAATGGATATCAGATGGACATACACCCAGGTAGAAATTTTCGATGGTAAATAAAGCAAAGCACTATCAAGATGAGTCTCCCGATGTAGTCTCTTAGATCTTTTTCGATATGTGTATGTATTTTATGTATGTATTTTATGTAGTTAAAGCTTTTAAAAGGTTTTAATTGTAAAGCAAATTTATATAATTTAACCCCAAAACCTTTAATTAACTTTAAAATCTATTAATGGATATCAGATGGACATAAACCCAGGTAGAAAGTTTCGATAGTACATAAAGCAAAGCACTATCAAGATGAGTCTCCCGATGTAGTCTCTTAGATCTTTTTCGATATGTGATAAAGAGAAAACAAAATAAGAGGCACGTATTTTTTTTAGCTGCCCAATCTCATGTTTTCGGTTATTTCGAATTGTATCAGATAAATTTTAAACAAATGCGGTACCGGAAAGAGTTTTCGGAGACGCATTAAATGTTATACGAAATATGTCCGATAACTTGCACATATTTTTATATTTTAATTATAAAAGTCCCTATATATTTAGTATTTAAATTTTTTTATGCTCCCCCGAATTTGATGCTGTAAAATAACAAAAAACTCAGTTAAAGCAACAAACTGGCCTATTTAAAACTAGATTTGCGAATGTGCCATGCAAAAATAGCTTTTTTAATAAAATATTTTTTTATTCTATTAATAAATAATCATATAATTACAAATTATATACTATAACCCTAACCGAGAACTAGCTAATGTGGCCTTCGGCGCGTTGTAGCGAAAACAGAGCAGTGCCTCTGGTGGGAATAGAACCCACGACCACCGCGCTGATAAGCCAGCACGCTACCAATTAGCCTACAGGGGCGCACTTCTTAATAAAATACACGCTCATGTTTTTAGCTTTTGTGACGGTCGTGCTATTTATCTGTTTAGTGCTGAACAGACATGGACGGTATCAATTACATTTCACAAACATTCACATATGAAATTTGTCATATAATTACAATAACAATTTCATACCTACGCTCACACTTGTTGGCTTAAACGTTTCCTTGGGAAGTTTGCAATTTTGCCAATACCCCATATGGGACATAATAAATATATTTGTTTATTAAATTACAGACCAACTACTTTTTTACGTCTAATTACATGTAATTGGGTGTAATGTAGTAGTTGCCCTGTAATTAAATAACCAGATATTGTTACTAATGCCCATGTTTGGTATTTAAAATTTTGCAAATTTCATAAGGAAGCGTTTAAGCCCACAAGTGTGAGCGTAGGTCTGAAATTGTTAATAATATTGAAAAATTTCACAATGATTGTGAAATGTAATTAACGCCGCCCATGTCTGGTGTTGAATAACAACTTAAACGAATCATTGTTTTCCAATTTGTATTCCATGTAGGTTAGAGAGTAATTTTTTTTCCACTTTCGATTTTTGTCAATTATTTTTGCGATTATTGCAGAACTACCCTATGGGGAAGGTTTTGCGTGTGCCACAGGATCGGTCACTTCGTGCCAGAGACCAGTCCTCTGCTAAACCCTACCCTATGAAAACAACTTTAACATTGGCTTGTCAAAGGAGGGGGTCATTTGTCCTTCCTTAAACCACATAGTGGCATGCCACAGGACTAACTAAAGATGGACATACCACAAGACTGTCGCAAAAAGGGACATGTCGTATAAAATAAACGAAAACTAAACAGCTTCCAATGGGAAAAATTATGGTCAACTGGCTTTTACTTGTTAATAAGCATTCTGGTTAAGTGGTTTGTCCTCCCTTTACCAGTCACAGGATTGTTAAGTTTAGGACAATTGACACTGCTTTACCCACTTCAGTATTAAATTATACCAGTCCTGTGATAAGTCCTTCTTTAACCAGTCACTTTTAGGACAATTGACTCCTCATTCCCCATAGGGTAGGTCTAAAGGTTAGGTGGTGCGAATTCAGAATACAAGAAAAATTTTAAAACTAATAAAACTGGTTTAAATTTTCGACTACCATGTATTTATTTGTTAGGCGATGGTACGCCAATAATGTACGTATTGAATTAATCCATGTCTAATAGTACAAAGCCTGAAGGCTTCTTCACTAGAGCGGATACGTTTAGTAAATGTGTAAAAATAGTACATAATGTCTCTGTTTTACATACTCAGGAAATGGTGAGGGATGTGCTTAAAGAAAATTTATTTTCAACAGAATTTAATTTCCGCAGTTCCGTTACTATTTGCTTAGTATGTAAATTAGAGATAACATATTCCTTGTAAGTACTATTTTTACACATTATATGGAGTTACGGTCCGTTTACAAAACGTATCAGCTCGAGTAAAGAAGCCTTGATGCGAAAACAAAAAATTAAAATGTCTTAATTTTTTAAATTTGTGTAACAACAATTAAAACGGAAAACCTATGACCCTTAAATACTTTACTCCTACGAGTTAAAGTGTTGTTAATACAAACATATAACCCGCTTTTCTAAGCTATAAAAATTGCGGAAGTTATTGAAAAATAATATCAGTTTAAAATATTAAAGAATTTTTAACATTACCCCATATATAAATGTGACAAAAGTCATTCGTCATCTTTTGTACAATGGGGAGTTTCATACTTATTACAAACTTATTTCAAAAATTTACTTTTGTAGGTCAAAATACACTCTAAATAATAAGTCAGAAAAATTTTAAAAAGAATTACACAGTCTAACTCTTTTATCTTCTTATTTCCCTAATTGATTTCAAATTTTATGTTGTTTAAAGTCCAATGTTTCTTTAGATAATATTTCTGAACAGTTTTGGAAACATTTCAGAATCAACAAATCTCCGATTTCAAATAATAAAAACGTAAATAAATTAAAAGATATTTTATTTTCAATTTATAAAGAGCTTCCAATCTCCATATATTTACAAAAATAATGCAAATCAAACCTATTAGCTAGGTTAATACTAGAATTTCGATCTGGCTAAAGATCTCATCAGAACTCGAAGTTTTAGAAAAGCTAGAGCCTCCAGAATAGTCAGAGCTTTAACAAAAACCTATTTATCATCAATTTTGCTCCATTCTTGTCTTCTTAGTAATCAAACACGTGGTTAGGGTCTTTTCTTGTTTACATATATTTCGTCTTACATTTTTCGTCAGTGTAGTTATCATTGTTATAAATATTTTATTAACCCGAAGTAAATTTAGATATTGTAGTGGTAATACAGTGGCGGCTGAAGTTCAAGACTTTGGAAGGGGAAAACCTGCAAAAACCTGCAGTGCGTTAGGTCCAATTTTATATAGTATTTACACATCAGATATGCCAACACTTGAAAATGTTATTGTAGCTACATACGCTGATGACACTGCAATTATTTCGACCAAGTGATTTTCTAGATGAAGCTTCTTCATTCATACAAAATGAACTTAACGAACTTGATCAATGGTTAAATAAATGGAATATTAATGTCAATTGTGATAAATCACAACACACTACTTTTACACTAAGAAAAAAGATTGTCCTCCAGTTTCCATAAATTGTGATACAATTCCAAAATATCTAGGTATGGTTCTTGATATGCGTCTTACTTGGAAACATCACATTAAGAGTAAATTTGATCAACTAAAAATTAAGACAAAAAAAATTTATTGGCTTATAGGCCCAAATTCTCAACTAGACTTAAAAAACAAGTTAAGAATTTACAAAATCATACTTAAACCAGTGTGGTCTTATGGTATACAACTGTGGGGTACTGCTAGTAGATCAAATATTGATATACTTGAAAGATATCAATACAATACTGATTATTAATGCACCATGGTTTGTAACAAACAAGGCCATTAGAGGAGATCTTTCAATACCAACAATGCAAAATTAAATGAGAATTTCCAGCACAAGGTATCTGGAAAGACTTAGCAATCATATTAATCCAGTGGCAATGTCGTTATTAGACAGTACCAATGAAACAAGAAGATTAAACGTTTTTATATATTAGATCTTCCATTTGGAAACTAATTATACTTTTATTTTTATAAATCTTTGTCAATTAACTTTGTATATTAAACATAATTAAAGTATATATTATTAAATTATGTTATGTATCTCATTGGAGTTACATGGCCGATGTAACATAAGTTTAACAAATTTGCTTATTATATTTAGATATATTGTAAATAAAGAATTACAAATAAAAAAAAAAAAAAATTTGTAAATGAGAAAATATCATTTGTAAATATATGAAGTCACATGTAAATCTGTGGGAATAACGCTACAATAGTTACAAAAATGTGATTGAGCAATAAAAACCAACATTTATCAAATATTAATTGTAAATTCTTGTAGTTAATTGTAAATATATATTGTCAATTGTAAAAGTACACTGCCAATTTTAAATATCCATTGGCAATTGTTAATATACATTGCCAATTGTAAATATTTGTTGTCATATGTGCTGAGTCAGAACATATCGCACACCTAATTCAAAAGTGACTCAACTCAAAATCTTTAATTTTTCAGAAATCGAAAAAAAATATTTGCAACTTTATACCAATTGAAACATAAAGAAAGATATAACTGTTTTTAGCAACAGTTAACAACAAAAAAATATACTGATATTTTTTTTATAGATAAACAAGTGTATTGTGCATATTTTAAGAATATAAACCCGAAAAATTTAAATTTGAGTTGAGTCACTTTTGCACTAGGTGTGCGAAATGACAATGAGAAGGTATAACATCCCAGCAATAAAATGATAGTGTTCTTAAAGAATCAATTTTTCATTGATTCCAAATGTATTTCTGATTTCCCCTTTCTAAAGAAGTTCTTTTTCACAACTTCCAAAGATGTGGTTTTGAATGAAATTTAATCTTTCCAAATCTAGTTTATCCAGCTCGGCCCTATGTCAAACTTAGGATATAAAAGTGAGGTTAAAAATTTATATAATTTTTTTTTATAAAGAAGCATATCTGAAACATGAGAAATTCGACCCAATGTTAAAACACTCTTGAAAAGAAAAGTTTTGCTATCCACATTGCATATGCTTTGAAGACAGTGTTCCCACCAATTAGTTGAAAAAATTCTTTCAGAAAAATTAAAGAAATAATGCAAATTCCAGCGCAATCGGAATTATCTCCTAGGAGAGTTCGCTTGTGAACATCAAAAGATTTGAACTTGAAACCATAAGCATTGCTTAAGATGCAATGAATAAGGATCTTAAAAGAGAACTTCCACCCTATGACAAGACCATATAAAATTCATTGATTACGATCAAAATTTTCATAACATTGAAATCCAAATCATTGCAATGTATTATTTCTTTATATATTATTTTGATTTTTTTTTTTTGCTGGTATTGCTTTGGAAAAAAAAAACGTTCATCACATATAAATTCTGTTCAGAAATTTTATTTCAGATTTTAAAACGCCAAAGTGAATTGTAGTTCAGAGAAATAATTTTCAGTCACAACATATTAAATGTAATTCAGGTCTTACAACGATATTTCAACCATTACAACATTTAAATAAAAATAGTGAAATATATTTCAGAAATTGTTAAAATAAATTTGAGTAAGTATAAATTGTATTTCAGATATTGTATACGGAAGAAAAACAAAATAAATTATAACGATTATCATTTAATCTTTGGTATTACTCGCATTATTCACGCCATGAAAAGTATGTATCAGAGGACTTTTCCTCTGAAACCCTACGACGTTCCTGGATAAAGTTTAAAAAAATTCCTTATAATGGAATTAGCCCATACTACAGTCAACACATATTTTAATTTTGAGGTCTCTAAATAACAAGTTTGTATTGTGCAACTCAATTTAATGAATTAAAAATTTTTTACAATTCGTTGTCTATGAAATAATTTTTTTGAATTAAGATTTCCAGATTAATTTACTAAAATAGCCTTGTTTTGTTCCTCGCACTTAATATGGATGTAAAAAAAATCATTTGACAGCACTTTTAGTGCATTTAAATACAACTTGACAACTTATCGAAGTTGAAAAAATTAAACCAGTTATCACTTAACAAGCCCAATGTCAAATTTTGTATGGGATTTCGTAACACGTATAGCAAAAAAAATCATACTTTTCCACTTTTCGCCATTACCGTATTTGAAATTATGTATTCTTGCCAAATCGGTATAGGCACGCCGTCAAGTGGAAGACATATCCCATTTTTGTCACTCCACGAAAAAATTTCCAAAAACCCTGTCTAAGCGGATGTCTAGGCGGCAGAGCGGACATAAATACAAAATTTGGCCTGGCCGTTTAGGAGGACACTGTTCGGCTTTACGGCTCTCCCCAAAATAATTTTAAAAATTCCCGTCTTATCTTACGTCCACGCCGGTGAAGGAGCCTCAGTAATATATTTTAAGCGGTGTGGACAGCAACGTTATTTTTTATAAATATAAAGAAATAGTGGACTGCATAAAATGCTCCAAAATTTGTCTGAAATACATATGAAAATATCTAACAATTTACACCTTCTTAAATTCGGTTTTATTACAGCTGATATATAAAAAATATTTTCTTATTGAATGTTAAACATTCTGATTTAGATGTTTCTATAAATATTTACACTTGATTATTGCATATTACATAAAACCATTTCTAAAAGTCCGTCTCAAGTTCTCATTTACACTTTTATTTAAATGTTGATTTTAATATTGTATATTACAATTTTGTATGGTTCATTGTCTTTTACTAGAGATATTCAAATCTTATATTGTCCGAATTTCATATCAGTATTGTTAGCTGTATTTTATTATATTCAAATGTTACAATAGCTTTTTAGAAGTTATATAATATAATTTGCATTTTACGTTATATATTGAAATGTTTTTGCTACTCTTTGATGATTATATGAGCTGATTTGCATGCTACTATAATTATATATATTCAAATATTATTATGACTATTTGACCTTTATATGGGCTGATTTGCATGTTCTTTATATATTCAAATGTTATCACGACTATCGTTATATAGGCTGATTGGCATGTTACTATATATATTCGAATGGTATTTCAAAAATTTAGATTTTACACTGGCTAAAACTCCATTGAAAACACCGAAATATATTTCACTATGTCTCACTGATTTTTATAATAAAAATGTACACTTTACTAATGCATTTTACATTTTGCTATAGCAAATTACAACTGACGTTTTCTTAATGTCGGTGATAATTTCTGATTTACCAAAATGTTTTCTCATTTACATTTACTATCAAAACTGAACTTTGATATTGACTGAACAACAGTTTTGCCGTCTGATATTAATGTGATATTTGCCGAAATAAATCTTGAAATGGTGTAGTTAATATTTATATGGCTTTATTTGGAAACAAAATAAAACATATTTAAAGGTAATTTAATTTAAATAAATTGGTTTGTGCTTAGTCTAAATTATTTTAATTTATAAAATTGCTAGAGTTAACTTAATTATTTAATAATTACGATTAACGCTTTTGTTGTGTTAATAAACACAATTTTTAAAATATTTGAGCGCTTGCTCGATGCGTTGTGGGCCAGCATCGAAATATTTTGGATATTTCAGATCGAAGATGCATTTATAATTTATGAATATAGAAATGTTAAATATTGTATGAAAAAAATATTATATGATTCTGCTTAATGGTATTTTGCAGAGCTGTGACTGAATCATTCATTTTTGAATTAATTCGCGAATCATTCATGCACTGAATTAGTAAAATTTTGAATTAATTCTTTTCGCCAAAAAAAACGAATTGAATGAAATTTGAATCGATTCATATGCATTTGGCTGGAATGAATTGCAATTCATGTTAAATCAAATGAATTCGGCAAAATGAATTGCATTTCATTTTCAATTCAAATGAGTTTGGCGAAATGAATTGCAATTAATTTCCAATTCATTTGACTTGAATTGATTTTGAATTAATTCAAATGAATTAGAAAAATGAATTGCAATTCATTTTCAATTCATTTGTATTAAATTGATTTTGAATTAATTCAAATGAATTTTATGAAACTCTTCATCACATATAAGAAAATTTTATAAATATGATTAATAACACGGTGCAATATTTTTTCTAATTCATTTGAATTAATGTCGAGCCTTAACCACCAAAAAGACGTAACGTAGAAGGGGAAGCATTTGCCACATGGGCACAAACACTAGCGCCTATTATCTCCAAATTTAAGAGAGATAAGTCCCTGTTCACACACGGTAATTTTACTTGCGCAAGTCTTGAGTTTATAGAAGAGGGAGGAAAAGAGAATGGAAGGGGGTACAGACTTGCCCGTACTCCAATTCCGTTTTGTTTTGTCATATGCAATTTTCAACACGAAGTTGGCTGTACGAAAATTGCTGAAACAAACTTTTCCTGTGTGAACACAAAAGCAAATTCAAAGGAGAATTGAAGAAAACTTGCGCAAGTAAAATTGCCGTGTGTGAACCGGGACTAACAAAAAAACTTAACTGACAATTTGTTCAGTTTTTACTCATGTTTTATATCGTACATCTAAGTTTATGGGGTTTACCATACAGGTTGTCCACGACAGACACAGTTTTTTGTTGTTTTAGAGGCGTTCAAAAAATATATGAAAGTAAATATATTCTTTGATAACTTTTTGAATTGGTATATATCTTTTAGTTTGATGTTCTGTTGACTTCAATAAAATAAAATCCCGATGGGGTATTTGCAAAAAGTTTTGGAAAAGTGTTAAAGAGTTATGGTTGTATGGTGCTGCAGCTATATCAGTTTCTTTGGATATATTTCCAATAAGGTTGATTCACAAATAGTAAACGTTCGCCAAAGATAATAAATACAGTAAAACGTACCAATAATGGACACTACTACATCTCTCATTAATGAGCAATTTTGGTGCAAAGAATCAAAGGAATCAAACTTCGATTAAAATGGCCGATCGTTTCCACTGTCTTTCTAAACTAAAGTCAAAAACCTGAATAAAAATGGACGCTTTTGAAGTGAATCGAATTGTGAATAGTTGCCCACGATGTGGGGCAGTTTAGCCGTTTTAAGTTGCTCTGATAAACATTGAAAATATTATATAAGGCATTGGAATAATGGGAATATTATGCATTCAAATGAAAGTTAGAATGTGTAAATCTTATGATTAAACAAAATTTTTAAAAAAATGTTGATTTTCAAAAAATTTTAAATGTAAATTTTGAATTTTCTAATCGAATTCAGAAAATTTTTTTTGAAGCTCCGAAATTAGCAAATTCCAGAACCTCATTTGTAATTCAAAAAATAACATATTGTTTTTAAAAAATCATATTTGTTTTTCATAAAATCGCAAATTAAGAAATGTTCTGTAGGTCACATCCCTTCAAGTGTTTGACGAGCGTAGGTCACCTGGAGGTAATCTTCGAGTGAACTGCAGATTGTGTTCCGCCCGTAGGTCACCTCCCTTCAAGTGTGTTCCGTTCCTAGGTCGCCTGTAGGTATCCTTCGAGTACACACCCGAGCCTGTGCCATTCGTAAGTCACCTCTGCGTATACAGCATTGGTTGCCCTACCTGTCAGTGGATTCCTTGCCAGCGCACAGTGGGATAAATCACAAATTTGTGGAAATAATTCGGCCATTTGTTAACTTGTGGTTCGATTGCAATGAAATTTGGAACATGCATAAAAGACATAAAATGGAGTTTAAGTTTTGGTTTTGAACCTTCCAGACCCTTTGGGGGCGGCAAAATGGCTGCCCAAAATTGGGTACTTTTTTCATAAAAAATGTTGAGTGTTTGCCATTTTTTTGTTTCTCATCCGATTTTCAAAAAATTAACATATTAGTAATATTCTTGTAAAGATGAACAAAAAACATGCTCACATGTGTGGGTTACCTCCAATAGTTTCCGAGATATTCCGATTTGAAAATGTGAAATTCCAAATTTT
This sequence comes from Delia radicum, assembly GCA_021234595.1. Lineage (NCBI taxonomy): Eukaryota > Metazoa > Arthropoda > Insecta > Diptera > Anthomyiidae > Delia > Delia radicum. The sequence continues at coordinate 81,506,704 of CM037854.1, forward strand.
GTCCAACTCAGGTCCAAAGTTTTTTGAATATCGGGAGAAAGTTGGGACCAATTTTCGTTTTAAAACAACGGTTATTTAGCCAATAAAATTCGTGATTGAATAAAAAAAAAATTAGTTCAATATCTTGTTTTAGTCAAAAATTACATTAGTTTAAAGTAGAAATTAAAAAAAAAGTAAATTTTGGCGATATTTTCCCCAAAAAGCACCAAATTTCTTATCGCTCCAGACAAATATTTTTCTTCTGAACATATAAATTATGTATAGTTTTCTGGAAGGTCTTTTTCTATAAATGCGAGTTGTGGTAAAAAATATTTGATTTGTAAATACTTTTCCCCCCATCCGCTTCCAAAGTTGCCATATTTTTGAGGTAAATATCAACTTTATCTCACTGTTAAAATTTGTGCACGCCTCCAATTGGGTAGTGGAAACCGGTTTTAGATACTCCAACATATACCTAATGTAGTGTGTAAGTCATTTCCAATCCCCGCTTAAAATGACGACATGGCAGCAAAAAACGAAAAAAAATCCCATTTTTGGAAATTTTTTTTTTTTATTTGTAGGAATTGTGGGATTGTTTTCAGAAAATTATAGTTTCTGAAATTTGTTTCGATTTGCTGACGTTAAAGTCTAGTCAAATCCAAAAAATCATTGGATTATGTCTATTAATAAATATTTTATTGAATAGTGAAAATATTCATTTAAGCAAAAACTGAATGTGCGCCCCGGTAGGCTAGTTGGTTTCGTGCTGGCTTATCAGTGCGGGGGTCGTGGGTTCGATTCCCACCAAAAGCACTGGTCTGTTTTCGCTACAACGCGCCGAAGGCCATAGTAGCTATTGCTCGGTTAGGGTAATAGGATATAATTTGTAATTATATGATTATTAATTAATAAAAAAAAATAAAAAAAAAAAAAAAAAAAAAAAACTGAAATTTTTACCTTCATATTTGGATTACCCAAGTTTTTGTTTTACCAAGATGGCTAAATTTAAAAGCATCCCACCCCTTCATCGGATACAGATTTTACAGAAGTAGAAGCCATTGCTCTTATGTTGTAATTAGGGCTAAGCAAAAATAAATATCTTATTTTGAGAAAGGCTTTGATTGATAAAGGACACAAAATTCTGCCCTCATATAATGCAATAAAGGATAAGAAGGATATTATCTTACCAAAACCTATTGCTGTTAATGAACATGAAGCTTGCATTGAATTGTCTACTCTGCTCGAAAACACACTTGCACACTACATTAGGTATATGTTGGAGTATCTAAAACCGGTTTCTGCTACCCAATTGAAGGCGTGCACAAATTTTAACAGTGACGGCTTGTTTTTACAATACGTGTACAATTTCAGACGAACGTGTGGCACCCGAACGAATACGTAAGGAAATGAGTTTTTATAAATCGTTCGTGTGACTTACGTTTGAGTACGTTAAGCTTTATGTTATGTCAAACAGTAGAGATTGCCATGACATTGCTTTTCGGTTTTTGTTAGTTTATTTCATATACAAATAACTCATTTTTCGTTGGTAGATGGCAACCCAACACTACAAATGAAATATAAACAAAAACAGCTGATTTTTGCTTGAAAAAAAAATTAATATATTTTGTTTAGAAAACAATAAAAGTGGATATAAAAATATAATTTGTAAAAAAAAAAAAAAAAAAACATTTACCACTAAAAATGTAAACAAATTTAAATATAAAAAATGAAAATAAAAATAAAAATCATTATTCTTTTTTTTTATTACAATTTTTTGTTAAAAAGTATTACAGTAAAACCCGGTTAAGATGAACTCCGAGGGACCAAAAAAATTAGTTCGTCTTAAGCGAGGTTCGTATTAAGCGGGTATTTTTAAAGATTAAAAATATGTATTATTAAAACAAAAACAAGATTTTTACATAAATAAAAAATAAAATTAGCATTTCATGCATTCACAATTAAAAATTCAATTAAAATTCTTCATTAAAAAAAAAGAAAATCTGTTATATTTTTCTAAATGACCGAATTAAACGATTTCATTCGTTATAAGTTTTTCTATTACCAAAATATGATTGTCAGCTTCTTCGGCACACGATTTTGTTCGAATATATCACTTGACAAATTTTCAACATCGGCAGGATTAACCTGATAAAGTATGTGACGTCAAAAAATTAGCATCTATATCTAGAAAGTCATCCATGGATATGACATGGTAATTTGTATGAAAACGAGTTTTTGGGACTGCTTAAAAACAGTTCGTAATAACCGAGGGTTCGTATTAACTGAGTTCGTATTAAAAGATGTATTTTATATGAAAATTGTTGTCAAAGCGTCGGAACTTTTAAATTAGTTCGTATTAACCGAGGGTTCGTCTTAACCGAGTTTTACTGTATTTTTTTTTTTTTAATATTAAATTCTGTTGCCTTTTTCTTTGACGAATACTTTTTTGTGAACGTCTGTTTTTGACGTTTGTGACGTTTCAAATCGCATTGTGGAAACCAAAAAAAGAGACGAAAACGACAACTCTTACGTTTTCACTCAATTCAAATTGACATTTGCGATACAAAATCCCAAAATGAATTTCTTCACTCGTTTACACGAATTTTTTGAGTGACACGTCTTACAAAAACAGACCGTGAGTTAAAATTGATATTTACCTCAAAAATATGGCAACTTTGGAAGCGGATGGGGAGAAAAGTATTTACAAATCAATTTTTTTTTTGCCACAACTCGCATTAATATAAAAACTCCTTTCAGAAAAGTATACATACTTTATATGTTCAGAAGAAAAATATTTGTCTGGAGCGATAAGAAGTTTGGTGCTTTTTGGGGAAAATATCGCCAAAATTTACTTTTTTTTTTAATTTCTACTTTAAACTAATGTAATTTTGAATGAAACAATATATTGAACTATTTTTTTTTTTTTCAAACAAGAATTTTATTGGCTAAATAACTGTTATTTTAAAACGAAAATTGGTCTCAATTTTCTCCCGATATTCGAAAAACTTCGGACCTGAGTCGTACAAAACTTGGAATTTCACATTTTCAAATCGGAATATCTCGCAAACTATTGGAGGTAACCCACACATGTAAGCTTGTTTTTTGTTCATCTTTACAAGAAGATTACTAATATGTTAATATGTTTTTGAAAATCGGATGAGAAACAAAATTTTGCCGCCCAAAGGGTCTGGAAGGTTCAAAACCAAAACTTAAACTACATTTTATGTCTTTTATGCATGTTCCAAATTTCATTGCAATCGGACCACAAGTTAACAAATGGCCGAATTATTTCCACAAATTTTGTGATTTATCCCACTGTGCAGCGCCCCTTAGAAGACCTTACGACCCCGTACCTTTCCTAGTACAATATTAATTGTACCTTTGGTAATTTTTTGAATTTTTTCAAACATTCATACAACAACATGCCAGTATATTTTTTTTGGCACGGTTGGCAATTTCTAGCTGGGAAAACGTCAAAATTATTGAGCCATTAAAGATAAATGATTAATTCGAATCTATTTAACATGCTTAAATATTGGTTATTATATACACAAAAGTTTATTCGTGTCATACAAAAAAGATTTTTAAAAATATTTTACCCTAAAGCGTCGAACATTTTTGAAGTACTTCATATAAATTATGACTGAATTATTCATTGTGATTGAATGCGAACATGTTTTTATTATCTCCCTTTTTGTAGAAAATATCAAAAAATAAATCTTAATATTATTAGACTACTTTAGGTTAGTGGTAACAATAAAAATAAATACTACAAATTAAATTAATCGATAACATAAATTTAATTGCTGTGCATTTATCTCGTTGCTGTATCCACAGCAAACCGAAATCGGCAACAAATGTTGCACTTAACCATCAACCCTTCACCCTCTTTATAAATTTTATTTTTTTAAACGAGTTTAACAATAACTCTTCATAGGACAGAAGCACAAAAAACACTATAATACACACTCCCTGCCATGTTATTAGTTAAATGCTAGCAGTTTGCTCTAAAAATCATTTAGCGGCAATGGTTTGGAAATAATAAATTAGTATTTTTATTTTATGGTACTTTCAAAATTAGTGGAATTATTTTTGTACAGATTATTTTATTTTTTTTTATTTTTTTTTTTGATAAATTTTGCTCTTTATTTATTTGGGTAGATTGTGAAAATTTGCAACAAATTATTATGACAGCTTAAACTATGCAATAAATAACATTTTTGGGGGAAAAAAAAATTTTAAAATTCTTTGTGATATGCAAAAAACAGAAATAAAATCTATATATGAAATATTACAATTTATATAAAAACCAAAATAACTTTTCTTAAAAAAGAATTGTTTCAAAGTTTGCAACAGAAATATATATAATTTATCTTGCTACGTAAGAGTTTTAAAATTTTTTTTCTTTTGTCAGCATTTATGTCATTTCGAAAGTTCATATCAAGCTAGTAGTTTAAAGTTTTTCATTTATTGTAGTACACTGAAAGAATTATCCTTCATGAAACAAATTCATAAATTTGTTTTCTTACATTCAATGAAGAATTATATCCACGAACATTTATTAATACTAAGAAATTTTTCATAAAGTTTTTTTCATAAAATTTAATGGTTTCATAAAAAAAAACATCATTCAATTTTATAAGTTATCTCTTCATAAATTTGATTAGTATTTTCTTTAGAGCTAAAAAATTATTTCAAAGACTTATGTTCAACATATTTTTTAAAGTGCTTTATTGTTTCAGTGTAGCCTTGTATTAATGTTGGACTTATACACTAAGGATGTAGGTAAAGACAACAGCAAATGTAGTCAAAAATAAATGAAATTTCACTTGAAGAAAGAACGACTAACATTTCATTAAATTCAACTAACATTTGTCATTTGTTTTTACTGATCGAAAAATTACTAACAATTGTACTAAAAATTAACCACATATGTCAGTAAAACATTTATTTTTTTAAATAACAATAAACGACTGTAAAAAACTGAATGTAAAACATAAAACAGTCATTTGATGTGGTTTGTTTTTTAAATGAACTATAAGGTTAGTAATAATATAAATTTTAATTATACAAATAACTAACATTTACAATAAAAATAAAAACCCAAAACTACTACACATTTTTAAAGCAGTGGTGTAGGAAATTGGTTACAATATGATATGAAGCTGTTCATTGGCTTAGTTCTCATGTATTTTACAAGATATTCATGAAGAGTTTTATTAATTCAAGGAAACTTCTTAATTTTAAAAATTTGTGAAATGTTTTACTTTTAAATTTTAAAAAAATTAAAACCAAAAGTTTATTTTTCGATCTTTTATCATAAATTATGATGTGAGCAAGATTATTCAAGTTCAAGATCATTTGTTTTTTGTTAAACAAAAAACCGTGCAACTTTTTTGAGTAATAAATAATCATTGCACGGTTTTTGTTTAACAAAAAAAAAAAATGATCTTGAACTTGAATAATCTTGCTCACATCATAATTTATGATAAAAGATTGAAAAATAAACTTTTGTTTTAAGTTTTTTAAATTTTAAAAGTAAAACATTTAAAAAATTGCAGAGTACGGCAAAACTAATTTATGGTCCTAATACTATAGGCAGAAAGTGTTGTTGTTTATTTAATAAACAATAAAAACACAGTGTATTATGACTATAGATACTAGCCTATACACGAACAATGTTTATTAGTTAAAAATGTTTTATTTTTGATTTGAATTAGTTCAATTCTTCCCATTTTGTTGATCTTTTTCCATCAAAATTTGGGTAAAAATATTCTACCCCTTTTACATTGGTTCTCTGATGATTTTCGGTGACGCGAAATGAAACATGTAAGGACCTGTCAGTATATAAAGTCTGCTATAGCAGACTTTATCTACTGACAGGTCTACTGACAGGTACTGACAGGTCAATGAAACCATTCATTAAAATTTATTTAATGAAACACCTTTCATTGACTCAATGAAACGTTTCTTTGGGGTCTTTTTTATGAAAAAATTATTGGATTAATGAAGGAATTCATTAATACTACGCACAAATTTCTATCAGTGTATAAGTTAGCGGACAAAAACTTTTTTGAGTAATAAATAAACATTGCACGGTTTTTGGTTAACAAAAAACAAATAATCTTGAACTTGAATAATCTTGCTCACATCATAATTAAAAATTTGTATGAAACTATTTCATAAATTCTATTAATGATTCATTGTCAGAATGGTTAATTAGTTTTATGAAGATTTTCATTAATTTTACAAAAATTTCATAAACATTGACTTTAATGAAACCTGTTTCATAGATTCAATGAAAAATTTCAATAGTGGAGTTCTAGTGACAATTTTAATTAATGATATAAAGAAATACGTTACTGAAGTGAAGATAATTCTCTCAGTGTATCAAAAATGCAAAATTTTGTTTAAAGGCTTGATTACTCATCTGAATACGTATCGTAAACGGACTGTAACAATGTGTAAAAATAGTACTTTCCTCCATACAACAAATTAATTGTTAGTCTCCGTTTACATACTAAACAAAAGATGACGGATTTGTAGAAAGAAAATTCTGTAGAACATAGATTTTAATTTCCATAGGTAGGTTTAGTATATATGTAGGTACTAAATCTAAAATAATATTTTAAAAATGTTCTCATATTTGCATGTGTTTTAAAATAAAATTTTAAAATATTTTGCAGACATTAACTGTAATGAAAGTTTTTGTTAAAATAACTTTCGCAAATATAAACTTTTTTGGCTGAATTTTGGTGCACATAATTTTTTAAGCTATGTACATATATATACCAGAGATGGGCACGCGATTCACATGAATAAGGCGTGCTCACACGTGAGTGTGAGTAGAATGTAATTTTACTCTCGTGAACGTGAGTAAGTGTGAGTCGGAAAAAAATCTTCGTGCCTGAGTTAAATTTTTACGTGAGTGAGTGTGCGTGAGTAGAATTTTACAAAAAATTTTAGTTTTTGCTTTAGTAAATAATTTCTATAACTGTTTTGCCGATTACAAGTTTATGGGGTTTTAAAACACTAAATTAATGGCAAAATTACATATTCAGATCAAATTTAGGTTAAATATTCACAATTTACCTTAATTTTAAAATTTATTTTCCGGTCAGATTTTATTTCGTAAATAAGCGTTTTTCACTCGTGAGTGTGAGCAAAATTTAAATTTACTCGCATGAGCGTGAGTGAGTGTGAGTTGTAAAAAAATTCTCGTCTTTCATTGTGCGAGTGGAATTTTTCTCTCGTGAGCGTGAGTGAGTGTGAGTCCATTCTATATTATACTTTTAGATAATAGGATAGGTCGTCCTTTCTCGCTATGCTGTCATATTAATTTTAGGCACATTTAGCGTTTTTACCATGAACCGCAATAATTGGTCAGATTTGTCTTTTTCCTTATACACAATCATACTTTGATCGATTGCGAAATGGAATTATAAATTGTGTAAGTATGGTAAAATATAGTGAAAACTACACCTTTATTACCCAGATTAAATAAAGGTCTTCGGGGTCTGATGAAATCTTTAGCCAGATCGAAATGCTAGTATCAATCTAGCTAATATGTTTAATTTGTTTTATTTTTGTAAATATACGGAAGTTGAAAACTCGTTAGAAATTAAAATAACATAAACTAATCTCGATGTATATAAAAACAAAAAAATTAATGAAACTGTAAATTTAATATTATATTAACAATAATATTCTATAATAATATATAAATATTATATTATTAAATAATTACGATATAAGATGTTAGTACCAATTCCTAAAAAAAAGTTTTTAGTCGTAATCATTTTTTTCATAAAAAATATAATTCTATTTCTTTTTAAGAAAATTTTAATTAAATAAACCACATGTTTCTTTAGCTATTCCTCCTTTAAATTAGATTTTATATCCCAACAAGAATACATCCGCATATTCCAGTGGGCATTTTAATATTATATTTTTCTTAAAAACCAACATTGTTCTATATTTTCCTACAGCCACCAAGCCAAACAAATCCATTATGTTGTCATCACTAAAACTGTCAACATAAAGCTTATTTTGATATGCCTTAATAAAAGGTATATCTACAACCATTTATCCATCCATTCATTCGTACGATTTTCTAGTACGAAAAAGGCACAGAACGGGAGCGCATATGAGCATTTCCATAGACAGGAAATGACCAACAAATTAAAAGTTAACAAATAATGCCTTATAACTGCTATTATTAATGAAAACTACTTAATTTTTTTTAGCTGAAAAGTCCAAGGCATAGTTGCCATGATAATAAAATGTACTGTAAAGTCGCGTTCATATTTTGGTCAAACACTTTAAGAGCGATGTTGTCAGAACACTCTTATCACAAAATATTTGTTAGTATATAAGTATATATAAGTATTTGGAGTAAATAAATATCAGTAAATGGTAAATTTTTAATTTGATATTCTTGATACTCTAACGTCACATTCTTTACCTCAAAACAAAACTTTTTTCAATATTTCAGAGTTGCCGGTAACAAGTGTTGAAAACTTTTAATTTAAATCAAGTTCATTGCAACAAATTTAATTTAAGAACACTGGATCATACCAAGTAGAGTTAATTTTTTATAAAATTTAAAAAATTGTCAAGTCACGTCACCTGGCAAGTATTTTCTCCTCCAGTATGTCCAAAGCAGGGCTTCCTGAGGAAAGTTTTTCTGTGTAAAAGTCATCCATAAATAAGTTATTGGCTTTGTTGAGCAACGTTTTTATGCGTGCGAAACATAAACTCACATCAAAAATCAGTTTTGAATAGATTTTTGTTGTGTGTTTACGTTTGCTATATGTTTAAAGGCATATGAATGAAAAAACAAGCACTGCACAACATCTTCTATTCCTATTTCACTTATTATGTTTTCTATACCGAGATACGTTTAAGTCTGGTTGATTCAGCCTTTATCCGATAAGAGGAAGGAAAACCAAACTTTTGTAATTCTCATAGATAAAATGACTACATAAAATTTATAATATTATTTTAACTTTATAAATAGTAAATCTAATTTATTTTTTAATAATTGCTTAAATTTGCCTAATGCGAAATTTCTGTAAAATCACGCTACACTCAAATAAAAACGTTATTAAAGTCAGCAAAATTTTAGTCAGGAGGGTGCTTGCAAAAAGTTGCTAATGTCAGCGAAATCAGCTCGATGTTTTTCAGCAACAGCATTAGTAGATTCAGCAAAAGTTTTGCTAAAACTTATTGGATAAGAAATTAAAAAACCGTTGTTAAACATTAATAAAAGTTTTGCTCAATATTAGTAGACTAAAAAAAATCAAAAAATGTGTAGAAAATTTTTACTTTAGTTAATTTATTTTGGTGAAAATCATAAAACATATTTTGTGATTATTTTTAAAATAATTTACAACTACGTTACAAAATATAAAAATTTTCATACTCCCACATTGACGACATGAATTAATGTAATATCTGCAAATATATAGAAATAATTATACATAACATAAACAAAATTATCTTTCAACTACTTACATCAATGGATGTCTCAATGATGCTATATTTTAAAGGAACGCTAATGCCGCAGAGAATTATAGAAACGAAACGAAAAATAACAAAATGTAACATATTCAACCTTTTTGTTTGCAATAAGAAACAGGAAACATAAAAATCTTTCTGTCTACCTGCTGTATATTTGTTTGCAGCTTGACCACTCAATTTGACTACAAATACACATTTAATCTTTTTTAAATTTAAATATTTTATTTTGTCTTCTATTTAATTAATAGACAATTACTTTCACAAGCCGGTGAAAACGCAAAATTTAAGTTGTTTCAATCCACAATTTTGTTTTATGTATAAAAAAACAGATAGAAAAATCTTCCATGGTTGATTTTTTTTTGTGTCTTACTAGAGTTGTACTTTTTAGTATAATTTTCCTCGTCACTGCTACATCTGGACACTATTGATGTCTGATTAGCAGATTAAATATTTAGCAAAATAAATTAGTGAAACATTAGTTCAAAACAGTTAAGTGCTAACTAAGTATAACTAAAATTTTAGTTTAAAACATAATTTTAGCAAAAAAATTTGCTGAAAAATAGTCTACCTGATTTACAAGATGTTTTACTAACTTTTCTACTAACTTATTTTTTTGAGTGTATGTCACTTTTCTCCATATGGGTTGTAAAATAAAATTAAAAACAGCTTTATTAATTCAGAAAACTGTAAAACTAACTAAAATTCGAAAATTATATTAAAAATAGTTTTATCAAAAATGTCCGGTGCAGTTCACAGAGTTTTGGGTTTTTGTAAAATACAAAAAACCAACTCTTATTTTTGTCACATCACGTCATCTTCTATAATTACTTATATTTTTGGAACATTCAGTTTGAATGTTTTCTTATTTTTACTAAATATACAACTTCTTACATTCTACAGAAAAATTAAAAAAAAAATAAGATTTTGTTTTTCCTTGTTTTTCTCTCATTGAAACGTACGACAGTAACGTACATATGCGACTATGGAAATACCCATATGCATCGCCTGTGGCTTTGTTAGTTACCTTGTGATATAATATCATAATATTGTCAAGATTGATGTGCTGGTTTAAAAAACACAAAATTATATTTATAACTGTGTTTACTATGACTACCAGTATGCATCAGGTGTGTACTCTTGTTGTCATAATAAATAAATTGGACTATGTTGTTAACGAAATTATTACATTTCTTCCTAACCGTTTTGAGGTATTCGTATTTAAATAAAACTTATGATATTTTATGAAAATATTTATAATAAAAAATACGTATTTATCTACTATAGGAAAAAAAATAGAAAAAGTAAATCAACATGACGTATGATTGATATTGCAATTAAATTAATTATCAATCATACGCCGTGGAACACTTTTTAATGGTATTATATTAATTTAATGGATCGTTTTTTGTAGACTCAAGAGATTTATTTTTGCTTTTCTTATCTAGCTATTATTTCGCAAAAAAAAAAAAAAAAAATCTAAAAAATATGTATTTCAAAGACAGGTTCTGCAAATATTTTACTATTTTTTTTGTATCAATATACAAATTAAATTTAAAACTTAATTAAAATTGCTTCAAAACATGAAAAATAACACAATTAAGCAATTTTCCTATTTTTGCTGAACCTGTCTTTGAAATACGTATTAATAAATTTAGGTACGCTGAAACCAAATCTGTAATTTTTTTTTGCAGTTTTTGAAACACAGCGGTTTTTATATTTATACCATTTACCCAATTTTTTGGTATATTTTGCTTAATTTTTCAAAATTTAATAGCAAAATAATTTATTTAAACAAATGAGTTTAAATATTTCTTTTGAGTACAATCATGACAATGTTTGTTTCGTGATTTCTTGCCGTTATTGCCAGGAAGTTGAAAATTTAGCATGTTTTGTTTTATCCTTTTAAATTTTATGTATACTACGAAAATTTAAATTTCAGCACTGCAGTCACAAGAAATTTTCCATAAAAGTTCAACAGTTATTTAAAAATTTAATTGGTAAAGTTGTTTCAATGGACATACAGTTAAATTATTAAGAAAATATATTTTTTAACTTTCTGATATTACCCAGCAAAACCACACAGTATCAAATCATGGGTAAAGTAATGTATCGCCATAGGGCTACATGCATTACTTTACACGTTATTTCACTGATGAATTTTACAGGCGATGAGCCTAAAAGTAATATGTATACTCATTACCTTGTAAGGGATAAAGTAACTGGTTACTTATATGGTTACACGGTATATGGTATTATATGGTTAAATGCGTAAAAAATTTTATTACAGATATTTTTTTTAATTAAATAAATAACTTTTTTTTTTTTATTAAATAAATAACGTGGTCATGCTGGGATTCGAACCTGGGGTCTCTGGTATTTAACAATTGGTTAGGCGAGAACTCTACCAACTGAGCTATCGATACATATAAGATTTTATTGCTTAAAAAGTAAATGAGTTGTTGTGCTTCGTGTTTTCGTTCGTGATATCAAAAATATACACCTTACCCCAATGCTTACAAAAAATCACAAAGTAATGTGTCTATTAATAGATTTTCAAAAATATATATTAATAATTACTTTACGTTTATAATTCATGCGATATGTAATTGATGATTGGTAAGTCATTATTTTATGTTTTGAAGTAATGTAAAATGTAATGATGTATCATTACAAGGTAATCCATGAGTGTTCAATTATCGGTAACTCATTACTTCTTGTTGGAAAATAATGATACAGGTAATGATACAAGGTAATGTAGTACTTTATCGCACCCATTACCAAAGTTTTGCTGGGTATTCAATAAACAAATAAACGGACTTTCGGTAATAGTTAAAATATTCAGTTAACATTTTTAATTTAAAACATAAAGTTATTATATTATATTGAAGATTGAAGATTTTATCGATTTTGTCAAATAATTTTTCAACAGTGGAAAATAAACTAAAAAATACTGATAACTGATTTTCAGTTAATTTAATGTGTATATTCAGTAAATCTTTATGTAAAAAATATTGTTAGTGTAGGACTAACGTAACATTCCACTGAACTCATGTTTGTATTAAAATTGCAAATCTATTAAAAATATCCTGAAACATTTAGTAATAAGAATACTATTGTATAAAAATGGAGGAAATATAAAAACCGCGATATTGCAAAAACTACAATATGAAAACAATTCTTGTCATATTTAGACTCATCTCAGCGTACCTAAATCTATTGGAGAATATGTATTACAAAGGCAGGTTAGGCAAAAAGTTGCAAGTTCTTCAGTTATAATAGTAACAATATATTTTTATATGAAGAGAACTTTATTTTGCTTAGGTGATTGAAACATGTCGAAAATTAATTAAAATTTGAAGTTAATTTCTAAATATTCCAGGACATTTTCCAATTAAATCCAATTTTAGTACAAAAAATTGTTCATTGTTTATGCACAGTGATAGAATTTATTTTTTTTTTTTGCATATATAAAATTATATTCTTCTATTTTAGACGAGCTTAAGATCATTTATTTATAAATTAAAATTATTTATTTCCAATATTTCGTCTCCACATTGGGTGATTGAAAAAAAAACAAGTTTTTCAATCAAATTATTATAATTGATCCCTCAACAAGTCACCCAATGTGGAGACAAAATATTGGAAATAAATAATTATAATTAATAAATAAATGATCTTAAGCTCGTTTAAAATATAAAGAATTAAATAAAAGGAGATCACAGAAAACTTAACATTTATATAATATTTGTAAAGAGCTAACTAAAAAGAACAATTTCCAAATTCCTTAAAATACCAGTAAGATATTCTGATACAAACACCGACATGATTAAAATACAATTAAATTCAATTTTGTGCAGATTTATATTAATGAAATAAAATTTATGATTTGGCGGTTAAATTTTCGAAAAATTTAGCAAAATTTACTAACAAATGTTGTAAATGATGTAAATATAAAAAGAGCGATATTTCAAAACCAGCAAGTGAAATTTTTTTTCCAAATTTAAATATAGAGTACATAAATCTATTAAAAGTTGAGTAATCTAATTAATTAATGAATAATTGTTTTCTCCTTTTTTGCTTAATTTCTTCGAAACTATCAAATTTTCAAAATGCATCTAAACTGGCATTTTATAGTTTCCAAGAAAATCAAAAAAATTAAAGAAACTATTTCGCTTAATATGCGTTAACATATGAAATTTAAGAGACCACTGACTTCTGTTCCTTGAGCAGCTTGAATTCTGTTAACACCATATGCTCGTTGTTTTTTTGTTATGTTTTTGTTTTTAATAAAATTAAAAAAAAATTAGTGTATATAGAGCAATTCCATATGAAAGCGATCACCTTTTGGACGACCCTTCTCCGATTTTAAAAAAAATAGTCTCAATCGATTGCCCAGCAAAAAATAATGTACCTACATATTTTTTTTTTTCTAGTGACTGGTTTAGTGGTGGTGTGCACCACTGTCATGTGACAAAATTGAAGAATTCTTCATAAGGGACCTCATTGAAAGTTGTTTTAAAAAAACTACTAAAGCGATCGCAGCAAGTGATAGTTCGTTGGAAAGGTATTGAATCAGGCTTTAATTGAAAAATAAAATTTTCCTAATTTTTCTCAGAAATTTACCTTTTTTCCCATGAAAATTAAATTTTCCGATTTTCCACAGAAGCTCCTACATTTTCCGGCTAATTTAATTTTTTTTGGATTCCTTATAATTTTTGCTTTAAGAATCCGCAATAAAAAAATGGGCCCCGACTCCTTGTTTGGACACGAGAAGAGCATTTAAGAGACCACCTTGTTCTCATTGTTTTTATATTTTTTATAATTGAATTATTTTGAATTATTTAACAAGAAAAATTAGGAAAATTTTATTTTTCAATTAAAGCCTGATTAAATACCTTTCCAACGAGCTATCACTCGTTGAGATCGCTTTAGTTGCGATCGCTTTAAAACAACTTTCAATGAGGTCCCTTATGAAGAATTCTTCAATTTTGTCACATGACAGTGGTGCACACCACCACTAAACCAGTCACTATAAAAAAAAAAAAAATATGTAGGTACATTATTTTTTGCTGGGCAATCGATTGAGACTATTTATTTTAAAATCGGAGAGGGGTCGTCCAAAAATTTGCCAATTTTGATCGTTTTCATATGGAATTGCTCTATATATTTAAAATTTTTAAGTTATATTTTAAAATTTCTCACTAGAGTGGAGCGATATAAAAAAATTTCGGAATTCTACCTCGGCCATAGATTTAGGATCGGTTGATCCTGGAGCCTGCAAAAATTTAATTATTTAAAAGTAATATAGCTTACAAGGGAGCTACACCAACTGGTACTCGCCGATTTTAATGACATACGCAAATGTGGTATCACTGGAAAAGTATTTTAGAGGATTTTTTTTTTTTTTTTGTAAAAAATTTTATTTTTATTGTTGTTGCTCCAACAAATGCAGTAATTTTTGGCCACTTTATATGGGGATGAATACCGGTACGGCGTCCAAATTCACATATATCAATCCTTCTTATATTTAACTCTACACGTACTTTTGCTCTTTTTAATATTTGTCCTATTTCGAATTTCATCGCATTGGACCTTTTCTAAGGTCTGTTTTTCGAAATATTTGTTTTTTTGTTGAGAGTTTCGTATGTATTGTTGATTATTACAAATAGAGAACACTAATTGGTAATAAATGTAAGGGAAGATGAAAAATATTTTGTAGGGAACATAAATAGGGGGGGGGTGTAACACTTTTGACCTAAGCAACTAGGTTATCTTCACCCTCATTCTAATCCACCACAATAAACTCAAGGCTTGTTCATGTATATATGTCAACCAACCACAGAAAATCGGTGATGTTAATTGATAAGCCGAACAACATGAATTATTTTCGTCTGTTTTTACAAGTTAAGTTGAGCCAACAGCTTTAAGTTTAGCCAAGTGTTACCATAAAGTATAAAGATACGCCTTTTTATTTAAAAACATGTAACCACATATATTTCTAGTTGTTTATAAGCATACGAATAACTAATTATTTTGGGTAACCACTGATGTTTTATTTTTTGTGATGCAGCGGGTAAGTGAGGGTACAATAATTAGATTTTATGCCGAATTATATACAGTTGGCCCTAATACTACTGATTATTATTTAGATATTGGTAATGAGAGCCCATTACTGAGATTTTTCTGGGTTTGGCTAAATAACTGATTTAAACGATAGTTTAACTGAATTGGAACCCGTTTAACTGACTTTTGTACTAACATTTTTTCTGGGTTTACTAGTTAGGAGAATACATATACCAAGATTCATGCAAAACGTATGTAATCGAGCTGATGACTATCAACATTGCTCTTGTAAAGATCCAATATTTATAATAGGAATTAAAATTGAAAAGTACGTGGCGTATGATTGATATTGCATTTCAATTATTTATCAATCATACGCCGTGGAACACTTTGTTATGAATTGATTAACTAGCAACTGGCGTACCTTTCGCTTGATGCAACACAAAAAGTTGTCATTGTGTGTTGTATTTGTTAAATTATATAAATGTCTAGTATATCACAATTATAACTTCAGTTTAAGAACATTTTAAAAATTAACTGAAAAAATTTAGTAAAAAATTAATCTGTATTAAAGAAAATGTTTGATTCCTTTATTTGACTGACTGCAGTTTCGCTTCAGTAAGTACCAATTTACAGGGATTTTTGGCGATTGTATATCAAAGTCTATATTTTAAAAGAAATTTTCATAAATTAAACCTACTTAAATTGGCAGTTCTTAGCTATATATAAGTAAGTTAAGAACAGCAAATACAAATCTGTTGTCTCTACAAAAATTTAGTTATATTCGAGCTAAATTTTAGTTGATGGAAAGTAACAAAAGATACAAAAAATAACAAAAAAATGTAAACTTTTGTGTTTTTTTTAGAATTTCTTTTAATGAGTACAATCTGCCCTTACGATGTTTATTTCAGCAAAATTAAGCGTTTAAGTTCAGAAAAATTTCATTTTTTTCTCCTAGAAAGATTTAGTAAACGCTTTTGCTGATTTTAGCAAAGAAAATTGCTATTTTGAGTTAACTTAAATTAATCCGAATATAACTGAAATTTTTGTAGTCTTATTTTTACTGTTTTTATATTACACACAGAGAAAAATTTACTTATTTTCCAAATCAAATTCGGTTACTAGGACTTAAATTCGATTATTATGAATTTCAGACGGTTGCCACAACTTAACGTTGGTTTTCACAACAAAGGTCGGTTAATTCATCTGAATTTTAGTTGCAACACCAAAAATATTCAGAAATCTAATGTAAATATCGTTGTAATAACTAAATTTATAAGTTGTTACCATTAATATACATTTTACAATACGGTTGGCACTTTATTTTTTCTGAAATGTAAATTTTAATTAATTTTTAGTATAATTTTCTGCTACTTTTACAAGTATATTTCTATCAGTTAAAGACTAATAAGGGAAAGTGTCGATTTAAATCAGACTTGGGCGTTTTCAATTACATTTCAATTACAATTAAATTACATGTAATTAGTAATTGTCTTTTTTTCAATTACAATTAAAAGTAATTGTAATTGAAATGAAGGACTAAAAAAATCACAATTACTTGTAATTGTCATATAAAAAAAAATCAATTACAATTACATGTAATTGTAATTGGAAGAAATGCAATTACTAATTACATGTAATTGAAATTGGAAATTATGAATTGCAAATTACATGTAATTGTAATTAAAGGAAAATAATTGAACAAATCTTTAATTAATTACATTTTTGAACCATTAAGTTAACTAAAACTACTGATGTGCTTAGAGATGAGGTAAATTTAGGTACAGATAAAAAACCGGAGTATATATACTAGGGCTGGTCGATTTGTAGGGAGGCAAAAAAAAAACGTTCAACGTACAAGGAAAACCGTATCATAGGGATCAAAATAAGAAACTTTTCCGGAGTAACCATACCTCTAAAATGAATTCTGATGTCGCGACTTTTGAAAAATCCCACTTTGACCCATTTAGAGTGCCCCAATCGAATCCAACCCAATCGAATATAAGTTATACATTCATCTGCTAGAGGGTCTTCCGGAAAGAAATAGAAGCCCTAATCTTGGAAAGACTCCTCCTAATTTCTGAAATATCTCTATCCCGAGATTTGTACATTTTGCTATAAAAACACGGCTAAAAAGGCCCTTTTTCAACTTATTATTTTTTTAATAATTATATAATTACAAATTATATACTATTACCCTAACCGAGCACTACCTACTATGGCCTTCGGCGCGTTGTAGCGAAACAGACCAGTGCCTCTGGTGGGAATCGAACCCACGACCCCGCACTAATAAGCCAGCACGCTACCAACTAGCCTACCGGGGCGCACTTTTACAACTTAAATTTTAACCCTTAACGGTCACCTAGAATGATGATTTATGCATTAACCTGCTAGCGCGTCTCCCAGAGAAGAAGTAGCTCCCATAATCTTGGAGAGATTCCTCTTGCTTTCTGAAATATCAAAGTGGGCTTTTTCAAAATTTGACCCTACGGGTCAAAAGTCGGGACATTAGAATTCGTTTTAGAGGTATGGTTCCTTCGGCAAAGTTTCTTATTTTAATCCCTAGAACACGATTTTCCTTGTACGCTAAGCGATTTTTTAATCGACCCGCCCTAATACACACCCAAATTCGTTTTTATTGGTTAGTTTCAATAATTAAGAGAAATAAATGTTCTCTTTTATTAATTTTTATTCGAAAGTACTATTTTTTTTTTATCGCAGAGTAATACGATATAAAAATTTAATTGCTTTAAAATATTAAAATAACTGCTTCAAACAGCTATTAAAAAACACTGTCGTTGGTTTCAGCTGTTTTTATAAAATAAATGTCATAATAGTTGTTCTGTATTATTTCGTAGAAACATAACTGTAATTGCAGTTAAAACAAACTGCTAAGCGTACAATAGTCCCATCCAAACATTAAGTTGAAATGGTTTAAGGCTATAGCTAATATTTCATATAAAACTAAGGAAGATATGGAATATATTTTTATTCAGTGCTGTAAGAACTATAAATTAGTTCTTTCCAAAAGTGTTGTAGGTGAAACAAATAATTCAAATATTTCTTCTGTTTTCGATTTTGGTGGGGAAGATATTGAAGGTACTTTTCGATTAAAACTTACAGTCAAGTATTGTATCTTGTTCAGTGATATATTATACGACATTTATGTTATAATAAATAATTCACATTCTTTTTAACTTATATACTGTAGATCTTTCTCGAACCCGTTTAAACTTAGGATATATAGTGTTAAAATTGAACTTCGGGCTTACTTGCAGGACATAGATTCTTCAATACAATATTAGAAAAAATATCCAACAATTTTAAAAATTTTTCAGCGGTCAAATACTCCTTACATTTCTTCAGCAACAGTAGTAAGAACTTTTTCTTTTGCTGGCATCGTTTTAACACCGCGGCGACAATGATTAACTGATAACAAATTTTGGAAAATGGTTTTATTTAAAGCTAATAACATTTTTCTTAAAAATACGGTATGCTTTCCAAAATAATGACACAGACCTTGCAGTGGTACTAAAAACAAAAAAATGCGTTCATCCCTCTTCAAGAACCCAAAGTGGAATTTATATTTAAAGGCACTTAAACAAAATAAATATAGCTTTTATTGAATTTCAGAAGTTTTTTTATTAAATATAATACTACGCCTTATTTTAATACATAAATAAGATCGCTGTTAGTATTACAATTAATATTATTATTTTTTTTTTATGGGTTTTATTGTGATTGTTGTTATTTCGTTTTCGTTTTCATTCTCATTTTCATTATCGTTATTGTTATTTTTTTTACTATTTTCATTATCATTGATTGCTGTCATATGTAATAAATAATAATTGTAATTGAATACATTTTCCAAATTAAATTACTTTTTATGTAATGATTACATTTTTCTTATTTTTACTTCTTAAAACCAATTCCTTTTTTTTAATTCCATGTAATTGTAATTCCCATTTGTCAATTACAATTGCATGTAATTAGTAATTAATTATATTTCAATTACAATTACTTGTAATTTGTAATTGATATTTTCTGAATTACAATTAAATTTTTTTGTAATTGAAGTTTTGCATCAGCTTAATTACAATTACATGTAATTGAGTTTTTTTCAATTACAATTACTTGTTATTTGTAATTGAATGCGCAATTAATTACAAAATGTAATTATTAATATCCATGTCTGATTTATATTTAATAAGAATTTATACACCCAGAAACCAAGCTCAGTTGTGGCCATCGAATTTGTTAAAAATCGAATTCTGGCGGCTACGAGAACTATGGTAATGTTAAATTATAATTTTAGTCGTGTTGCCTAACTCAATATTACATTCTAAATAAATATTATTTTGGTCCACAAAATTTTATTGAATTTAAAAATCCTTTTGATTTTTCTGGTGGCATTCAGACTACTGATTGTCCCACAATCACTTTCACCTGCCTTATTTGGTATTTAAACATTTGAAAATTAAACTTAAAATTTTTTTTGTGTTTGTCTTTTCCGAGATTTGAACTCTAAAGTTCGGAGTACAAGCATTTATAAATTTGAATTTAAATAGTTTGTTATGAAAACAAAAATTGTCTCAAATTCAAGTAAAAATACCAATCATTAGTTGCTTCTATAAACAATGCAATTCACAATTGGGTTTGCACTACTGAACCTCTAATTTAGTATCATGAAATACATAGCGAGTACCGCATTTGCAGTAACCACATTTGATTATCGACAATTGCTAAAATATTTTAAAGATGGTACCAATTCTTTTGTATTATTACAAAATAAATGGTTGCTTCTACCGCACACAAATACTAACTGAATTTTATCCAATAACTGGATAAATGAAATGCTTTTTAGTTCCTTTTCTCTCCTTTTAATTTTTAGTACAGGGTTTTTTGTTTTATTAATCGATTATTGGTAGTCCCAAATAAAATAACGTTCTATCAAATAAATTTTAATGGTTTCGACCGAATTCTAACCAATCTTTTTCTAGGTGTATTTTTGAATGTGGAAGCCGTAGCGGTATTCATACCCATATAAAGTACAAAAAACTTGATACAATTTTGGAAACAACAACAGCAATAATAAATATTTTTACAAAAAAATGCATCGGAAAATTATAATTTCATCCAATCAATTTGTGTTTTTCTAAACTTAAGATTTTAATGAAAAACTGATCAATAGTTTAATAAATTAATTTTCCTGAAATATTTCTTACAATTTTGAAAATGAAATCTTAAGATTTTGTTTACTATTTGAATGCTCTTTAAAATAGTTGGCTACTTTCCAAAAAGTAGCAAAAACTATACAAAACCTACTTAATTCGAACCTCTTAAAATTCCTTTTAGCTTTTATTTAATGATATAAATTTTACATTAAGACAAACACATTTGTAGAACACTTTGTAAATAACTAATTTTCAAATATGCCATTTGAAACATATGGTTTTTTGGGTTACCTATGTAGACTTATGGTAGCATACTTATGTAGGTATATATAATATTTACCAAATGACTCAAGGCCATTAACAAACTAAACATTTCCATAAATATACTATAATAAGACTGCTATTTAAACAAGTAAATATGCATTTAATTTAAACATTTCTACAGTATGTCAATAAACTCTAACTATTTTCTGTTTAAATTTACCCTATTTTTAGTAGATAACTTGTTACCTACTAAAATGTCTGTAAAATTACTCAATGTGTGTAATTTAAAATAAAACACACATTGTGTGTAATGTTCATACACACAAAGTGTGTAAATTTGATTTATAACTCCATGTGTGTAATTTAAAATTATGTGTAATATTCATACACACGAAGTGTGTAAATTTTATTTCTAAATTGGTAAATTTGTATATTAAATGCCTAAATGCCTAAAATTCTCAAATTTATTGCTTGAAATTACAAATAAAGTGCTTATGACTACATTTAAAGTGTTTATAAATAAGATCTCTATTTTTTCATACTTAGTACATTTTTAATAATGAGTGCTCTTAATATTTGTTTTTTAAGTACTAAAAGAAATTATAATGCATTACTAACATTTTAAATTTAATAACACAGTGCAACAGTGAAAAAAAATGCACGAACTCGACAGTATCGGTTCGATTGTACTACCAAAGGTTAGTTAAACCCTGTACTCGGTTTGGCCAGTTTGACTACCAATTTTTTTATGGACCTCAAAAGATTTTAAAATTCAGTGCACCATTCAAGAAAAGATGTCCTCAGTTTTTGGACAACAGCTAATTCAGACTTGCTGATATTGCTTAACTATATTTGGCAATAATGTAGTGAAGAGTCTACTGAACAAATTTTATTAACATTTTATGTGCATAAAATCATTTTTTCCTGCACTTTTTTGAAAAAATATAGGAGAAAATAATTTTTTTTTTGCTTTTTTCAGCATAACTTACAGGGACTCATAATTTTTCACTAACAATTAGTGAATAGTTAGTGAACATATCAGTACAATCTGAATGTGTCTAGGCATCCGAAATAGCTTACAAAGACAACTTTGTACCTTATAAATAGTCGTTTTTGACAAGACTACACTTTTATTGCATTTTTGTTTACTTTTTTTCTTATTGAAGAAAGTAAACAAAAATGCAATAAAATTTTAGTGAAAAATTATGTGTCCCTGTTAGTTATGCTGAAAAAATCAAAAAAAAAAATAATTTTCTCCTATATTTTTTCAAAAAAGTGCAGGAAAAAATAATTTTATGCACATAAAATGTTCATAAAATTTGTTCAGTAGACTCTTCACTACATTATTACCAAATATAGTTGAGCAATATCAGTAAGTCTGAATTAGCTGTTGGCCAAAAACTGAGGACACCTTTTTTTGTGTGGTGCACTGATTTTCAAAATCTTTTGAGGTCCATAAAAAAATTGGTAGTCAAACTGGCCAAACCGAGTACAGGGTTTTACTAACCTTGGTAGTACAATTGTAAATTGTACTGCAATCGAACCTATACTGTCGAGTCCGTGCATTTTTCCAAAAGTCTTCATTTGTTGCACTCTTTAATATAAGTTGGATGCTGGAAACACGTCATTTGCTTAAATTGGTGACAATATACATTTTTTATTCAGCTACTTTCGATGTAAAATTATTTTCGCCAAATAATGTGCCATTTTCTTTAGTTTAATATTCTGAAACAAAATAATTAAATTTTTTTATAATTATAGTTAATTACCTTTTCGCACATTCTAAACCCTTTCACTACCAACTTAATGGCCGCAAATATATTACCAATTTTCCTTAATGTTATTGTTAAGAGTCCTCAAATTAGAATAATAGTAACCTATTTGAACGCTTCCTCTCCTACCCTCCAAAAACGCGTTCTATAATCGATTTTTTTAATTTCTGATCCTTTTTGTTATCAAAACATTCAAATTGGTAAACTCTATTGTGTGGTTTTGTTGTGGTCAAAATTTACAGGCCTTTGCTACAAAAACTAAAGTTATAGTGGGGGAATGTCTTGTACTTGGGAACGCGTGTAACTTTGAACTTTGCATTTTGAACTTTTCTTCTATAAAGTTATATATTTTTAGTTAGTAGTACAAATTAGGAAAAAATTATGTTTTTGCAAAAATGAAAATGTCTATAGCTTGGATATTTTCGAATATTTCTTCTTCCGTATGTTCAACTAATTTCAGTACATGATTTATTTAAGCTACACAAGCTTATTATGCGGTTTAACCTTGATATCCAATAAAAAATAACCATAGAATTAATATATTTGCCATTAAGAAAGAAACTTTTGTATCTCATTTCAAGAAGATATCAATAATGCAGAAAATTGCACTATGGTACAGTATTGTTTTTGCGAAATTCTATTGGTTTTTTAAGAGTTCCAAGATACACTTTGGAGTGAACCTGTCAAATCCTACGCTTTTTCAAACAAATCAAAATTTATCAAAATGTATACAAATTATTAATGTTTTTAGAATATGCAATCTATGACTATACTAAAATTTTCTCTCGGCTTTTAAAGAGTTTTTGCATATGTGTTAATCTCAGAGATATTGACATAAATTTTCCTAAAGTTCCAATGTAAACAATGTTCCCCAAAATAAAAATATGCAGCGAAAAAGAAACTAGAAAATGTACGAAACATCTTTTAATCGGAAAGAGAAATCGAAAACCGAATATGTTTAAATATAAATTGGTTGCTTTTTATATAACGGATATTTTCTTAAAGGTTTTCCCTAAGTTCATGGCGATACAGCATACAAATACTTCTAAATGATGACCTGTCATATTTCATATCTAAGAGTTTTTGCCAGTTTCTTAGGACCAGAAATGTTTTGATCTTGCTAATTCTTGTTGTGAAATCTTGATTTGAAAAATACTTACGGATAAAATCACTGATGTATGTGTTGCTAGGAACTTTAAGTTTTACATTTTTCTAGCTGGGCAATTTCATTTCTATAAATACCGCTGCCATACAAAATTATCTGAAATCGGATAAAAAATAAATATATCTGAATGTTATAGACATTGAATTGCGTTTTCATATGCTTAAATTTTTATGTTTTTACATAGATTTCAATTAACCGATGCTGTGCCATAAACTCTGGACTAAGACATTATATTTCCAATATATTTATTTTACGTTTGAGCTTTATTTTGTATTTTATGTTTATTATTTTAAAATTTCTAAAATTTTTTCATGACATTTCGCTCATTTACTTCAAGAACGTCATAACTCAAAAAACATGATGTTTGAGTTAATGACGCAGAATTATTCGTTATATCACGTATCATATTGTGTAAATCGTATTGATATCTTGTATCACCTCACCTCTTGAGAGAAAGTATGTCGTAAATTGAAAACTTTAAACTCGTTTTCTGCAAAATCAAAATTTTTGAGTTATGACGTTATTGAAGTAAATGTGCGATTTGATTATTACTTTAAAATGTTTTTACATTTACACTCATAGTGCGTAATATTTTATTTCAAGCACAAAATACTATTTATAGGTACAATGTGTGTAATTACAAAAAAAAATGAATATCACACAACTCTTGTGTATTTTTGTAGAAAAAAATGTATATACATAAATTTTACTACAAATGCTTAAAATAAGACATCTAGTCTTAATTTAAGCACTTTGCGTTAAATTACACATAGATTACACATAGATTTTATAACAGTAAATTTACATGCATTTTTTAGAGTGTATATACAAATATTTGTTCATTTAAATCTACTTCTTCGATACAATACGATAATGATAATGCTAATTAATAAAATTGTAAGAATGTGGGAATGCATTTGAATATGTGTTATTATTATTCACATAACCAGGAGCGGATTCAGTTTTTATATTTGGGGGGGAAATTTTTTGATCAACATTGTTTTACTTCAAAATATTTTGTTATGTTAATAATATTTGGTCTTTATTCGGAATGCTCCTTAAATTTGTTAATATTCTGCACTGAAAGAATTTTAGTGGACGAAAAATAATGAAAATTTTCTATAAACTAATAAAAGTTTTCTTCAGATCGTGAACGAAAATTGTCTTAAAATTAATGAAAAGCTACATACTTTTAAATTAACTTCTTCAATTACTGAATGGAACGTTTGATAATTAAAATTCTATTTTTCATCAAATTTTATGAAAATTTGCATTAGTTTAATGAAAAGTTTAAATTGACGAGTACCAGTGCAACTTAAGTGACTCTATTCAAAAATGCATGCAAAGAATTTTCGCTTTGTACTATTACCCAATAAATCATTATTTGTTCAAATTATTAAAGTCATTATTTGTTCAAATTATTTGGATAACGCATAATTGTGTAAAAATCTGTATTTTTGCACAAAAAAAATCGAGAAAATTAATTTTACTTACTGAAATGTTTTGCAGAACAATTATGGAGGTTTATGATACCCACATCAACCCAATAAAATATAATTGTTGAAGATAAATTCTACACAGAACATTTTAGCGGACTATAAATAATGAGAATGTTTAGTAAAGTACTGTAAACTAATAAACGAAAAATTTATTAAAACTAATGAAAAGATTTTTTTTTACGAAACTAGGTTTTTAATGTTACTTCTTTCTTCATTTAGTGAATGTTCTACTTAATAATGAAATGATATTTTTCATAAAATTTTATGAAAACTTGCATTAGTTTAAATAAAAGTTTCAATTGACGAGTTGAGTTCCAATTACTTATATGCAAAAACATATTAATATCATACATATAATGCTTTCAGTGTAGTATCGGATCGAAAAGTTCTCAGAAAACAAAAGACTTGACAAAGAAGTACTTAGCTTAAAAACCAGTATTATACGGCACTGATGTAGTTACAAGTTAACTCAAACACTGATTTATTTTACACATATGTCGTCAGTAGTTTAACTACTCTAAAACAACTTTTTAGGGAGTAGAAAAAGTATTGTTGTGTCATTTAAATTTGTTGTTTTGGAAGTTGTTTGTTTGTATGTTGTTAAAAAAGCGATCCATTGACACAAGTACTTCACTTTTTTTTGCTGGGTTTTACCTAAAAATGTATTTTATTCTTTTTTTGTGGTATTTGGAGGCATTATAAACAAATTTCGATATTGCACTGAGAGAAGTATCTGCATTAGGGCGGGTGGAATTAAAAATCGCTCAACGTTCAAGGAAAATCGTATTCTAGGGATCAGAATAAGAAACTTTGCCGAAGGAACCATACCTCTAAAACGAATTCTGATGTCCCGACTTTTGACCCGTCAAATTTTAAAAAATTCCACTTTGACCCATTTAAAGTGCCCCAATCGAGTCCAAATGTATGACCGACCCCTATTTTTGGAACTTTACATGAAAAAATCAGCGAAATGGCTTTGTTTTTTTCTTTTTGGAGTTTATTTTTCTCTTTAGAAATTATTTAGTCAGAACATATGTAAATGAAAACATGAATTTAACTTAGTAATAGAGAGGAAACTAAAAAAAATTATTGTTTAAAGTCTTTTTTGCTTTCAAGTCTGGGCAATTTCGCACGGCTCTCTAATGTTGTCGCCATAACAGCCTCTACATTTCCCGGTATAACTCGTTTGGAAACGCTAGCTAACAATTGAATGTGTCGTTCCGTTCCTTGTATGTGTGATGGAATTTTTGGATCAAAAAACGGTGGATATCTTGATTTAAATATTCTTTCAATGTATCGTACGGAATGCTTCGCGTGAATGGTGGTTCAAATACCGTTATTTATATAATTCAAACTGATAATTTCCGTGTAACTAGTGCAATTAAAGTTTATATGTGGTTTTTTATAAACTCTAAGGTTCGTTGGGTCGTCAACATCGGTTCGATAGCGTAGAATTTTCTTAATAGCACAGTTACGCTTTTCTTTCCTATAATCAAACAACATTGATAACAAGATATTTTCCGAATGCGCATAATATGAATTATCTGTAATTACTTGATTGACAATTCTACGTAAACAAGGTTCTAGAAATCGTGACCAACTAATGAACTTGAAAAATAATACACTACCGTACACGACAGAGCTGTAATACTTGATATTGAAGTACATTGGCACATAACATTTAATTATAAATTCAACCAGAATTCTTATATTTTCATCTAGATTTTCCGTTGTCACATACAATCGTAATAATCTAGCGGCCTTGGTGAGCCAGCGAGAATGTACAATTTTCCCTGGTTTGATGTTAGCCAGATTCACCGAAACCACGCCGCTAGAAATTGCATGGGCCATGTCGTATAAGTACTTCGAATCGGTGGAAAATTCAATTTTTCTGGAGCAGGGGGCATATTTTTCAACTCAACAGAAATAACAATAGGCTTGCTTCACCTAAGTTAATTACAAAATAACTGAATATTTTTTTTATCAAATTATTTTTGTGATAAGTTAGCACGATTTTTCTACTACAGTTTTACTAAAGAAAGAAATTTGAAAATAAATTTCTTTAGTAAAATTTTAGTACAAAAACTATACTTTGTGCTGACTATAATAGGAGACCTTAATATTCTTAACTTTAAATCATAAATTGCAATTTATTTTTGAATTTTTCCACTCTTGTAATTTTAAATTTTATAAAGATATAGATTAGAAAAGTTTTTAATTACGATTTGAGTAAATACTTATTATACACTCAAAAAAAGGCAGTAAAGTCAGCATCAAGCTACAAGGATCCTTTGAGTAAAAATGTTGCTGACTTTATAGACTTTTTTCATTGTGGAAATTTGATTTCAATGCCAAATGCTTATGGTTTGTTGATTTTAAATTCATTTAAGATTAGAAAAAAAAAGAATTAAATTTTAAAGTATGTAAAATAAATTTAAAAATACTATTCATTTGTTATTTTTATTAAAACCTGCTAACTTATTTAAAATCAAGTACATGCATTAAATTTCGTTGTTATAAACGGTTGTAAATTTAGTAAATAGAGCATTAGCAAAGCACTTTTGGCCAGCGTTGAGAAAGCGTTGTGAACAAGGGATATGCCACTGTTTTTATTAAGTTAACGGTTGTAAATTTTGTAAATAAGTACTGGCAATGCACTTTTTGCGAATATTGGGAAAGCGTTCTAAGTCAGTAATATGCCAGTGCTTTCTTATTTTTACGGTTGTAAATTTTGTAAATCAAATACTGGCAAAGAACTTGTTACTAACGTTGGAAGAACGTTGTAAATCAGTGCTTTTCCAGCACTTTATTTGTTGGATCATTGACAGACAGTGCTCTGCCAGTGCTTGATGTTTCAGACCATTGGCAATTTCTGGCTAGGTAGTTTATTCAATTCGTGATTTTTGTACTTAAGTATAAAAATTATATTCTTTCTTTAAAAAAATTACACTTTGACTGATGTAAATTTTTTTGTGTATGTGTCAAGACATTTTCCAATAGAAAACCAAAATCGATTGATTATAAAAGATATAAAATTTTAGTTTTTTAAGAAAGTACATTTTTCTTACGATGATGGATCTCTTACATACATTTCCTGAAATTTAAAATATTCGCCAAAGTTTTTTTTTGAATATATCTGCTTATGAACGTAGAGAAAATATTTAAATTTTGAAATCTTGGAAATGTCATCTTCCCTCCCACCATGAATCGACGCCAGTAGATAATATATATGTGTTCTCGAAGTATGTAACATTGAATAAAATGAATATATAATTTATAAGCCCAATGTAGAAACGGTAACCACATGTCATTACATTTTTCACTACCAGTAATGACACCAGCTTACTGTATGCATTACTTAAACACAAATAGTAAGGACTTACGAATAACCAGTTAGCATTCCCATTCTTTCAATACAAAAAATAACGCGTTACCCATAAGTAATTATTTTTATCATTATTTTAAATATAAAGTAATACTCTAAAAAAATTTTGAGAACCTTTTTTTAGACTTATTATTTTTTCACTTCTAGTAAGTGCATATGTAACTACTTATTTTTATTTTGTGTAAGCTGGAAGGTAATGACATTTTGTGCATGTAATTCATTTATATTTTTATCTGTCAAGTATAACATGTCGAGTTTGCTCAGATGTTAGACCGGTTGATTGACAACCTGGAGGTCCGAGTTCGAATCCAGTGAGGTCACATTTTATTAAAAAAAATGTTCAACAAAAAAAAAAAATGATTTTAAATGCATATCATTAATTTGCTCGACATCCGCATATAAAATTAATGAGATTTGTAATGACAATTGTTAGTACTTACCATTCCAATTGTGTACTTATACATCCACTTTCATGGTAATGCTTTCCTACACTGGGGTATACTAACTATAAATGATATTAAATTTTGCAATTATGTAAATGGTTATATGATAATGCACGCAAATTGAAAACATGGTTGGGCTAACCATATTCGAACCATCATACATTTTGGTATTTATGATTGGAACTACCCAGTGTAGAAACGCTAATGACATGTAATTACCTTTCTCACTATCAGTAATGACACCAGCTTTTCCTCTCCATCACTTTATTATAAATAATAAAGACTAATAGCCAGTTAATTTTCCCATTATTATTTTAATATAAACAAAAAATTCTAAAATCTATTTTTAGACTCATTATTTTTCTTACTCTAGTAAAAACATATTTAATTATGTTATTATATTTTGGAAAACTCGCAATATCCCAATAAATAGAGGCGTTAGACAGGGTTGTATCTTATCACCCTTATTATTTAATGTTTATTCAGAGCAAATATTTGGCGAAGCTATTGATGACATAGAACTGAGCATCAAAGTAAATGGCCAATATATAAACAATATTAGATATGCTGATGACACGACTTTAATTGCTGATAATTTACAAGATCTACAACATCTTCTCGATCAAGTCTGTCATTACAGTAAACAATATGGTCTCGATATAAACATTTCAAAGACTAAATTTATGATCGTTAGTAGAGGAAATAATACACCCTACGCAAGTTCATCTATGAATATAGAAACAAGCAAATAGAAAGGGTATACAGTTTTAAATACCTTGGATGTTGGCTCAATGACAGCTGGGACTGTGATAAGGAAGTAAAATGTCGCATAGAAATGGCCAGAAGTGCTTTCTGCAGGTTCAGAAAGATTTTAAGTAGCCGCGATATCAACATCCACCTAAGAATTAGGTTTACAAAATGTTACGTTTGGTCAGTCTTGCTGTATGGTGTAGAAACATGGACACTTAAAATTGATACCATGAACAGACTCGAAGCATTTGAAATGTGGTGCTATCGAAGAATCTTAAGTATAAAATGGACCGATAGAGTAAGAAACGAGGAAGTATTACAGGCTTTGAACAAAGACCGTGAGCTCTTAAAAAACATCAAGCGTCAAGCAGCATACCTCGGTCATATAATAAGAGGACCAAAATATGAATTGCTACAACTCATTATCCAAGGAAAGATTGAAGGAAGACGTGGAATCGGTCGCAAGCAGTTATCATGGCTCAGAAATATAAGAAATTGGACTGGGTTACGAACAATGAATGATCTTATAAACACTGCTAGAAATAGAGATGATTTTTTAACTATAATTAATAATGTTAATTAAATGTACATTATAAAAATGTATTTAGAATACTTATGTAATATTTTAGAATATTTAAGTAATGCTAGAAAAAATATGTAACATGTAAAAAAAAAAAAAAAAAAAAAAAAACTAAATGTATGTAGTCGCTAAAATCCAGAAGTGGATATGCAAATAAAGAAGAAGAATTATGGAAAAAAAGAAATCACGTTTTGTGCAAGCAAGTCGTGTATTTATCTATCATGTATAATATGTCGTGGTAGAACAGATGGTAGAGCGGTTGACTGACAACCTGAATGCCCGAGTTCGAATACCGTGTCGACACATTTTTATTAAATTTAGTTTTTTAAAAATTTATTTTTAGACTCATTATTTTTGCCCATACTGATAGGCATAGAGGTAAGCACAATAGTAATGCCAACTGTAAGTACTTGCCATTAAAATATATGTACTTAAATACGGTAATGCTTTTATACACTGAGTAAGACCCTATTTCTAGATGACGTTTTGCATCACACAATCGATAAAACAATAACAAAATACATTCAATAAAAAACAAATATATGTAGCGACTCTTTTGTGCAGCGGCGAAAGTCTTGTTGATAACCACGTTTATCGTTTTCTTTATGACCACTGAGAATTAGAGGACTAAATATACACTCAACGAACTTCTGCTGTAAATATTTGCAGTTGTTTGAGTTGTAATACAGTATTTTTATCTTTAAGTAACAAAACTGTAATTTGTAGAAGCAATTTCAGTATTGACTACAAGTAGTTAATTGAAAAAAAAAACAAAGAACAAATCAAATCACTATAAGTATAATGATTTTACATTCATTTAATCCAGTAGTTTTTTTTTATTTAAATAAATAAAACAAATGTATGTTTGATTATTTTTAACTACATCTGTGGCTCAGTTTTGATACAATTGTGGTTCATTTTCTGAATAGTAAGAAACAAATGAATATGGTAGTTGAATTTACTGATATGTAAAATGTAATGTTTTTAGCAACATTTGTAGTTGTTTTTATCCACAAAGTATTCTAAGTGTATTTCCATATTTACCTCAGTTTCTAATTAATCCCAATATTTTCATATATATTTTCATCGTGTAAATCCAGAAGCATCTAACCTTATTTACACTGCAGATTTAGAAAGAAGATTAATGGCCGTAATTTCAAGCAATATATACCTACTGGTGCTTAGATACCTACCGTGTACACGAACAAAATCGGGTAGGTATCTAAGCACCGGTAGGTATCTATTGCTTTAAATTACGGGCATAAAACGAATAAAACCCTCTGATTTAGTAAGCCATTTTGTATATATTTTGTATTTGTATTTATTTAAACTTTGCATTTCTAATACAACAAGAAATAATATCTTATAAATTAAAGTATGAGAATCCGACAAGTTAATATTTAAGTAAAGTAAATTACAATCGCACTTAACATAAAATTGAATAAAAAATAAAAATTTAAAACATTTAAAATAATTGAAACTAATTTTTTAATTAATAAGTTTAGATTCATAAAAAAAACAATTAAAATAAAAATAAGACATTGTTAGCAATTACAGTAATATAGCATTAGTGATTTTTTGAAATTTACTGCGTTGCTAATAAATTGCAAATTATTTGGTAGATGGTTCCAGAGGTGTATTGTGAGAATAAAGAATTGGTTTTCTGACGCTGTGTCACGATGTTGAAATTGCGTTATGCCATTATTTCTGGGTGATGATGTGGAACTTAACCGGCAAAATAGGTAATCAGGCTCCTTTGTCATGAATATTTTGTGAAGGAAAACTAGATTTTTATACTTTAGATAATCATTAAGAGAAATTCCAAAAATACGACGAGTGTAACGGGATATATGATCAAATCTGGTTAAACCGAAAACGTAGCAGATGATGTTATTGAAAGTGGTGTTAAGTTTTCTCGTGTCCATAGTATTGCATCCAGTGAAGATTTCAGACGAATATAAAAGTGTTGGGATTATGTAAGTTTTCGCCAGTATCATTCGTGTTTTTAATGGTGTAAAATGTTGAGTGATCCATAAATTTCTGAGCATACCGTATACTCTGCCACAAGTCATATTTATATGGTTAGACCATGTCAATGTTCGATTAAATACAACACCTAAATTTTTTACGGAGTCAACTATTTCAATTCTGGAGCCACCAAGGAAAATATTTATCTCATCATTAATTTTCACTGACCTCTTACATATTATTACGCATTTTGATTTTCGAGGATTAAGGCATAAACCGTTTGCTGAAGCCCAGACAAATATTTTGTTAAGATCATGGTTTAGTTCATGAACTTTGGATAGAAGTAACGACTTTGAACTACATAGATACATCTGGACATCATCTGCATACATTTGAAGCTTACAATATTTGAGCTGTGATGGTAGATCATTGGCATATAGCGTATACAGCAGTGGGCCCAGTATGGATCCCTGTGGAACTCCGGTTACGACCGGTAATGATTGGGAAATAAAGTTATTAGCGGCAACAGACTAATATCTATTAGTAGGATACGAAAAGATCAAGTTTGTAGCCGTTGTTGAAAAGTTAAACATTCTAGAAAGTTTTATTCTAAGTATAACATGGTCAACTGTATCAAAGGCTTTAGAGTGGTCGAGCAGAACCAAAAAAGAAATCAAACTATCATCCAAGTTGGCTCGAATATCCTCTACTACATCTGTAAGTGCAGTTATACAACTATGATGAGGTCTAAACCCTGATTGACGATCAGTTAGTAGATTGTTAGTGTTCAAATATTTATACATTTGTTTATTTAAAAGATGCTCAAAAACTTTCGAAATGTAAGGTAGTATCGCAATTGGACGGTATTCTTTATCCGTTTTAGGCACTGGAACAATTTTGGCATGTTTCCGTTAATCAGGAAAGGTGCTGGTGGTTATTATGGAATTAAATAGCTGTAAAACAAAACGAACAATCAAAGGTAAGATCATCTTTACAAATCTAGGATTAATGTCATCCAAGCCAATAGCGTTGGATTTAACTCCGCGAAAAGCCTCAATAACTTCCAAAATAGTGAAGCATCGTTATGTCATTAGACAGGTATTGATCGTTGAAACTTGTTTGCGCTGGTGGTAGAGGAATATTTACAAAGCTTTCGTTTAGTGAAATAACATCAATGTGGTTTGCATTCGCAGTGGTATTAACAATGCCAATCTCACGTATTTGCTTCCAAGTTTTTTTTGTATCAACTGCATTATTAAATTTGTTAGAATAATATGAATATTTGTCATGCCTTATTTTTGATACAACTGCCCTCCTGGCTACACGATATTCATTACGCAACTCAGGTGTTCTGTATCGTTTCCATATTAAATATAGATCATCACGCTGCTCAATTAAAAGTTTCGCTTCGGCTGTAAACCATGGTCTAACCCTATTTCTGATCGTTTTAGTTTTAAGTGGGCCATGTTTATTGTAGATCTGTAAAATTTGGAAATTAAGAAGATTAAGTTGGTCATTCACATTAGGCATGTAGAATATTTGATCCCAAGCTATATTGTTAACATCAGTTTCTAAGGCGATAGTGTTAATTCGATTAAAGTCTCGAAAAGTATAAGTTTGATCTTGGATTTTAGCATTAAAGTTGTATGAAAGAAAGATTAGATCATGTTTCGAGAAAGCTGGTGCAGCCAAACTGGTAATTTATCACCATGTGAATTTACCTCTATAAATATATACTCAACATCTTTAACTACGTTATAATTTAAAGCTACATATTTGTTATTATAGACAAACTGCTTGTTAGTTCTAAGTGCCTTAGCAGGTTGCAGTAAATGTTTGTATTATTATGTAAACTGTTTAATTATAATTTTATAATAAATATCAAAATAAAAAAATATTTTCATACTATGATCCCGATAATCTCCCAGCATACTGTTGACGCTGGATTAAAATTATATGCATGTCTTCCTTAGTTAAACAAGTGAAACGGAATGACCCTATTGTGTCCTGTTCCCTTTCGTTTTTTTTCATTTTAGTGCGTGTTCGGGTCTCCTTTAAAGCAGATATAATGATTGTAATTTGGGAAAAGAATATGATTATCAAAGCAATATGTGATTGTTGACAAGGGAATAATATGATAACCGAAAAAGAAAGTTTTTCACTAAGATCCAATTTACACGACGCTTCTTTCTACGCATGTAATTCTTGTTTGTGGGCGAACGGGGTAGATAATGGCCTCCTTCCCGCTCTTTCAAAAACGAGACTTATGGGCTTGAAATGAAGCGTCGCGTAAATTGTCTTAAGAATATGATTAAAGCAACTATACACTTAAAATAATTTGTAGTTTAAATTAACTGAAAATGTAATTTAACATAAATGATAAATTACTTAAAATTCGGTCTACTTAATTTTCATTCAAACCAAATGTTTGTTGTTATTTCTTTTTATATATCGTTTCAATAACTAACAAATCTGTACACACAGAAAAATAAAGTGCCAACCGAATTGAAAAGTGTATATTTTTTTTATAAAGAGAAGCAACACTCAGGAAATTCTTTCTCTTAATTAATGTGTTGCTTTCTTTGGAAAGGGGATAGTGGAGAGATGAACGGTGGTGAAAGATGAAGGGCTTCAAACATGACAACATGATGTAGAGTCGCCACCTGATGTAGAGTTGGCGAATATATTGAAGCTTTTTGTTTCATAGCCCTGATTCAATATTTAACTTCGGTGGGGTTAAGTGCTATGTGACTCATACATATTATTTTTCTAAATTGATGTTGTCGTCACCGGGAATCGAACCCGGGCGTAACAACCAAAAAATTCGGTTAGTACAACCATATTGAAATGTGATTTATGAATATTTTTAATGTTGCCACTAAAATTCAATTTTATTAAGCAAATTTTGTTGTCAACAACAATACTCAGTTGTACCAACCGATTGCAAGTCGTAGTAAACGAATTTAAGCTGTAATAACCGAATTTCAGTTGGCAAATACCTAAACTTTTCTCTGTTCAAATTTTAACTATAGATCAGTAAAAATAAATGTTACATTCAGTTACTTGAAATAATTTAAATTTTTTGTTTGTGTTTTCTTTTCTACAAAATGTATACAAACACACATTTGTGTAAACTTTTTAAATTTCTTGTAATTTGAATTGAAGTAAAAACAAAAGTTTTTAATAAAAACAGACAATTTTTTGAATATATATTTTTTTTTTAAATCATTTAAATTTATAATAACTGCAACAGAAACAAATAAACTGCAATATTCCGTTTTTGCTGTTAAATTTTTGTGAAACTTTTTATAAATGAAACTACAAAAATCGGTAAATGATAGTAAATTATTTTGAACTAGTGTATGAAATAGTTGAAAAAATATTTGAAAATGAATTTATTCAAGTTCAAGGCCATACTCTATATTTCTTCAGGATATTGTCCTAACAAATAATCTATAGAGTTTTTTGTTTTCAATTTATTAATTGACTACCTTCAAGAATTTGTTGATGGTTCCATTTCGGTGATTTTCTAGGTCCCCATCATCAGAACAAGTTTAGAAAGCAGTGGCTACCTCATTCACAAACTCAAACACTTATATATCCCATTTGTTAAAACAAATGAGAATTAAGTTGAGAATGAAAATAATATTTCCACTAACAATTAAAAAATTGAAAACATTTGATTTTGTATACACTCTGTCTTTGACAGAGATAATATATACATTTTTTGTTACTAAACCTTGGCTTCAAGGTGTTCTTATAAAAATACAAAAAAAGGGGACCTTTCTCAATGTAAGAATTATAGGGGAATCTCACTTCTTTCAATACCATCCAAAATACTTACGAAAATTCTTCTCAATAGAATAAGTGACACGATGCGGTAGTGTAGTCACCTTTGTTGACTACACTACCGCATTTGACAGTATTTTCCGTTGCAAAATATGGGATCTCTTTCAGAACACTGGTATTCCAACCAAACTAATCAACCTAATAAGAGTTCAGTATGATGGCTTTCAATGTAGAGTTTTGCATAATAATCGGCTCTCAGAACCATTCCTACCGAAATCAGGTGTGAGGCAGGGATGTCTATTGTCCCCACTACCTTTCCTGCTTGTTATAGACAAGGTTTTGGATGACACACTTGCTAATCATCGACGTGGCATCCAATGGACTTTGACCGGTCATCTCGAGGACTTAGACTATGCTGACGATTTATGTTTTTTGTCCACCAAACATTCGGATATGCAATCAAAACTTAATGATCTTGTTTTCCACTCTGCAAATGTTGGTCTGAAAATTAATACTGGGAAAACGAAAGCAATGAAAATAAGAGCCACAAACAACAACCCTTTTTTCATCGGCAACGAACCGGTTGAATTTATTGATAAATTCTGCTATCTGGGAAGCATGGTCTCATCAGAGGAAAGTGCTAAATCAGACATCGAACACAGAATTGGAAAGGCAAATAGTGCGTTCTTTCAGTTGCGGAACATTTGGAAATCCAATATTATATTGGTCGAAACTAAGATAAATATTTTCAAGTCAAACGTGCTATCAGTTTTGCTTTACAGCTGCGAAACCTGGCTGACAACAGTAGCACTGAACTGCAAACTGCAGGCCTTTACAAACCGTTGCTTGCGTTATATACTAAAAATTTGGTGGCCAAACGT
Source organism: Delia radicum (assembly GCA_021234595.1). NCBI lineage: Eukaryota > Metazoa > Arthropoda > Insecta > Diptera > Anthomyiidae > Delia > Delia radicum. The sequence continues at coordinate 81,543,938 of CM037854.1, forward strand.
CATAAGCAATGAAGAATTGTATAGAAAATGCCAAATTGATCCCATTCCCATTATTATAAAGAGAAGAAAATGGAAATGGATCGGTCACACGCTTAGGAAGAACCCTGATGAAATAAGCCGTCAAGCACTAGATTGGAACCCACAAGGCAACAGAAGAAGAGGTCGGCCAAAGACCACCTGGAAAAGAAGCTTGCTCAAAGATATTGAACACAGCGGAAGAAGCTGGAATGAGTTAAAACTACTAGCGAATGACAGAATATCTTGGAGAAATTTTGTAGAGGACCTATGCTCCACATGGAGTTAAGCGGAAATGAAGAAAAAGAAGAAACTTTGAAGACCAAAAATGTTATATTTATATAAAAAATGTTTAGTGTTTACTCTGGCTTAAGTAAAAATTTTAACAGTTTTTTTAGTATTTACTTTTTATATACATCAATTGGTATTGTTTGATGTCAATGGTAATTAAATTTTTTGGCCTTGCAATTGCTTAACAACAATGCAAGTGAAATGTTGTTTCAATTAGCATCAATAAATTCCAATTCCTTTTAGAGACAACTATTGTTATAATTGTTTCTTGCAATTATCTGCAAAAAAAAATATTTGATTTTTAGATACAAATCCCTTATTTGCTTACTTATTCTATAAGCATTCGTTATTTTATGAAGTATATTTTATAAAAAGCTAATCCATCATGACGACGCAGTTATTAAACAAGTCTTAATGGTGTATATTTGGTAAAACTTGAAAAAAATAGCAAATACATTTAAAATTTGGACTTAAATTAAAAATTTTTATGTTTTTTGCCCAACACAAACACTTTTTATAAACAATTATTTTTTAGGCAGTTACGTTTTTTAGGCATTGGTGCCATTTCACTACCACTGCACATTTGGTTAAACGGCTACCAAAACTGTACTAAAGTCCAATTTTTCAAATGCAAATATTGCACTTTTCTTAATGCCATTTTGTAACGAAAGTTAAACTGTAACTTCGTGGAAGCTTTAAAAATTTAGGCGAAGATCGGCGGATTGAATGCTATCACAAATGAATATATTGAAATGTTATAAAGCAATTTCATTTACATCCAATAGCCAATTATAGCCGTTTTCGAATAATACCATATTTTTTAGGTTATTGCGTTTTAAGAAAAGCGGAGTTGTTTGAAATTTGGCTTAAGGAAAATTCAAGGCAAGAAAAGCAAAATAGTCGACAAAATGGGTAAGATGAAATTTCCGGTGACTGCAGCAAATGTATTACGGAAAAAGTGCGCCTTTTCTGTAAAAACTTGAAATGTGGGCGAAATATGGCAAAAAGGCTGAAAATTTTCGAAGTGAGTATTTGACTTGGTTCAACGCTAAAATAAGTTCCGAAAATAAAAATAAATCTGGGAAAGTGACTTTTTCTGCTCTTGGACGTCCGCAACTTGCATTTTGCGAAAAGTCTAAGTACGGAAAGAGGAAAGCAGCAGCAGACCTTTCAAGCGGAACAAATAATGAAACTAAGTTATTAGTTCGTGCGGCAGCAACGTCAGCTCGAAAACAAGGAAATACAGACTTATCGGCGCTTCTTAAAGGATCTCTAGCAAACCCTACAAGGCTTATTTTTTATTCGGCTTGTGGTCAGTTAAAATAATAAAAATTAAAACACAAATTTATTATTTATTTTATTTTATTATTTTAACTGACCTCAACACAGTTACAGATTGCGTACACTCTAACTAATTTCTGTTGAAATTTACCCAACTTGTAGTAGGAAACTGTACTCCTACTATAAGTTGGGTAAATTTACTCTATGCGTGTAAATGAAAAAAATACACACATTACGTGTAAGTTGGTCAACAAAAAGTGTGTAAATGTACTATGCAAGTGCGTAGAAATGTAATTAAATTTAGTAATAAATGAATAATTTTACTGAATTTTTGAGTAAAAAACAATTGCTTTACTTGTAAATATACGGATAAAATGAGTAAAAATGCATTTTTATATGCGTTAAAATCCCCTAAAAATGCGTATATTTACCTTGCGTTAAGAAAGTAAAAACAGTCCAAAAAATGTTTCAAATAAAACCAAAAACTAATTTTTAGAAAGAGTTTTATTAATGTGTTGTATAATAATAAATATAAAATATAAATATAATATAAATATTTGTATATATGTGGTTGTACATATACAGAGCTTCAAAGATTGAATTCTATTTGGAAAAAATCAGATCGGATTTTTTTAAATCGAATGATTTTTCTCTTAATCAATTGCAGAGAGTTCATTCTTTGGAATTCACTAGTGGGGAATTCAATCAATTTAGCTAATTCGATATTATCAATTATTGAATTCAATCATTTGGAAGTCAATTGTTGGGAATTCAATCATTGCGAATTCAATCGATTTACAATTTACCAAAATCGGCGAAACACCGCCAGAATTGAAAAAAAAACGCTAAAATTGAAAAAATATCGGTAAAATGAAAAAAAATCCGGAAAATTTTAAAACAGTCTCCAAAATTGAAAGAATCGCCAAAAATGTAAAAAAATCACTTAAATTGAAAAAATCGACAAAATTTAAAGAAATTTCCAAAATGTCGCCAAAAATGAGAAAAATTGCTAAAAGTGAAAACATCGACAAAAAGCAAAAAAACTTCAAAATTTAAAAACGGCGAAAGTAAAAAAATCGCGAAAATTTAAAAAAAAATCACAATAATTGATAAAAAAAGTAGCTCAAATTGGAAAAAGTTGTCTGTGTCATTTATTTATCTCTGCTAGTTTTTGAAACATAGGCGATGTTTCATATAAATACTCTTTTATATCTGCGATGCTTACTTTTCGATTTACGAATCCAGCCAATCAAATCGAAATTTAGATCGTTGTAGGGGTAATTTTTGCAGATTTTCTTTTAATTTTAGGGATTTTTCTAATTTTTTACGATTTTATTTAAATATTAACGATTTTTTTTAATTTTTCGGCGATTTTCTTTAAATGTTAATTTGGAGATTTTTTTTTTAATTTTAGATATTTTTTTTATTATTAATTTTAACGTTTTTTTTAAGATTTTTTCAATTTTAGCGATTTTTGGCGATTTTTTCAATTTTGGCAATTTTTTTCAATATTGGCGATGTTTTTAAATCGATTGAGTAAAAACTGACTGAATAAATCGAATGAAGAATTTTTTTCTTTAAAGCTCTGTACATATATTATATTTTGAAAATATTTTTCCACAATTAGGTTGCAAACACTTGCAAATAAACTATAAACTAACACAATCACAAATACTACAGCTATACATTTTTTTTTTTCATTAAAATTCTCAATAATTAATCTTCTTAGATTTTTTTGGCTTTTTTGGCTTTTTTAAATTTGTTTAATTTTTTTCAATTTAAAAATGTCAAAATATTTATTACTATTGTAAGTTAGTATATTTACAAACTTTGTGCGTAAAAATTTTATTTAACAAAATAATACTACTTTTAGGCATAATGTGTTTAATTGTAAACACATAATTGGTAAAAATACTGTAAGTGGGTATTATTGTATATAAAAGTGTGCGCAAAATAGTTTTACGCACTTTGATGTATAAATTTACCGCATTTGCGTAAAAATACATGAAACTTTACTCGTTTTATAGTAGTAGATTTACAATAATTTTTTAGAGTGTACTTTGTAGCAATCTGTATTGTAAATTGCCATAAATCTCGATCAAAATAATAAAAATAAAAATAAACAAAAACAAAAACAATAAATATGTTTTTATAGGTGCATAAAAATTATATGACGCTACAATTTGTTGTTATAAATTTTGTTTCCGTTATAAATTACCTTCCTTTTTATTTTAATTTCCCTTAAAATTATTCATTAATTTAGCTGTTATTAATTTTGCACAGAAAAAGTAGTAATTTGACCTATAGTGCACTGGTCCAATCAATGCCAATTAATAAAAATTTCATTATCAATGGAATGGTAATGCAATTTGTGGACATTGTCATTGAAAGCAAGTAATGCCAATAAAATTTCAATGCCAATGAAAAAATATTAAAAACCAAACAAAATTGTATGTTTCCAAGATATTACTATAGAATATGTTCTTCTACATCAAAATTCTTTTTTTTTTTAGTATGACTTTTTGAATTTTGTTTATAGTAGTTCCTGTAGAGCGATTCAGTAATTTTTTAGCGATCCGACAATCGAAATATAAATCGACAACTTTTGAAGTTTGCACTTACGATTGAGTGATTCACTAAGTACACTTTAACGATTGCACTGTGTGTAATTTTTTAAGTCATGGCAAAATAACCATATACGGACACCACTACGTGATAAAAGACTAAAAAAAAAGGCCCGTGTCTCCCAATTTTTCCCAAAGTCATGCACTTTTTTTTATGGGCCGCCAAAGATTTGGGGCCTCAGGCTCATATCTTGCAAACCGTTCAGAATTTCGATTTACTCTCTGAGGCAAAGTTGTAGCTCTTGAAATTGCGAACATATAAAATCAAAAAAACTTCACCTTCCAGATCAAAATCGCAAAAAAACTTAAAAAAAAATTCGATTTTTTTTACCTTTTTTCCCGTGTTCAGGTCCATAGGTAGCAAACCGTTCGAAATTCAAGGCTACAAAAATTTACCTAAGATCTCAATAAACAAATTTCTAGAACATATTAACTTCCTGGAGATGATTCTTAACACGGTTTAGGTAGCGCGCAAAAGTGAAAAATTTGCGAAAATTTTTTAATTTCATTTTTGACCTTTTTTCTCTTGTTCAGGTGCATAGGTAGCAAACCGTTCAAAATTCAAGGAAACAATCAACTACAAAAATTTACCTAAGATCTCAATAAACAAATTTCTAGAACATATAAACTTCCTAGAGATGATTCTTAACATTGTTTAGGTAGCGCGCAAAAGAGAAAAATTTGCCGAAAATTTTTTAATTTCAACAATCAACTACAAAAATTTACCTATGATCTCAAAAAACAAATTTCTACAACATCCTGTCAATAAATCTTAACACCGTTTAGGTAGCGCATAGGTAGCCGCAAAAGTGAAAAAAGTGGTATGTTGGTGGAGTCACAAGATCACCCTGTATGATGTTAATGAAGTATTTGAAGAAGAAAGAGCTGATGATGGAGGGCAGTCTGGAAGCAACGTGCCTGTGGACACCATAAGTTCTGAATCAGAGTCAGATTCGGACGATTCGGACGACGATTTGGATCCACAACTTAAGAGAGCGCGATTTGCAAGTCCAGGGCCATCAACATTATAAACATAATACGAATACTTTTTTTTAATATTTTTGTAATAGATAGCATAGTATCTCAATGTTGAAGTAAATAAAAAACAAATGAAATTAAAAAACGGTGTTAAGAATAATTCCCAGGAAGTTTATATGTTCTAGAAATTTGTTTATTGAGATCTTTGGTAAATTTTTGTAGTTGATTGTTTCCTTGAATTTTGAACGGTTTGCTATCTATGGACCTGAACACGGGAAAAAAGGTAAAAAAAGTCGATTTTTTTTAAGTTTTTTGGGATTTTGGTCTGGAAGGTGAAGTTTTTTTGATTTTATATGTTCGCAATTTTTGTTCTTTATGACAAGAGCTACAACTTTGCCTCAGAGAGTAAATCGAAATTCTGAACGGTTTGCAAGATAACAACAACAGCTGACAATAACAACAACAGCTAACAATATCGAATAACGTTTCAAAATGTTAATGAAAACGATTTTGTTTTCATTTGTTGTTTAATTTTGTTGAAACAATTCGATTATTGTTAAAACAAGTTACTGAATCGCACTATTGGTCAGTGATTCCTAATATATTAGTTTCGTTAAACGAAATAATAATTTTTTTAATGAAATCATTTCAGCTCTAAAATAGATGAAAATGAAAACCGATTTTATAAAATGTTCATGGGCTGGTTAAAGATATACTTATCTAATACTTAATGCATTTTAATACAATATTGCACGTTTCTTTAAATTCCGTTCAATGATTTGTATACAAGTAAACCTCATTTAGGACCCGTACATTCGAAGATAAAGAATAGATTTTTTTTTACTGATTTGTTATTAAATCTTAAAATATTAAATTTAAATTGTAAATTTTATTATATCCTGTAAAGTTTTAAAATTCATACCATTTACATACGCAATACTTTGTATAGTCACGGTATACATTCAATTTGCAATTCATTTCAATTTATGAGACTAAAGGCTTTTGTTCGCCACTACATGACCAATATTTTCCGAACAAAAAATAAAAAGCTTTATACTTTAATCTTCAACAATTACTTGAAAATACCACACATGTTTTTATATTGCATTCAAAATGTTATACATGTTTACACTCAGCATGTTAATGTAAGTTGTAGTAGTTCTTAACCCTTTGACGAAAGCTTTCAATTATGTTAGGGGTTTTGCAATTAAAGTGAAAAAAAACATGACGCATTTGCCCCTGAAGAGTCTATAATGGAGGTCAACACATAAATATTCTTAACTCAACTCAACTTCTTAACAAGCAAAATAAGAGGCTTATAGGAGGACTAATTGACTTATAGTCGCACATCATAATAATACATACAAATTGCTTCTGCCGAAACTGTATATGCAATTGTATATTCCGAGTGAAATGTTAGGCATGGGGATTGTAGTGATTAGTGTTAAAATGTAAAATAATAATTTAATATTAATATGAGTTACCTTATGATCATATTGCCTATTGAATTATACTATACTAAGTATAACTAAGATAAGAATGTAAATCAAAAAGAAGAGACATTGAATAAACAGAAGCTGAAAAACTAAGTCACACTTTTACAGGGATGGTCTTGGAAGCCAATTTCCAGTGGTATAACTACATATTATTTAGTCGCTGGTCCGTAAACGTTTATTAAACAAAAATCGCTTCAACGGAAAATATATAGTGTTCAAATTGTGAACTAAGCAATTAAAGAAATAAAAACAAAAATGCTAAATAATGCAAAAACAACAGTAATAGTCAAATTTTTTGCTTAAACTTCAAAAAATTAGTTCAAAATGACATTGCAGAAAACTGCAACAATTATCAGATCTAAAGAGTTTTAAAAGAGCTTTTATAATAAAATTAACTTTAAACTTTTCAGTCATAAAGTACATTATTTGGTTACCTAACTAGGTAGTTTGAAGTATTGTAGAAATGCATCAATTATGCATTTCAACTCATATAATATTATGAGTGTATTTAAATACTAGTTATCGTCCTACATACATGTAGACACCCTTGTATTTCTTATTTCAAAAAAGCTCGCGTAGTTTAACATATGCTTTTGATTGTATAAAGTACTCAAAAGCAAATGCAGTCCCATTTTCATCAGAGGTAGTTTTTCGAACATTTTTTTGGTTAATTTTTTTTTCCGGTTTCATAAAGTACAGTCAAAGCCCGGTATAACGAATACTTGGTATAACAAAAACGTGATATATGAGCCAATTGTTTGCGTTGCCTACTTTATAAACATTTATCCAGGTGTAGAACTTAAAGCTGGCAACTCATAAGATTCGAAGACAGGAACAGGTCTTCAAATTTTGATTTAACTAATAAGAAATTTGCAAAATTAATTGGCTGCTTTCTACAACTTCTGAAGAGAAGATGTATGAAAGAGCCAATGATAAAATTTCTTAGATATTTCAAAAGGTTTTCCCTACCTTTTTTCCTTAATATGGTTTATATTTCAAATTAGTTTTTAGTTTACAAATTAAAATATGTCATGTACTTGTTGCAATACTTTTTAGTAAAATCTCAAATACTGTAGATATTAAATATATGTATTTTTTAATTGTTATGATGATAGTATTAATAAATAAAAAAAAAAAAAAAAGTTGGCAACACTTTTTTAACTGTCGGATATATTGTCAGCTGTCAAAGGACAACATGAAAAGACTGACGCCTGACAGCGCTTCCGAATTGTGCAAATTTTCCGAATTTAGCAATGAAGCTCACTTTTAGTTAAATGGATACGTCAATAAACAAAACTGCCTTATTTGTAGTGATGATAATCCTCAAGTGTATGTAGAGACACCGTTACATCCAGAAAAACTAACTGTTTGGTGTGCTTTATGGGCTGGTGGAATCATTGGTTTGTACTTCTTTAAAAACGACGCTGGTCAGAACGTTACAGTCAATGGTGCCCGCTATAGAGCCATGATTACTAACTTTTTCCGTCATCAATTGAACAACCATGAAGTTCAGGAGCTGTGGTTTCAACAAGACGGCGCAACATGCCACACAGCTCGTGCCACAATTGATTTATTGAAGCAAACGTTTGGTAACCGCATAGTTTCACGTTTCGGACCCGTGTATTGGCCTCCAAGATCGTGCGATATAACGCCGCTGGACTATTTTCTGTGGGGATATGTGAAGTCGATAGCATACGCCGATAAGCCCGAAACGTTATTGCCAATATACGGTCGCAAATGTTGGAAAAAGTCATCAAAAATTGGACCTCCAGATTAGACTACGTCTGAGGCAGCCGTGGCGGTCATATGCCAGAAGTCATGCCAGAAGATTATCTTTCGAATAACGCAAATTTCGTGTCAGATTAAAAAATTCATCTTTGTTTTATTCCATTTCAAAGTTCTATACTTCTATAAAAACACCTTTTATAACGAATTTTTCGGAATTTATACCCCATATAACAAACAGTTAGTAAAATATATGTAAAAACTGGAAAAATCGAAAATCAGTTTATCTATACCACGGTCAGTGATTGCACAGAAAATATAGACGCAATCGAACAAATAAAAAACATAACAAATGTTATATTATTCAAAAAAAAAAAAAAAAAAAAATCAGGGTCACTGACGAAGGTTCAATACCAGAAACTGCGCAGTCTGATTCAGAAAAAATTGAAAATTTACAATGTAGTTATGATTTTTAGAAAATACACTCATTCTTCTCTACCACGCCTTTCACAACGGAAAAAAAGTACTTTATAATTTAGGCGTGTACCCACAATTGCAGTTTAATTTTTCATTTTCAGAAATATTAAATTTTGCGATATAACGAATATTTCGATATAGAGAATAGGCCTGACAATTTATTATTCGTTATACTGGGCTTTGACTGTATTACAAATCTGTGTTGTAAATTCAGAAAATTTGTTTCTTATACATGCAATGCATTCACATATGCAATATATCGCAGTTACTATGCCTATACAGACACCATATATATCGGCCATTCCACCGAGGACTTTCCAAATAAGTGCATTTTTACCATTCAGAAACTCTGTGGCTCCGCTTAAATATTGGCGTTTTGAGTTCTCCAAATATTGAAAAATCCACGGTTTATGCCCGATTTGGCTTTATAGAAAAATGAGAAATATGCAAATAGTGTGTAAGTTTGAAGTATTTTCTTTAATATTCATCGGATCATAACAACTCAAATTGCATGCAATAGTTCACTCGCCTACATTGTTTTTGTTGATTTTTTTATTTCAGATTCAACAAGAATTGCATTTTTAATGCAATATGTTTTTAAAATGCTCATACCACAAATTTCGCCACTCTCAATTTAAAAAAAACGATACATAATTGGAAAATTTGGGATTTTTACTATAAAACAACACTTTTGATTTTTTGGGTCCCGGGGTTTATCTATTACTAATGAATTATAAAAAAAATTTTGCATTATGTTTCCATAGAAAAAACAAAACATGACTTGGTATTGTTACGTTTGTAAAGTAAGAAGAGCGCAGGTTTGATTCTTACAGGCGCAGGTTGTTGAGAAATTTATCATATAGAGACAATCTGACAATTATAAATACACTAATAATAATACAATTCAAAAATAGAAAATCACTGATGACTGCCCATAAAAAGACAGAAACTAGTCTAGTTTGATTTAAAACTTAATAGTGCTCATAATTTTTGGAGAAAAACGTTTAACCTCAACATTTCTAAATTAAAATTTGTCAAATGCATATTAATTAAAAATTAATTGCGACTGCTATATGACGTTAAAATAACAAAATCTTTTTATATTTTTTAATTTCAAAATTAAAAAGATTGAATTTAAAAAATGCTGTGTTAAGGCGCCGTTTAAATGGCTTTCTTTTAAAAACTATATATTTTGTTTTTAAAATTCTTTCTGTACTTAAAACATAAACGAATATACTAAAATATTAAATTTTAAAACTTCAATTCTTAGGCCTTCCACTCCCAAGTTTCTTTCTATAAAAAATTGAATATTCGATAGCCAACGTGGGTTTTAAAGGTTAAAAATTTAATTTTTTAAAACAGAATATTTAAGTAAATTCTTTTATCTTTCTCGCACTGAAAAAAATCTTAAAAATGCATGTATAGTAATTTTCTTTTTTTTCAAAAAATCTTTTAAAATAGTTAAACCCCAAGACCCAAAAAAATTAAAGTGCGAATTTTTTTCAAAAATGACATATTTTGCAAATGTGCTTGCATAATAACGGGTTTTTCAATAACGACTTGACAACTTTTTTTTTAAATAAAACGCAAACCATTTGAGATATTTCCAAAACTTTATTATCGACTTGAAATACAATAAAAACATTTATGAATGGAAATCAACTTCGTTTATATGGCCACCGCGGGCACGTCGGCAGCGGTTGATTCGTTGGACCAAAGAAAAAAGTCTAGAGGCGTCAAATCGCACGAACGAGGCGGCCAATTGACTGGTCCATTTCTTGAGATAACACGCTCACCAAACTTACTCTTCACTAAATCGATTGTAACGTGTGCTGTGTGGCTTGTGGCACCGTCCTGTTGAAACCACATGTCGTCCAAGTCCATGTTTCCAATTCGGACCAAAAATAAAAGGTAATCATGGCGCGATAACGATCGCCATTCACAGTAACGTGACGATCGTTATTGTCGACGAAAAAATATGGCCCAATAACGTCGCCGGCATGCAAACCGCATCAAACAGTTTTTTTTTGTGGATGAAGTGGTGATTCATGAAGCACATGTGGATTTTCACCAAACCAATAACGCTTATTTTGCGTATTGACGAACCCATTGAGCCAAAAGTGAGCTTCGTCCCTGAGGATGATTTTGCGATGAAATTCATCATCTTGGCACTCTTAAAGTTGCGGTCACCGACTCTGAATTTCGGTAGTACATTTTTTTAATTTGCATACGTTGTTCGATCGTGTACTTTACCATGATGAAAATGTTGAGTTTACTGAAAAAAAGTAAAGTAACAGTTAGATGATCAGTGAAATAGTGCGTTCACAAATTAAATCCAAAATTGTCAAGTACCTATTGGAAAACCCTTTATATGCATTTCACGTCTGTATTTCAGTCTATTTTAAATGATAATGATCCGATATACTTATATTGAAAAACTACAAATTTTCCAACTTATACACTTTTTGCATATTTTGTATTTTTCAAAAAAGAAAATCGCGAATAAACCCCTATTTTCGGTAGCTTTTAAGTGGCTCCATAGAGTTTAAGCGTGTAAAATATAATTTAAATCGGAAAACATAAGGCCAGATTTTGGTCGATCTATAGTGGAATGGCCGATATATTATATATTAGGGCGTTCAAATTTTGTTTCATCAAAAATTGTGTAGCAACGAATTTGAAAAAAAATTGAAATGAAACTGTGGGCTAGGGTGTCCCAAAAACATTTGTGTTGAGGTACGCACAAAGGTATCTAAAATAATGAAAAAATATATCTATCATAATATATTGACAAAATGTCAACATCCTACGACTACTGGAAGGCGGTGCACCGCGATCATTTGTGTTGGCTATTTTAACCAAAATCTTGAAATTTTTAATCTTCCATTTGAGCTGATAATTATACACACAGAGAAATAAAGTGCCAACCGTATTGAAATTTTATTTTAATGCACTGATAGAAATTTGTGCGTAGTATTAATGAATTCCTTCATTAATGCAATGAATTTTTTCAGAAAAAAGTCCCCCAAAGAAATGTTTCATTGAAGCAATGAAACATATTTCATTAAAACAGTTTTAGTGAATGGTTTCATTGACCGAATGAAAATTTCATAAAGTATATGGAATTTTTTTATTAATTTTAGTACAAACGCAATCAAAGTTTCATGTGCCTGATGAATTATCATTACTTTTTATTACAAAATAGAAATTTACTTTTTTATAATACATTAAAAGCAATTATGTCGACTTAAGAAAATTGTTTTTTTCAAACTTATAATTGATTCTGTTTACTAAAACAACCTATATCATTTGTAATATTAGGCATTTAAATTCAGCGATTATTATTTTTTTTTAATCGAAAATCATATTGGGAAAAATCAAAATATTACACCAAACTATTTTTCTTTTGCATATTACAAGTTAAAATTTTAATTGGAAATTTTCATTAATTTAATGAATTTTTTTTTTTATTAAATTATGAAAATATAATAAAAAATTTTAATGAAAAATTAACAATATTAATGAACTTTCATTCAGTTAATGAAATTATTCTTTAAATCAATGAAGCCATTTTTATGATATCGATTCATTAATACCATGAAGAAAAATTCTATGAGTGTAGTAATAACTTATAAATTCAGTTAGTGCAACGATATTTACTTTAGATTTCTGAATATTTTTGGTGTTACAACTAAAATTCAGTTGAGTTAATCGAACTTTGTCATGAAAACTTATGTTAAATTGTTCCAACCGACTGAAATTCGTAATAACGGAATTTGGGTCGTAGTTACCGAATTTCTGTTGGCAAATAGCTACATTTTTCTCTGTGATTATATAACGGTGGAATGAAGAAAGCATATTATCCAATATGATCAAAGTTTCCTGATTTTTGATATTAGGGATATCAAGGATCTTTTTATATGAAAAAAAAGTATTTTAAAGGGTCCGAAAAAACTTTTTTTTTTTGAACTCCTGAACCAATTGGACTTTGTATGGCGTCATACCAAGGTCTTTATGCAAAATTCGTCTCAATGATGTCTCCGTTCAATTGTTGAGAACGACGGTGAATTGATGTTGATGGATCTTCACGCACACTTTCTGCCACAGCAGCAATATTCTCGGGTGTACGCACTGTTTTTGGCCTTTCACGCTTTATTTTATCGATGAGGATGCCAGTTTCTTTCACTTTTTTCACAAGATAATGAACATACGGACCGTTTCGTTCAGCGGAAGGATAAAACTAATTATCTGTCAAATCAGACATGAGCTAAGTGTTACCATTCACGAAATAAGCACTAGTTGAAAAAAAAAACGTTAGATGGCGTACCCTTTATTTCTTTGAACATTATTTTTTAAACAGTTGTTATTCAAAAAAAAAATTATAAATATTCCAAAATGTAACTTAAACCGCTATAACTTTAAGACTACGTGGTCAATAAATTTGTATCATAGTGTATTAAAATGGTATTGAACAAAGCTCTCATTTGATATATCTATAAAGGAAAACTAATTTAAAATTTTAGTTGAAATTGCCAACACAAATGATTGCGGTGCACCGTCTTTTAGTAGACGTAAAATGTTGAAATTTTGCCAATATATTATGATCGAGAGACACACTCTTTCATAATTTCAGGTACTTTATCTTGACCGACTTTGCACACAGAGAAAAATTTTGCTATTTGCAACTGAAAATCGGTTACTAGGACTTAAATTCGGTTATTACGAATTTCAGTCGTTTGGTATCATTGAATATTAGTTTTCACAACAAGGTCCGGTTAATTCAACAACATTTTAGTTTAAACACCCAAAATATTCAAAAACCTATTGTTAATATCGTCGTAATAACTGAATTTATAAGTCGTTGCCATTAAAATACACTTTTCAATTCGGTTGGCACTTTATTTCTCTGTGTGTGACTTTGGTATTCCCATACGATTTTGGTACACACTACTGTGGGCCCAAAGGCAAAATATATACCCCTTCAATCAACAGAAATATAAACCTTGTAAGAAATTGACCAGCTACAAGATACGTCAAAGGACAAAAACGGTGTAGCAACATTTGAACTGGTCCCTTTTTTCTAGTCACGGGATTGATTCTTTCATACTGGTACTATTATCACAGATCACAAAACAGATTACGGAATTGGCCAGTGCTGGCTCAGTTCAATGAGCAGGCCAAGGAGTAGGTCAATTAGGAGTTCAATCAGCAGTTCCTCGCATTCAAATGACCTGTGGTAATTTGTCTTCATGTCAAACACAGATTAATTTTAGACCCATGGTTTCCCGCTGAATTTTTTTAAGAATTTTCAGTAAATTTAAATTTTTCTATACGATTTTCAATTTTTCTTTAGCTGTACTATTTGACCTTCCCTATTATAAATCCTTATGTTTCATGAATGAGTGACTGGGCTGGTTGGTTGTTGGCTAGATAGCTATCTGGATGACTGGCTGAATATATGGATATATGAATATAAGTTCATGGCATCACCACCACATTGCAATTGCTAACACTTGATCATTTAGTGACATATTTGCTACTTCTTTTACTTTTGCAATTTGTATATATTCCCCACCCCGCTTCTGTATATTCAACTGTGCGTAGTATCTATGAGTGAATAAGTGTTTTTGTGTGGCTGCGTTCCAACTCATAAATTCTCTTTTGCGAAAAAATTAAAATTTTATTACCAACATACAAAAACAATTGCAATGAGTTTTTTGGCTTCAATTTGTGTCTGTAAATCACTTTATCTCATCTAAAATATATAAAAAAAAAGAAAATACACAAAACATCTAGAATAGGAGATTTATTTATGTAGACGATGTCAGTAAATTTGAAATGAAAAATTATTACTTTCATGTCACTCCATGTTTTACTAGTAAGAGCGGGTGTTTGTGTAGTCTAGTATATTTCAATTTTATATCAAAGTGCAAATTTTGAGCAATTTAAACGAATCAAATTGTTGTAAGTTGTATGCACTAAAAATATATATAGGCTTATGTCAAACAATTTTTAAATCCATTGAAACTGATATTATTATTCAATAACTTCGCAATTTGTATATTTTAGAAAAGCGGGTTATATGTTTGGATTAACAACACTTTAGCTAGTAGAAGTGTAAAACTTTTTTTGTTAGCTACTTTTCCAGTTGCTGTCGTTAGCCCTTATGACACCTGCCTTTTTTAAAGATCTTGTTAAGTAACTTGAACAGAGTGAATAAGCTGCAATAAGTAAATGAAAACAAAAAACTTGTATATTTGTTTATATTTATCAGAAACTACAATGGGTAAATACACTACAATTAGTATATAAATCATATTTTTCTTTGATTAAAAAAAAAAAACGCAATAATATTTATAAATTATTTCGTAATTATTTTCGTTTATTTAACCTTAATTCTTATTTTTAAATTTTATAATTATTTGAGTTAAGGTTTGTTTTTTATATAAAGTTTTGTTTTTTTTTCTTTCAATATGTCGCTACTCCTTTGTGTAGCATTTTCAGGAAAATAAATAAATTAATAAATTTTGAAAAAATTTGAAAGTTTGAAAAAAAATTTTTAAAAGTTTGAAAACATATTTTAAATGTTTGACAAATATTTCTAAAACAAAAAATATAAATAATTAAAGGCCTCATAGTTTTTACTTTCTGTTGCCGTTCTGTGTCATTCTGTTCTGTAGGTAATATTTTGTAATTACTTTTTCTGTGAAAGGAATCAGCTGTTTTCAAAAGTAAAAGAAACTCCAACCAAAAACATTTAAATCAGGGATGATAAATGCGATTTTAAAATAGTACCAAACTGCATATAAAATAGTACTTTTTCGGCATCAAAAGTAAAAAAAAAAATTAAATATAAATTAACGAACAAATCTTTTTACCCTCCAAAATGAACAATTACAAATGAAACAACAAAAATATATTAAAAAAAATATGTTAAGATGTGAAAACAAAGTTTTGAGGTGAAAAACTTTTTTGGCTGTAAAAAAATCAATTATGTCGTGAAAAACATTTTTGAGGTAACAAAACTATTTTTGAGATGAAAAAAGAAATTTTTTGTGGAGAAAAAAAAATTTGCGGTGAATTTAAAATATTATTCACCTCTTAGCGTCTGGTGGAAAAATATGGCGTTATATTTTATACATCAGACACTACAATGAATTCTAATAATATACAGTGCATTATACACCAATTTGTATGAAAAATTTAGAGGTACTTGTCATTAATTACTTTTGAACCGCTGGACCGAGCAACATTTTCAATACCAAACTTTTCGGAAAAATGTACATAAAGCTATGTAAAAACGAGCAGTGCGTACTTAGAAAATTAGCTGATTTTGATTTAAAAAATTAAAATTTTGAGATTTTTTCTTAAATTCACCAAATTTTTAATATTTTTTGAATGTCCTATTAATTTTTGTTCTATCGAATTACGTTTCTCACAGTTTTTTGCGAATTCAATCCTTGTGATGGGTAGCAAACAAATTTGTTCGTGAACTCATTCGATTTTAAAAACACGCAGCTATTAAAATAATTATATTTGTTAGTGGTGTATTAATTATCTGTAACATTTCTAATAAATAACGACGTTTGTAATTATGTTCTGTATTTAAAATTGAAACATTTTCAAAGTCTGGATAGTGATTATTTCTTGAAAAATGAGAAGATAATGCTGTTTTTTGTGAATTATTATTCTTATATTTCTGATCTGATCTATGGCCAGCTAATCTAGTTCTCAATTTATTTTTTGTTGTACCTCTATATATCTTATCACAATTCTCTACATTATTTCCACTACATGGTATTTTATACATACATATTTGCCATGTCTAATTTCTGTATCCTATCCTTTGTCCTATTATATAATTTATTAACTGTATTGACTGATTTAAAAGCTATTCTATATCTATTGGTATCGATAATATTCGATCTTTCCAAATATTCTGATAATACTGGTACATAAACCATAGACTTGTAAATTCTCCGTTCATTCAAGTTATTTGTGCTGTTATTCTTTCTAAATTTATACTGATTTATTAATGAACAGATTAATTTTATCGAAAAAACATAATTTTTATTTTTAATAAAAATTATATTAAACATGTTTTCAAACTTTTAAAAAAATTTTTCAAATTTTCAAATTTTTTGAAAATTTATTAATTTATTTATTTTCCTGAAGATGCTACACAAAGGAGTAGCGAAATATTGAATATAAAAAAACTTTTATATAAAAAACAAACCTTAACTCAAATAATTAGAAAATTTAAATATAAATTATTTCTTTAAAAATAGTAAAGCACTATGATTTTTTTTTGAATGAACTACAAACTAGCAATATTTTGTGATAAAAATTTTAAATGCAAACGAAATATTCAAAAGTATTTTATATTCTTCATAAATAACAGCTTCTCCTTCCCAATGTTCTAGCAAAGAAACACAATTCTAAAAACATACAGATTTTAGCAATTCCAAGTCGTTGCCTTACTGCAAATGTATCACAATATATTTCTTCAATGTTGTTCTATTTTTCAGCACTTTTCATATTTTAATTTTAAAAGTTTTCATTCATGAATCGATAATTAAAAACTTCCCCAAAAAGTTAATTTGTTTTTATACAAAAGATTACAATGTATCTAGAAATGTAATTTTTCAGTTTAAAAACACGAACTTTATATTAACAATTGTAGAATTTTTTATCGAAAAAGTTGTCGAAATTTGACAGTTCCAGATTCAAGTAAATATGTCTGAACTCTTATCATTTATTATTTTGTTCATAAGCATATAGTCGTACTCTGTTGCAGCTGCTGCAAAAGTTTAAAAAAAGCAAGTGCCATATAGGCTTTACGCAAAGTTTAAAAATCGTTTGTAACAAACTTGCTTTTTTGAGCTTTTTTGTTTATATGTTATAAGCAGCATAACTTTTAGATTCCATTTGGTATTACACAATCTTCCAACACTTGAGACATAAATTTAACTCGTACTTAATTCGAGTGCCATTGACTAACAAATAAATATATGCTGGTCGAAAATGTAAACCAATTTCTTTTAGTTCTCAACGTTCTTGTGTTTCTGATGAAACGTGTGTTGTTGGCGGTCAAAAATTAATAAAATTTATTTATAATACTTAAGATTTTTTTGATATCATTTTGATTAGATTTTGTAGTTTTCAACTGACAATAATCAAGAGCAATATTCAGAAAAGTTAATTTTTAAAAGGCAATCAAAATTGAAAGCTTTTGGCTTGTATGTAATAGGAAAAAAAAAGTCAAAAAATGCGAGCATTTTAAAGGCTTAATTTAATTTATATACTTTTACATTCATATTAAAGTCTGGCATTACTAACCCAGCAGAAATAAATGGAACAACTCCTAAATGAATCACTTGTTTCATTACATCAAAAAGAATTGGTCGGTAATATGTATATGACTATTAGCTGTTCTTTTTACAGAAGATGTTAATATTTCGTATGACGGGTTGCGTGCTTTCCTAGCAATCATAGGGCTCCGAGCTCGAATTCCGGAGCCGTCAATGACTTTTTTTTGCATTTATAGTAATTAAATGTGCTAAAGTCCCAAAACTTATTTAACAAATTGTGAAAAACAATCTGCTGTAGGCGTGTCCCTATCCGGATTTCATTCCTGCCCAAGGAAATCTTCAGGGGACTTTGTTATTAGAATTTCTAGAGATATTTGTTATGTTAAATCACAAACTCAATGAGAATTTCTTGTCCTCGTCTAGGAGCGAGATTCAAACTTTAAAATATCAAAGAAAAAACAAAAACAACAACAAAATATTATCACAATTGGCTTTGTCATCTTCCAAATACTACTCTGTTTTTTTGACAGACCTAGCAATGTAGTGACGTTTATTCAAGTAAATCAACAATAGAAAATCATATGTTTTCTATTAGTGTCAGTTACATTTAAATTTGCACAAGCACCTACATATTTGTTATTTTAAATTTATTTTCATCGGGATAAACATTTTTTGTTTTTTATACAATTATTTACAAATGTTATCCTATTAAAAAAAAATACAATTTAAATTTGGATAAAATTGTATATTACCCCATGCAGAGTCACACTAGAAAATTTGTCAGTATTTTGGATATAAATATGTATTACATTAATAAAATAGTACAGATAATTGCCTATCTCATTTTGCGTATAATTTTATACACATAATGTACCCCAATTTTTGTCTTTCGAATTGATGTTTTTATACACAAAAGAGCATTTTATTTGTAACATTAGGAATTTTTAATTTAGTTTTAGATTTTTTTCAATGTAAAAAGCTAAATTAAGGTTTAACGTTTTTTCCGTGTTTGTTATTCAATAGTATAAGTTACAAAATTCCATAAAACCTTCATTTTCATTATATCTTTATTTTCAAAGTTTTTTCTGAAATAATCTTTTAGGTAATTATAAGAGAATTTTTTGAATAAAAAAAAGGTCCAAATTTAAAGGAATTTGTTACAAATTAAAAAGTTGAAACCTTTTTACAAGTGGCTTAAGTCGAAAAGGATTAATAACGTTAAAGCAAACCCCGAATTTGATGGAAATTATTTCTGCAAATATTTCGGATTTTAATGAAGTTTTAAAATCAAAAACCGGATACAACTATACCTTTTTTATATATATTAGTATCGGATTAAATTGTTTCGCGCCATTATTCGGACGTAATTTAATCCGATATTATCAAACTAAAACTAAACTAATGCAAACTTATATAATTATAAGTGCCCATTTCTCGGATAAAACTGTATTAAGACTCATATTAAATTTCGTATGATTATATAAAGCATAATATTAATTTTTTTTAATCGGGTTATTAGAATTCGAAAGTTTCTGTGTGCACTAGGCTGATAACTTTTGATATAGTGTAACGAAGTTATGCGTTAAATGATAATATTGCATATTATCTTCATTATTTAACATCATTATTATTATTTGAATTATTGATTATTTAGTTATTTTAAATTGAATTGTACCGTTAGTTTTATGAAATGTATAATTATATAGTTTAAGAGAAAATTTAACACAAAAGAGTTTTAAAGTATAAAAGAACAGAACATCTGCCAAGACTCACTAATCCATTGTACATTTCAATGTACACACAGAAAAATATTTAGCTATTTGCCAACTAAAATTCGGTTACTACAACTCAAATTCTGCTATTACGAAATTCATACAGTTGGCACAACTTTTTGTTAATTTTCACAACAAAGTTCGGGTAATTCAACAGAATTTTAGTTGCAACAACCAACATTTTCAGAAATCGAATGTAAATGTCGTTGTACTGACTGAATTTATAAGTTGTCACTATTAATATACACTTTTCAATTCGGTTGGCACTTTATTTCTCTGTGTGTATGAGTGAGTATACTTAACTGGTATTGTGGCTCTCACTACTATGTTAGTAGTGATCAGTGATGCAAACGTGGCACAATAGGGCCATTTGTGGCACTTTTGACTGCTTGATGGCCCTGTGGTACTTTCTTATCTATTTTGGCCCTTTCAGCTCAAGATTGAACTAACAACTTTAAGCAGTTTAGTTCAGACTTTATGAAATTTGCCTGATTTTTTTATTCGATGAGACCATATGCTAGTCCCTTAGAGAATGAAAAACGGGGAGTTGTTTAATTTTTTATAAAAATCGCATTCAAAATCATATATTTTCGTACCAGGAGGTCAGGTTTTAAAATTTTTGAATGCAGGACGATAACATTTTTAAATTTTTTTTATTTGTCCAAATGTTTAAAAGAAATGCCGCAATTAATTTTTTATTAAATAATAATGTGTTTTTGGGGGCTTTTTAAAAATGTTATGTTATCGCAAGAGCGGAAATAATTTATGAGAATTGAAAACAAATACGTTAAACTTTATTGCCAGAGGGGTTTGTCTTGCATTTTTAAGAAAGCATTAAAATGACGAACTCTAATTAACAAATTAATATTATTTTTATTTTAGTAAAAATCTAATAATCGAATTTTTTAAAAAATATGGCCCTAAAGGGATGATAAATGAGATTTTCAAGTAGTACCAACCAGCATAAAAAATAGTACTTTTTCGACCCTCATAGTACTAAATACAAGTTTTTATTATAAATTAACGTTTTTAAAATTTATTTGTATATAAAAACAAAATTTTGTTGATTTTAGTTACAGAATTTATAAATATTATCAGACAATTTCTTAAATTCACATTTTTTGCAAGGAAATCCATTTCATTACTCATTCGATTTTAGAATCACAATGCAAACTTGAAGATGTTGGCAATGGCCTTTTTTCAATTGTACTTTTTTAAGATATTTATTTTTCACTTTTTGAACACTTTCTTTCTACTCGAACTCAAATAAAATCATCTTTAATAAATTCCATTTACAACGTTTGGATCCAAATAAATACATTTGATAAATGTTAATTTATGAATGGGTAATTGAATTAAATGTTGAATCTTGAAGTTTCTCTGAAGTTTCTAAAAATAGAACTGTTGTGTTGTTGGAGTTGTACTTCTAAGATTATGTATGCAAGAACAAAAACACCGTGTATTGAATAGAACTAGTTTTAATCACAACAAAACTCGACCTGACGATAGATCAGTGAGCTAAAGCGCTCTATCTAACGTGTGGTGCGAGTGCATGTATCATTAGAAATCGGTTTATCTATACCACTGTCAGTGATTGCACAGAAAATTTCATATAGACGCAATCGAACAAATTAAAACATAACAGATATTACATTATTCAAAAAACAGGGTCACGAAGGTTCAATACCAGAAAAAGACGTTAAAATTCAAACTCAATCTTTAATTTTTATTTATATGTAAATAGTACTAAAAAAATCAAAGGAGTACAATGGTACTTTTCCGGATCAAATAGTACCAAAAAAGTACTATAGTACTAACTTTATCATCCCTGTGGCCCTATCAGTGGTATTTTGGCCCTTTTAAATTGTCAATTAGGCCCAAAACAAAAAAACTCAAAATGCATCACTGGTAGTGATAGCTTGGCAAGTGTTGTGATCACTACTACAGCTTAGTCAGGCTTAGGCTGCCTTAGCGGTCGGATAGCTGCCGCAAGTGCTCATCGCTTCGGTAGCAGCCGGTTACTGGGATACTCTTGCTTGGCTCAATAGTAGTAGTTGGTTCAGTAGTGTAGTTTCCAGACTCAGTGGTGGTAGTGCACAGAGACACTGTGTAGCTATAGTTCTCAGGCAGTGGTAACTAACACATTAACCAACTCAAGAATTAAACCACAAGACAAGACTTTGATTCGGATTTGGTCATTCTGGATTTAACCACCAAAGTCGTCACGTCGTTGTTACGGGTAATCTGCTTCAGTCTGGTACAAGTCATTAGTTTCTGGTTGCTGTTCTGGTCTCTTAAAAACTGTAGAGTATATTTTTTTATTGTAAATAAAATCCTTTTGAAAATTTAAATCTAAGTGTTAAATCTTATTTATCCTGGCAACCGCTGAAACTACTTTGGAAAACAGTGTTATAATAGCTACATTAGATTTTCAAATTTGACGTGTTTCGCGGATTTTGATAAAACAGATTAAAGAGTTATTACGCGATCTAGACATCAAAATTCGCAAAATAACGAAAACAATAAGTAAAAAGTTCTTTAACATATGTTGTCCAGTATTATTGGTCAACTAGTAAAACTTTAATGTTAAAAACTTGAAAAAATGCATTTTAAGGATATGCACTTTTGCAAGAGGTTTTTGTTTCAAAATGGACTGAAAGGCGATTTTTATTATTAATACATTATTACCCATTACATGATGATATGTAAAAATTTAGCAAAAATAAAGTTGTAACCCTAGTGTGCACATATTTTTATAAGTTTCCCCGGGTTACAAAAAAAAAAATACATAAGCGTACGTATTGTGCATAGTTTAAGCATATAAACCCGAAAAATTTTAATTTAGAGAGGAGTCACTTTTGAACTAGGTGTGCGATATGTGCATTAACGAAAATTGAGATAATATTTGCATTTTCATACATGTCCATTCATTTACATACATGGTCATATGCGTACATTAACGAAAGTTGAGGTAGTATATACATGTATGATGACATATGAACTCGTATGAGCATATATGAATCCTGTATGTTGGTATATGAACATGTATCTCCTCGAATGTCTACATATATGAGCATGACTGAGTTCATACATGTTCATAAATGGATGCATATATGTATATTGATTTTTAACCGGGTGGGTAAACAAAAAACCATGTAAATTTATATTTGTGTTAATAAAATCAGAATTTTTGGATATTGGCGTCTAAAATTATGTGCGAAGGTTTATTTTGGTTAATTACTCTCACAAGAACTTTTCAATAAAAGTTCAACAGTTATTTTAAAAGGTATTCTGTAAAGTTATTTCAATGGAATATGTATTTACCAAAGAAATATGTTTTTTGGCTTTTCTATTTGTTATTTAATAATCAAAATAAACAAAACAAAAAAATTACGGACTTTTGGTATTAGTTACAATATTCAGTTAAATTTTTCTATTTAACACAAAAAGGTGTTTTATTGTATTGAGTATTGAAATAAACGAAAAAAATCTATTGTTTTTGCCGATTTGGTCAGATAATTTTTTAAGAGCTGAAAATAAACTAAAAAATACAATTATTTTAAATGAAACTTAAGTAGTAACTTTTTTAACTGATTTTCAAATAACTTAATTTGTATATTTAGTAGTCTTTACTGAAAAAATATTGTGAGTGTAGTTATATTGTAATCGATCAAAAATTAAATTTTGAATATTTTGCTAGTTACGGCCTTTTGGATTTTAGGTGACAATATTAAATATAATCGTAGTAATATCGGAAAATCATTAGTCTAAAGAATCAGTGATCAATCTGCAAACAATAGTTTAATATAAAAAATAGTAAACTTTGAGATATTCGTGAATCAAGGACATTTTTTATGATTTTCGAAATTAAAGAATATAAAATAAGCTTTAAAATGATATATTAAGTCTTAAAATCGGACTATGTGTTTAATAATTATGTGTAATTTTTTAAAAAAATACCAATTTTCAGCAGCTATAAAACGCAAACGATAACGAATTTTAAAAAAACTAAACAAAGTGTTTTCTCATACTAATTAGAATTTTAAATATACCAAGTTTCGTGCAGATCGAAAGTTGTCGAGCTGATGGCCATCACAGTTGCTTTCGGAACGACCCTAAAGTCTTTTATAATATATATAGCAATTTTTATTTCCGCTAGTAACAACTTAATTTTTATAACATGACTATGAATACGTAAATCATAAATATAAATAAACATTAATACTTAAATCATAAATAAATACTTGTAGCACAAGCACTCAGCCATTCATAACTCATTCGTAGATATATTATATGCATGTAAAATACTTGAAGCTTTTATAGCACAAAGCTTTGTGATGAAATATGTTCAACATAAATAATGTAAATATTAAAATATTTTGTGATTTATAAGTAGTCATAGTGTCATTATGTGGGATACATAAATTGATAAACCAACGGCAACATACGCAAACAGAATTAATCTTTTGAAAAAGTGATAAAATCTTTTGCGAATTTTAGCAATGGTTTTTTTCGCTTACTTGCGAGAAGCTATTTATTCGTGACGTAATATGATATAGTTAATGTCCACCTTATAAAATTTCTTTGTAATAAAAACAATTTTTAATTAATTCATTTTTCTTTACTATACGAAAGACTTATTGTAAAAACTTGATAAGCCACATACTAATGGTTTTTACCTTCAAAGTGTTGATTTAATGTATAAAGTATGACTTTTGCAGGACTTTTAATATCTAGATACTTGTATTAAGTGTACGAGCATGGCTTTTATCAAATACTCATCCATAGGCGACTAGAAAACAGATAAGAACAGCAATAAAATAAATGTGGCTTATCAAGTTTTTACAACAAGCTCTTCTTTATATGTACTTTCTCTTTTTAAGCTGAACATTATATGAAACAAATATTTACCCTCGTATTCATAAAAATAATAAAACACAAATTTTAGCTTTAAAACTGTATTCATAAACGAATATTAACTTTTACACAAGGTTTAACATAGGTATTTTAAGCTAAAATTCGTTTAGAATACATTTAACTAAAATGTATTTTAAATCTGAATTAAGACTTTTTATGAATACGGGCGTTATAGTTTAAACTATTATGTTTATATAACGGTGAAACAAACATATTTATCATAATAAAGAATGGACTTGATAAAATCGATTACGTTAATCAATCCTATGAGCACTAGATAAACAATTTTAGACTTTTTGAATTCTCTGATATTCAAAAAACATAAAAACAATCCGATTTTTAGTTCAAATCTAAAAAAAAAAAAACAAACCGTTCAAATTTATTTTGGACACTTTTTTACTATGGAAAATCTAGCTGATGCATATGGGGGCTCTTAGTTACGCTGAATCTAAATCAGCAAACATTTTTTTTCTCATTTGCAGTTTTTGAAATATCGCTGTTTTTAAATTTGCAGCTTTTACTAAATTTTTTTCGTATATTTTGATTAATTTTTCGAAATTTGACAGCAAAATCATGAATTATTTTTAAGAATATAAATCTACACAAAATTATACTTAATTTGAGTATGACCATGTAAGTGTTTGTTTCAGGATATTTTAAAGGTATTGTAAGGGAAGTTGAATATTTTGCATGCTTAATTTTATCCTTATAAACTTTGTGTATGCTAAAACAATTTTAAATTTTATCACAAATCTAAAGAAGAAAACTTGTGTATTTTGCGGTTTCAAAAATTTAAATTTCTAAAATTTTATTTTTTGGTATTACATTTTTTTTAAATTATGAAAAAAAATCCTATTTTTATTCCAACTTTGGTTTTGGCTTTAATTTTAATGATTTTTTAAAATGTTGCTGTTTTTTTATAATTTTGACGTTTTTTTAATGGTAGTGATTTTTTATAGTTTTAGTCAGGGGACCGTAATCATTATGAGTTTTATAATAAAAATTACATAATAATGATTATATTATGATTTTTAAGATTTTCTTCAATTTTAATGATTATTTTTAAGTAATATTAATAAATATCAGCCATAATCATTATTTTTAAGCAAAAAAAAAAAATACAACTCAAAAATAATTATTATTTATGATTTTTATTTTTTTCGCTCAAAATAAAACTCACTTTCATAGAATTTTTAAGGTGCATTTTACAAAAATCCTCGAACTTTTGGAGTGTGTTCAACATATGATATGTTGAATTCCAACGAGTTGCAACATCAAACAATGGTTGCGGTAATTTATTATTATTATTAATATTTATTATTATTATTAATTTTAATAATTTTAATATTGTGCTCACTTTGGAATATTCCTTATAACTGACCGAGTTAGTAATAGTATTTTACTTGTACCCAATTTAAACAACATTCTATAAAAAGACTAAATATTCGTAAAATTAAAAATGATATGGAAAAAATTTAGTATTAGTTTGCTTTCAATTTGAATTATAACAGCTTGCAGTCTTCGTGACATTGATTTTTTATTTTTTTTTAAATTGGGTATAGATTTACATACCAGCTTTACTATTCCTAATGCCCATGCATATTAGCGCTATAACCAAATTTTTAGCATAGTACAACGAGTTGGTCAATTAAAGTGAGTTTTATTTTGAGCGAAAAAAAAAAAATCATAAATAATGATTATTTTTGAGTTTTATTTTTTTGCTCAAAAATAATGATTATGGCCGATTTTTTTTTTATTATTACTCAAAAATAATCATTACCATTGAAAAAAAACTTTAGAAATCAGAAATTTAAAAATCATGACGGATATGCAAAGATTGTCAAAAAATAATAATAATGGTGCAATAAATTTTTTTTATGTCTGTTCTAAGTGATTAATTTTTTGATTTAAAAAAACGAACAATAATCATTATTTATGGTCCCTGGTTTTAGTGATTCGAATTATGTAACCCACAATGTTAACAAAGAATAAAAAATTAAAACATTTAAAAAATCTTTTTGTCTTTTGTTTTATTGTTTTATTGAGCTAAAGATCCTTTATTTTATAATTATAATTATAATTATAAAATAAAGGATCTTTAGCTCAATAAAACAAAAGACAAAAATTTATTTAAAAAGATCGAAGAAAAATAAGAAAATCATTTAAAAAATCCCCAAAATAAACAAAAAAAAAATAATCAATTAAATTAATAAATTTGTTAATATTAAAAAACAAACGTTGAAATTGAAATAATAACTCAAATTAAAAATATTTCCAATGTTAAAAAAATGCTTGAACTAGAAAAACCTCCAAAAGTTACAAAACAAATCGCCAAATTAAAATAAATCGCATTCACCGCAATTAAAAAAAAAAGCCACAAATGAAAAAAATCGCCGAAATTTGCAATTTAGTTAAAAATCGACAATTTTGATATTTTTTTTAAATTATTTATGACATGGAGGGTTACTTGCCTAAGCACGGACAAATGCTCCAAAGCCAGGATAAACATTTTTTAACGTAAAGTTTGTTTTCAAATGAATAATCAATTAAATTTTAAAATTTTACTATTGGTAGAAATATACGTTCTTTCGGTAGTAATTGAATATTGGCAGTAAAATTAAACATTTTATTTCTTCCATTCCTCTTATTTTAAACGAGTCTAAGATCCTTTATTTATAAATTATAATTATTTATTTGCTACATTTCTTCTCCACATTGGGTGTCTTCTTCAGGGAACAATTATAATAATTTGATTGCAAAAATTTTGTTTTAATAATTAAAATAATATTATAATTATGTATGACTCATATGTATGTAATTTTATCAATCAAGTTATAATAATTGTTTCCTGAAGAAGACACCCAATATGGAGACGAAATAATGGATATAAATAATAATAATTTATATATAAAGGATCTTAAACTCGTTTTCAATAAGAGGAATTAAATAAAGAAGATCAAAGAAAACTTAACATATTTTTTTTTTTCTTTCAGAAAACAAAAGTCCAATAATTTCCATAATATTTTTTACAAAAATAGTTTGTTTAAATACAAAATTATTTCAAATATTACAAGAAATTCGAACATACAAACAAATTCAAACATTGGCATACACAAGCCAATGTTTGATTTGTTATCACAAAACAACTTTTTAAATTTCAAAAACAAAGCAAAAATAAATTTTTTTTTACATTTTGTCCATTAAATATTAAAGGTTGTTTAAAAAAAAAATTTGTTGTATTTACTACTTGTATCGGTAATTTAAACAATGTTTAAAAATAAATATCGAAACGGGTTGAATATAATGGAAAGCCAGTAGTCCTTTTTTAATTTTGCTTTCAGTTGATTTAATACGTATTTTAGGCAGTTTTTAACTTTATAATATTGTGAGTGTAGTTAGAAAATACTTTCTTGGAATAATTGATTTTTAAGGATTTGCATGCGTTTCCCCGCATTCACTCTGTTCGAATTTTTTGCCAAAGCGTTTGCGTTCTCGTTTGCATCCCGCAGAAGCGTACTTAAGTACTTTCTGGTTTTCATCTTCTTTGCTTAGGCCAACGATCCGATTTCGAAGAAATTACTTTCTTCAAAAAAGTACTTATTTTGAATAAATACTTTCTTTGGTAAAATTATTGCTTTTCCCCGTACAAATGTCCAACCACACGCTGTGTTTGTACTTTCATTGGAATAAGGTTTGGTTAAAATACTACGATATAAAAAAGTAAATTAACTACTTCTGTGTGTGTGTGTGTGTGTGGTTGTGTTTGTATTCCGCGTTTACACATTTATAGTTTGCTGTGGTTTTTGGTTAAAACTGAGAGAAATATGTTACCACTATAAGTACACATACAACTGCAGTAAATAATAGTTAATTTCGGCTTATATTGTGTTAACAGTATAAATCAAATATTCATTAAACTAACTTAGACGCTGCATTACGAAATCATGTACGTTTGTATTTAAAAATATTGCCGCTAATAACAGAGGCTTTTATACAGTAAGAGCTACGTTGTTTGAATTTTACTACGCTGAGAGAATTATCTGCATGAAATCAATGAATTTCTGCATTAGCTCTACGATTAGTCATTGAAATTCGTCCATTGTTACTTTTCATTAAATTAATGCAGTTTGATACTTTTCATTAAATTAATGCAGTTTTTCATAAATTTTTATTAAAAATTTCATACGCCTAATAAAAAAATTTCATTGAAAATAGTTGCATAAAAATTATTAAGTTTTTTCATAAAGTAATTCACTGAGTGAAGAAAACTTTATAAATTTAGTGAAAAATTTCATTATAACCCGTCCTAAAAAATTCTCTCTGTGTACTTACCTTATAAGACTATGTTTATTTACTTACAGTTTATAAATTAGATATAAAATTAAATGATATCCCCTTATGCACTGCGATGCAAAATTATAATTACACATTAATTTCACTTAATTTCTTTAGTTAAAAAAAGGTAGAAGAGTTTAACCAGCATAAATGTAAAACCAATGGAAAATTAACAATATTTAACAAAAGAAAACAATTTATTGATTTTTTTATTTTACTATTTAAAATGCAATAAGAAAATTTGTGTGTCATAAATGAACACAGAGAACAAATTCGTTATGATAACCGAATTTGTCGCCAAACGAATTTAGGTATTCACATGAAGTATCACATTATTCGGTTGCAGCAATCGACATTTGTAGTCATGTCTACTATATTATAACTATATTTTTTTAGTCAAATATATTTAAATTTTTCGTTTTTTATTTATTACAAACGCATTTTGCTAACAATTAAACTTCGCCAAACAAGTGATTAATTAATTGAAAATTGTGTTGTTAGGGTAATGTGGGACAAATTATGTGGGGGAAAGTATGGCAAGTAATTAAGGCAATATTAAAATGCTTTAATGTAACTAAATTTAAAGAAAGTTGTTAGTAGTCATCTCTCCTCAATTTCGTCGTAATTAACTTCCTGTGGGCGTTGTGGTGTAATGGTTAGCGCCTTGGACTGTTACACAGATGGTCCCGGGTTCGATTCCCGGTGACGACAACATCAATTTAGAAAAATAATATGTATGAGTTTTCTCTCACTTATATGTATCGCAGCGCCTACCTTCGGTGTCCCAGTAGCACTTAACCCCACCGAAGTAAAATAATGAATCAGGGCTATGAAATAAAAAGCTTCAATAAATTCGCCAACTCTACATCAGGTGGCGAGCAACAACTATTCTAAGACTTATCATATCTCGCAATTACAGTGTTGCCATGTTTAAAGCCCTTCATCTTTCACCACCTTTCATCTTTCATCTTTCCACTATCCCCTTTCCAAAGAAAGTAACACATTTATTAATAGGAAACATTTCCTGAGTGTTGCTTCTCTTTTTGAAAAAAAAAAAAAAGAAATTAGGGTATAATGGGTTTGTGAAGATGATTGCAACTCACAAAAAAAGTGGATCTTTGCTCACCTTCAAGCATACCAATCGACGTAGAATCACTTTCTAAGTCGATTTATGATGTTTTTATAACAACTTTTTTGCATTTTTGAAACAAATATAATATGTCCCACTTTACCCGGACTAAATGGATAAAGTGCAAATAAATTTAATTTTGTTCATTCCTAGCGGGTACAGCTGAAGTTGTTTCCAAACACAACTAAAGTGCTGTATCAATTCCAGCAAAGCGTATATAAAATAAAAAAATTTAATGAGCTTAATACTAAAATCGGAAAGGCATCAATAAATTTTAAGGACTTAAAATGTCATGTAGCAACCAAAATTTGCATAAAGTCAAAAAGGCTCCTTATATAAAGTTTGGATAAACTGCACTCTATGGGGCGGGAGTTCCTCCCAAAAAATAACGTTGTTCCCTCCAGAATTAAAAAAGAAAATTTTTGTATATCTTCGGTTAAGGAGGCCGGGGCCCAAAAACCGGTACGTGTAGTAACATATAAGTTATACTCTCATGAAAGGAAACATCTTCAGGATTTCAAAAATTATATTATATTTAAGATCCATAAAACGTGGCGTTGAAATTCTGAGAAAATTTCCTTTCATTTGAGTACACATACGTATATGTTTCTACGCATACCGGCTTTTGAGCCAAAGATAAAAAAAATCTTTTTTAATTCCTGAGGTGTTCAAATTTCTTTGTTTATTTTTTTTTTCTTTGAGGAACTCTGCATAAAGTGCAATGTTGCCTAAAGTTTTTAATTTTGCGAATTCATACGTAATTAATATAATTTCCTATGAACTAGCCAATTAAATATCATAAAAAAGATGATTTCCTGCAAATTTTTATCCCAAAACCGAATTCAATATTATAAAAACGGTAAAAAATGCGTGTATTCCAAAATAATAGCGGTTATCTTTTTAAATTTAAATAAATGACAAACAAAATTTTTGAGTGTATTTTTATATTTTTGAATGTGATAAATACTCGTAAATTAAGAAAAGTATAAAATTATTGCTGTTTTAAAGGGAACGATATTTTAAATTTTTTCGCTAACGGCATTTTGTCGATAACGGTGTTTCAGTCATTTCGGTAACGGCATTTTAAGGATATCGGTATTTCGATTATATAGGTAGCGGTAATTTACGGATAATCGCTTTCCAATTATTGCGGTGTCGGTATTTTAGGGATAACGATAGTCAGGTATATTGATCCGATGAAAGTATTTTAGCGGTATTGCCTACCAACCATGCTTTTGGTGTTATTGTTTTCACTTGACATGCTATGCTGTAAAATCAATTAAAAACTCATTTCCCATTGAGAAACTACTACACTTAAAGAAATTTGTGCGAAGTATTAATGAATTCCTTCATTAGTACAATGAATCATTGAAACATGTTTCATTAAATCAATTTTATTGTATGTTTTCATTGACCCAATGAAAATTTCATAAAGTACATAGATTTTTTTTAATTAATACTAGCATAAAAGTTATGAAAGTTTCACGCGTTTAATGAATTAAGGTCAAAGTTTGTATGAAATATTTTCATTAGATTATAGTGGCACTATGCACCGCAACCAGAAATTGGTATTTTATGCTGAAATATTTTCATTACTTTTTATTAAAAAACAAAAATTTATTTCTTTATAATACACTTTTTAAAGAGATTGGATATTGACTTTTTACAAAAGCACTCATGTCGACTTATGAAAATATTTTTAAAGTTTTGGTTAATTCTGTTTAACACAAAAAATGTATGTCATTTGTATTACTGCAGCGATTTTTTTATCCAAAATATACTATACTATAAGGGAAAACCACAATATTACACTAAACACATTTTTTTTTTGCTATTACATGCTAAAATTTTTATTGAAAAAAGTCGACAAATTTTCATTGATTTTTTTTTATGAAATTATGAAAAAAATCATAGTCAAATTTAATGAAAAATATAAATAATATCAATTAATTTTCATTCAGTTAATAGAATTTTTAATTAAAACAGTGAATCTGATTTAATGAAATCGATCCACTAACTAAATGTGAGAGAAAATTCTACCAGTGTATGTATTACATTATTTCTTTAAAACTTAATATAATTAATTTAACGATTATAATGCCGTTAAATTATCTTTTAATTCATTATCTCATTAAATAGTTTTAAAGTTTATTGCTTTTGTTATAAGAGTCATTCCAAAAAATTACGATTCGATTTTAGTAGTTTTGGAATGGATTTGTTTCGATCTTATTTAAAGTTAGCGCAACATTCCTTTGATATATATGCTGTATTATTTCGAAATTCAGTTCGCGTTCAATTGCATCTCTAAGTTCGGTACCTTTTAAAGTTTTTATTCGATTTTTACAAATCTTATCTCATATAAAAAATAGAATCTTCTATTTTTAAATACTTATTATAAAATCATGCAGTCTCTAAAGAGAAAGTTTGCAAAAATGTAAAACCGCCAGTTTTTCGCGAATATTTCAAAAATTACATACATTATTTTTCTTAAAAAAAAGATGGATAGATCATATTGTCTTGTCCAATATATCCCAAATTCAGTTTGGTAATCCATGGATTCGAAAATTAAGTTTTTAGCAAGAAATTCTCATATTAATTTTTTAAAAAATAAAAAATTTAATTTTGTTCAATACACACAAAATATATAAAATTTTAATTTCCAAATGCGGATAACTTTTTCCCTTTAAGAGATAACCCACACAAGTAGTTATTATTGAAAATTACAAGCAGAAAGGTTTAATTTTTGAAAATCGGTTAATAAATATAAAATTGGCAAGCTCTCAAAAATTGGTAATAAGCGAGGGTGTACTAATTTGGAGTCTAATTGATCAGTTTTCCCTTCTTTGAAATTTTAACTTGAAATTACGTTGCTTCTGGCTGTATGAAAATTAATGGCAATCCGATCAGCCAGTAATAAATGGTTGAATTATTTCCAAAATATTTGTATTAAGTTTTCGAAAAACTTAATACAGCACATATATCATAGGAACGTTGAATTAGGATGTGTTTATTTTCAAGATATCCATAGTCACATATCCGAAGATCGTATCGAAAATTTTTGGAATGCCTTATAATTAAAGTGCATGTTATACTGATTTTTTTTTTTCCATAAGTTAATTATGTTTTATTTTTAAATTCTTTTCATTATAAGTATGTCATGTTTTTCTTTTATTATTAATAATTTATAATCATCAGCTGGCATAGAAATTTTGTGAACGTGCGCAAACTCACCACAACATAAATTTATATTTGTTATTTAACATTTTTTTTTAATAAATTTTATGTTATATTAAAATATTATAAGTATTAGTTGAAATTGTAAAGGGATCCAATACACAAGCATAAGTTAATGAATAAATATGAAATTTTTATTAAATCCTTTTTGGTTCAATGCAGTGTTTTTAAATACGAACAATAAATATAAATGCATTTTCATAAGCTTGAATATATGAGGAGTTTCAAAAGTTTTCGATACTTTCAGACAATATATTTTCAAACAACCTTTTGTTAGCCGATATTTTAACCTATGAGCATATACTCGTATGATTCACATATGAACTAGAATGCCTTCATATGTAAACATGAATGAGTTCATAAGCCATAAATGGATACATACATATTAGAGTTAATTTTGAAAAACAGATTTTGGATATTATCACTTTTCAGAAGGTTTTTGTATCAATAAAAATAATGGCGTATTTTTTTTTAATTCCAACTCCTTCCCGTGCCTATAGGCGACTCAAATCCAATAAATTATTATATAACTAATAAATTATTTTGTATTCACTAAAAAATTAAATTTTTAAACTTTAATAACTTTTGAACGGATAACTACAAAATTAAAATTTGCTGGACCATTTTACTGAGATGTAAGTATTTTTTCATTGTATATTAACAAAAAATAAATTTAAAATTTTTTTTTTTTAAATTATTTTTTGGACCACTCTAATTATGCATTCTGGTGCATTCCAAAAACTAAAAACAAGCTTATGGGACTAAATTTTCCCGTAGATTCGAATACTGAAGTCAGATTTGACATATATTTAGCCGTTTTTGTTGTATGGGAAAGGGACCCAAAATCCACGATTTGAGTCGCCTATAGGCACGGGAAGGAGTTGGAATTAAAAAAAAAAAATATGCCTTTATTTTTATTGATACAAAAACCTTCTAGAAAGTGATAATATCAAGAATTCAAAATCAAAAAAAAAAAAATTGAAAACGAACTCTAATACATATATACTGATTTTTAACCGGGTAGTTTAAGAAATATTTTTCTGTCGAAAAAAATATTATATATTATTTTCAAAGTTCAAAAACTTTTTGTATCTTCAAACAAAAAATAAAAAAAGTTTTTGTAGATAAAAAAGAAATGTTTTTTTTTTTTTTTTCTTTTAGAAATAAAATGTTTTATAGAAAGAAAAATATTTTTTTTTTCAAAATCTAATTAAATTTAGTTTTCACTAACATTAAAAAATGGTATTAAAAAAAACGTAATAATTGTGAAAATTTGCTGAAATCTGGGATGGGAGGTTCTTACTCAGTCAGACTGATGCTTATTTTAAATAAAGAATTAACCCGGAATTTCTAAAATTATATCGATATTAATTTTAAACTTGGTTTGTAACCAAGTAAATTATGACGAAAGGGAATGGAACGAGTGGGATTGGAAACGAAAAGAACGGAATGGAACGTGGAACGAAATTTTAATTTGTCGTGTACTTAATAATAGTATTATCACACATACTGGTGGAAAAAAATTAATAAGTAGCCGGACAAATTTTTTGCTCCACCGTCATAATAATACGAATAGACTAGTTTAGGGAAAGATACCTAAGGAATTTAGTTTTTATGAAACAGCAACATGGTGTCTTAGTTATGTGATTTCCCTTACAAGTACGTGGAAATACAAATGAAAAACACTCCCATATAGAATGAAACATTGATCCTAAATGGAACGTCATTAAATGGAACGTGAAACAAGTGGAATCGGAACACTTTTCACATTTGTATTATCGATGCGTGATAACTGGGTCAAGTTTCGGAATTTTTTTCCATTTTGCGATATCTCGGATAGTTTTCAAGATACCCGCAATTTTATAAAATGGCGTTTTTTAAAAAGGCAGGTATCTCCAAAACTAACCGATATATTGGAAAACGGACAAAATTTTTGGTCCATAGGAATATTAATACACCCTGATAATACAAATAGGCTAGGAAATGGAAAGATCTGGAGAGATTAATTTTTTATGAAACAACCACAGGGTGTCTAAACTATTTGTTTACCCAAATACTTATATGAAACTACATATTTAAGCACACCGATAATATAATGAAGCGATATGGAATGGAACAGGGGAACGAGTGGAAACTAAAGACTTAATATTTTGTCCGTCATTCGATAAACCGCTTAGTTTTTGAGATACAAGCCATTTTATATAATGTAGTTTTTTCAAATGGGCAGTAATATCTCCGACACTAACCGAGATATGGCAAAACAGACAAAATTTTTGTTTCACAGATGTATCAATATATCCTGTGTAGTATTAATACAGGCTAGGTCCGAGAAAGATCCGGAGGGACTTAATTTCTATGAAACGACCACAGGGTGATTCATTTTTAAAATTATAATATAAATTAAGATACTCCGATACTACAAAGTTCGTTCCCAGTTTAATATAATTTCGTTACCTGTAATCGATGTTCCAATTCCAGTCGATCTCCATTCCATTCCATGTCGTTCTCCATGTATGGTCTTTAATTCCACTCATTCTCCTTTTAGCTAAGTATGCTTTATGGGCTTACAACAATTTTGATTTCTCGATTAATTTTTAAAGTCTTAAACATGTTTTAATGCTTTTTCGATTTTCGTTTTAAGCTCACTGAATTTTTTTGTGTGGTGTACGCTTTGGCGAAATTCATACAGCACTTTGGTTGTCATAAAGCAAAATGTGTTTGGAAAAAACTGCAGCTGTAGTCGCTAGCAATGAAAAACAATATTTATTTTTTAAATTTTGTCAATTAAGTCGGGCGTAAACATTCACTCCAAAACTATGTTTTCAAGTCATGCTTTTTTAAAAAAATCTAAAACAAATAATTAAATATCGCAAATCTTTTAAAATGCTCATAAAAGATTTGCGTTTACAAGTTTTAAAAAACGCGTGAACGTCAGTTGCAAACAACACATATTTTCATACAATTTATGTCGATTCCTTATAAGTTTCTGATGTTCGTATCCCGTCATTGGTGCGCTGATATCAACTCTCTATAACGCAAATTGTGTAAAATTATACTATTTTTTAAATACTGTTCTCAAAACTCAATTCCATTAAACGGCACACACAGCCTTTAGAAAAAACTGAAAGCGTTTAAAAATCGGGAAATTTTGGTTTCACTTTTCACCAAGCATCGATGTGCAAATTACTTTTTCAGTGAATGTATCTTCGAATGTGACTCCACTTTTTTATTGGTGTGGATCATCAATTCTTCAGATGAAGACTTTTAAACGTAAAACTTAGCATGACCTCGTCTTAAAGTATAGTCCACCTAACCCTGCTCATCGTTTCTCTTATTAAAAAATCTTGAGAAATAAGAGGCATCCAAAATCAGTTTCAACTGGTGCCAAACATTTTTGAAATTACTCATATAATTTTTCTTTTTAATATTTTTAATAATCTACCAGTTCTGAAGTATTTTTATTCAACTTCAATAGCACTATTAACCAAATAGTCTTTAACGTTATGGCCAGGGCAGCGACTTTCTTGCACTAAAAAATCGAAAATATGTGCTTAAAGATTACAGTTAAAAACGAAAAATATGAGCTAAGGATATGCACTAAAAACCAAAAACATGTAAACAAAATATAAATATATGCACAAAAATCCAAAAAATATGCACTTAAAATATAACGAATTTTAAAAATCTTATTACAGCGTTGGTTTAAAAATTAAATGCAATATATCTTAGTTTAGTGATATGTTAAGATTTTTAAATTCTGCCTTTTCATTATTTCAAATCAAATCTTATTTTAATTTCTAAAAATATGCAGTTATATGAAAAATATACAAAAACACGCAAAAAAAAAGTTATAAACAGTCCAAAAAATATGCACATAATATCAAAATATGAAAAAATAAGAATTAATAGCAACATATGCAAAATATGCAACAACACATTAATGGCATTTTTTTGGGAAACGTTTTTGGAGAAAATTGACTTTGGACTACTGAGAAAAAACATGAATTTACATGACAGTCGCTGACATGTTTTTGACTATATACATTAGGGTGGTCTTTCGTTGTATGGGCGAAGAATAAAAACGAGATTTTGACTGTACCCCCTCTTAAAATATTTGTTTGGGTACAAAAATTCACCATGCAAAAAAACTACAATTTTTTTTTCTTCAAAATTTAAAAAATATTAAATAATTTTTGTGTTGGGTTTAATCATAACTACTCAGATAAAAAATATTACTTTCCCAGAAAATCGCTAACTTACCCTAACTTTGTGTCAAAAAAATTAATAAATATTTTAGCGGTACCTATAAGTGACTTTTTTGCATTTTTGAAAATTTTATTCAACAAAAATCAATAACCTAGTGTTTGCTGTCAATTATTTCATTAAGCACATTTCAAGTATTAAATAAGCAAGGTATTATGGATATCCGTTGGTAAATTTTCTTTTTATGGCATTTTGATTCTCGGGGATTTCAAGGTTTTTTTTATTTTTATACATTTTTACTTTAAAACAAGGTTTTAATAATATTTCATCAATATTTTTGTATATGCCTTTTTATATGATTGTAATAACTTTATTTAAAATACTATATTTTCTGTTGATAGTTAACCCATGTTAACCTGGGGTCAAATATGACCCACGTAAGAAAAATGCAGCTTTGTGGCAAAATTTATAAATAAAATAAAGAAAGGAATAATTCAATTTATATTTATTCTAAAAAAATTTCGTTAACCGTTTCTAGTCTTCCAGTAGGTCAATTAAGTAAAAATTAGAACTTAAAACTTTTCCATAATAATAATTTTGAGGGAAAAACATTTACACTATTAAATTAAAAATACGTTTTTCGAAAATACTCCTGAATATGTACAAAAAAAAGCAATTTTAATATGAATACAAGTATCTGAATTTATACTAAATAATTTATTTTAATTAATTTTAAAATGTAAATAAATTACAATTAGAAACATAAACAAAAATTTATTTTGTCATCTTTGTGATTTTCGACTCTTTAAAATACGAGGGTCAATTGTGACCCCATGAAAACACAGGTTAACTATGAACACGAAAAATTATACTTTATAATAAAGTTATTACAATTATATAAAACAGTATGCACAATAACATTGATGAAATATTACAAAAATCATATTAAAAAGAAAAGTCTATACAAATTTAAAAAAACCTTGAAATCCGCTAGAATCAAAATGCTCTAACAAAAATTTTTGCTAGAACATTTTAAATTATGACCATTTTTCCAAGGGGCCCGATTTTCAAGGGCGATGCGGGACATCTTCCCGTTATGCTAGAACTCTAATTTTTGGTATGGTGAATTTTTGTACCCAAACAAAGATTTTAAGAGGGGGGCAGCCCCAAAAATCGCAAGTTGAAAAATAAGGACCACCCTAATATACATATATAACATTTTATATATGCCATTTATGATTTTTCTGTATGATACCATTTTACATAAAATCGCAATGAACACAGTTAAAAGGAAAAATGTATTTAACATTTATAAAGAAGTATGAGTGAGTATCATTGAAATTTCCACAGAATACCTCGAACTGCACATGTATGAAAGTACTTATGCAATCTTAATTTTCTTGTTTGTCTTCGCATATTTTAGTGCCGTGCATCCTTTATTTTTAGCCGTCTTAAAATAATGAATATAAATGTGTATGAGCTTATGTTAAAAAACAAATTTAAATCCTTTGGAATTTATATTATTTCGCAAGAACTTTCGCAGTTTTTATATTTTAATAAAGCTGGTTATACATTTGGATATAATATGTCTATATTTCTAACTGTTATCGTTATGCAAAATTGAAAAATTTCAAAACTTTTGCATTCCATTTGAAAATATAAAAATCTCCCAACAACTTGAGAGATAAACTCAACTCGTAAGTAATTGGAGGGCCAGCACCAAACAAATACATACATGGTAGTCGAAAACTAAAACCAATTTTTTTAATTTTTAAAATTTTTGTTGTCTTTTGTACCGGGCACTGATGCCCTTTCATGGAATAAAAATTTGAAAACAAAGTTTCGTTAGTGTTGTAATTTTGCAGAGTTGGAGGAACGTCGAGTTGAAGAGTCCTTAACAGATAAAGAGTACGACCGTCACAAAAGTTGAAGAATATGATTGCGAATTTTTTTTCAAAAAGCTGTTTTTAAAAAGGAACATTTGAAGGAACAGTTTGCTGCGTGAACTGAGTTTTTTGTTATTTTACAACACAAAATCAGAGAAACAAATAAAAAAAAAATTAAATGCAAAAATTAAATGGACTTTTTGAAAATTGCATAATTTGTTTTTGCTTCCTTTATAGCAAACAATGATATAGAAATAATAGTGGCAATAATTGATCGCCATCACCAATTTTATCCAATAATAAAAAACTCTATGCTAAAAAATTTACTTTTTTATATAACCACGTTCTGCTTCGGCACATCAACACTGTTGCGTGAAATTCTTATTCTAAATACAAAACCTGGGGATATTAAAAATGTTTAAGGAATAAAGATTTCAAGGAACAAATGCAATTTA
Organism: Delia radicum; assembly: GCA_021234595.1. Lineage (NCBI taxonomy): Eukaryota > Metazoa > Arthropoda > Insecta > Diptera > Anthomyiidae > Delia > Delia radicum. Next base: position 81,584,067 of record CM037854.1, read on the forward strand.
GGTTTTTAAATTTAGATTTTATTATATCGAGCTTTCAACATCCGTATATTTACAAAAGCAAATTAATTATTTTAGCTAGGTTGATACATGTATTTCGATCTGACAAAAGATAAAATTTTATAACAGCTAGAGCCTGCAGAATATGCAAAAAACCTATTCAAAAAAGCTATTAAATGGGAGTCTCCCGAAAAGAATCTTTCCGATCTTACTGGAATTTGGATATGTGATAAAGAAAATAAAAGTAAGGACACGTATTTTTGTTTAGCGGCCCAGTTCCATTTTTAGTTAAAGAGCTTTTGGAATTAATCGGTATACAAAACATGTCCCACAACTTCTAAAGATTTTTTTTTTTTTTTTTCATCAAAAAAAAAATGTGTTTTAAGTGATATAAAACCTGACATTTTTTGGGAATTATAATTTGATTAAGCTAAACAAAACTTATATTAATATCTATTAAATTTATTGGCTGTCTGAGCTTTTTCCGACATTCGTAATTGTTCGGTTTTTATGATAATTGGCAACTCCAACACATTACATAGGCTAGATTGGTATCAAAAATTTTGCTTTCTCAACAAACAATTAAAATGTGTTTATTTTGACCCCACCTTGTAAAAGTTAAACGTCAGATAGGGCCGTTTAAAAAAAATTTGTGTCCCTTATTTTTTTTTTTAATCACATATCAATATTTCGTTAACATCGCAAAGAACCCATCGGGAGAATCTTCTTGTTAGTTGAAATTAACGTGCAAAAATATATTTTCTCTTCATTAAACTACTTAAATTCAAATATAATTTCCAAAACAAATTATAATTTTAAATATCGGGCAAACCGCAATTTTAAGTCAAAAATTCAATTTTTAAAACACCACAAAACTTGACAAAGATTTTTTTGGAAAGCACAAAATAAGGGAGTAATTTACATGAAAACGCAAAATAATGGTAAATAACGGTATACATTTGCGAAATTTTTTTGAATTCAATCAAAAAATTTAATTTTAAGAACTTTTTTAAATTTTAAATTTAAATCGCCATAACTTTAGCTCCCCCCGCAAACAGTGATTCACTCAAACTAATTTAAAGTCCCTTAATAGTGAATTATTTTCGATCAAAAACTTACTCTCAAAAAAAAAAGTTACCCAGTTAAAAAGCGACATATATGGATCCCAACATGAATACACATATTTCCTACATGTTCACATGCATTCATATGTGTTCAAAACCATTCTTATATGTTCATATGTGTAATCATATATCTTAATCTGTGTGCATTAACGAAAATTTACGTAATATTTGGATACATAAATTATATATAATATAATCATACATGTCTCTACATTTTCATACATGATCATATGTGTGTAGTAACGAAAATTTTAGGTAGTATTTATATAAATGATCACACATGAACCCTTATGAACATATAAGAATCCTATATGGTGGTTTATGGACATGAATGACCTCGAATCACTTCATATATTGATATGTATGAGTTCAAACATGTTCATAAATGGATGCATATATGTTGATTTTTAACCGAGTAGTTGAAAATTTTGTTAAACGTCTATTTAGAAAAATAAGAAAGTTGTCTCAACAGAATTTTATCCAAACGAACTGATTCGGTTGCTGCAACATAGTAAATCCGGTTGTCACAACTAAATTCGGTTGTTGCAACGGAATTTGGGGTTGGTGCCAACCAAATTCGGTTGTACCAACTAAATTCGGATAAAATTTTAGAATTTGTATGAGAGTGTATTGTAGGGATGAAGTAGAGAAAAAAAGGTACTATGAAGCGACTCCTATTTTTATAAAATGTCCTGGATTTTATAAAAATAGCTTATTTTGTCAAAAGTTGAACAAATTTGAAGGTTTTCATTAAAGTTTCCACAATTTTCGGAAAAATATCACTTAAATTTATTAAGACTATAATTGTGTTTACTGTTATTAAAAAAAACTTTAACCCTTAGTGGCCAGGGGCAAAAATGATCCATGAAACCATTTATGTAATTGAGATCGGGGATAGGTATGTTTTGAAAAAATATGGATATTGCATAAATATGATCAATGCAACCCCCATATCTAATTGAGATCGACGATAGGTATGTTCTGAGCAAATATGGATGTTGAATAAAATTTGGGTCTCGAGACAGCCCAAATATGTAGGGCTTCGGGATACCCTTGGGTCAGTAAGAGCGGTGGGAGCAAGTTTTAGAAATATGTGAGTTTGTATTGTAGATTATTTTGGGCTGAAATTATTTTGGGTTGTACATACATTTGACTTATCTAGGGGAGTGGCGATATGTGGTAGGTATGTTCAAAAAAAAAAAAAAAACTGAATGAATGGGGTCTGTTGGAGGCAGTCGTGTGGTTGTTTTTTGGAATGAATTTTTATAATTTTTTGGTAAAATTTGATAAATATTTATACTTAGAAATGTAATAAATATAATGAGAAATGTTTATGCATATAACTTTTATTGAATTCAAGCAAAACTGTAATTTTAATATTTTTAATTTAATTTTAACACAAAACCGACATAATTTTTCTCCTTAAAAGATGAATAATTAACGTGGATGGATTTAGCATGCTGAAACATAGGCTGACACATACACAAAGGATATTCGTGTCATACAAAAATATTATCTCAGTGTCGAACACATTTGAAAATTTTCTTATGCTTTTCAATCGGAGCACTAACTAAGGGCTTAATTATTTCCAAAAATATGCTCTTAAAATATACAGCAAAAAATCTAAGATATGCTAGTGAAATATGCACTTAAATCAAAATATGCAATAAAAATCAAAAAAGTATGCACTTAAAAATGTTTGTTTTTTAAAATTCAATTTATTACTCTAGAGCATTGGTTTAGAAATTAAATCCAAAGGATGAAGTAGATTCTATGTTCCACAAAGGATGAAGTAGATTCTATGTTCAGAGTTTCAGCTTTTGTTTTCTTTTGTCCATTTTTAATTATATCTAAATTTTAATTTTTACAAAATATGGAAAAATATGAAATTTAAATGAAAATATGGAAAATATGCAGCAAAAAAATACCAAAATATGCATTAAAATATTCATTTGTAGCCAAATATGCAAAATTATGCATTTATAACAAAATATGAAAAAATATGCAATAAAAAATTGATTTTGTTTCAATGTCTTTGAGTCGAAAAGTATATATTAAAAATCGGGCTACTGACTACAACCATGCGTTCGCATGAAAGTCGCTGCCCTGTTTATAACTTTCCATTACCTAAGATTAAACTCAAACGTAACTTAAACTTTGTAGATTTAACAGATTTATTTTTGCCATTCTGATCTTTCTCATATCAGAAGTTTTTATTGAGTTTTTTTTTTAACAAGTTTTTTTTTTTAATTTTATTATATTTTTCTGATGTTCGTGGAAACTATTTTTTAAAATCTATTTCTTTATTATTTAAAACTTTGAATTTTTAACAATCATTGTTTGTTTATTTATTTTTTGTTATTACTTTAAATCACTTCGTTAAGTTTTTACTATATATTTTTTATTTTTTTATATATAAAATTAGCTACAGTTGTTCATCATTAATGTAGTCTAGGGGTTTTTAAGTTATTATTACTTTTCCTTTATGTTTAATGTCCCGAGTAAAATTCGTTCATATACAATCATATCTTATTTAATAAAATATTATAAAAAAACATATAACTTTATATTGCTTAATATGTATATACGAGATGATGCATATGATCATATATAATTTTATCTTGGATTTTGATTTTCGAAATTTTTTGACATGGTCACATACATATTAATATCTAAACATATATTATATAAAAATATATATATGAAATTACCGTAGATGTGTTTATATGGTATATAAAAATAAGAATGATATATATTTATATTACCATATTTAAATTTTGTTCCACATCTAATCTGAAGTTTTTAATGTTAATTTTAAAATGAAACTTTAATTTTGCTTTAGATATGTGAAATGTTGAAAGTAAATTGTGGTTGTGATTGAAAAATTTAGACAATTTCAACTGTAATTGAGTTGAACAGAATTTTAATATTATATTCTTGTTTGTAGACTTGGATTGAAAAATTTTGACAATTTCAAATGTAAATGAGTTGAACAAAATTTTAATATTATATTTTTATTTGTAGTCTTTCTATATAACAGAAAATTTAATGTATTGTTCCGGAATTTATAAAATTACAAACGTAATTGGAAACATTAATTAATTTTTAACTTCTTCAATTGCAGATGAAAGTTTCCAATATCAATTGCAAATTTTCTGTATTTCAAATAGCATACTTTAATTTTTTTCAAAATTTCTTGTTTCAGCTGAAATAGTAAATAAATATAATAAAATCGGTTGTAGCTTGAAAACTAGAAAACTAGAAATAATTTTATGTTTAAAATAGTTTTACCGTATTTACAAATTATATGCGAGTTTATATCAGAAGATATTATATTAATGTTTTGGAAATTTTAAGCACCATACGATATTTATATTTAAAATAATATAAAGACCATATTATATCCTATTATATTAAATTAGATATAATCTTATAGTCTAACGTATAATTTCATAAAATTAGATGAGGACAAAATTCGGCCAAACTATATCAAATCACTTCTAATTGTATCTAAATTAATCTAATATGAAACAATTAGCTTTAATTTGATACAATTTAATCCGGCTATTTTTCGGATGAAATCTAATATGATTATGAATAGGGTCATATCGAATGTGGTAAAACTATATAAAGCTCCATAACCGATTATTTTATTCGGGATATTTAATGACACTGTGCAGCAAGAAAAATCAACCTCAATGGTTCAAATAGGAAATAAAAGTAGACCATAGAATAAACAAAATTGGCAAAAGGTTTTCCAAAGTTAGTTCGAATTTGATGTTTATGGCTTCTTGAAGTTTGGATATTTCTGACCATTTTTCCACTAAGAGCGAAAATCAAAATAAAATATACACATCGTCACCTAAAATCCAAAAGGCCATAACTAACAAAAAACTCAAAATTGACATTTTGATTGATTACGATGTAGTTAACCAAAATACACCTTTCCACAAAATTTTAAACGTTTACGTTCAAAAATACCGATTTTACTGACGAAAATCAAAATTCCATAACTGCATTTTCAATATATTCACTAGCCAAAAAGTCGTGTAGTGCTGTTTTTTCCTTTTATGTAATGATATATATTGTTTTTTTGTTTAAAAATTACATTTAGTTTTACGTTCTGGAAATAAATAAATTAGTTTAATCAATTTTTCTCAGAAGTTTTTAAATATTTAAAAATCGCCTTATTTAAAAAATACAATATTTACGCAGAAAAAGCTGAAAACGGGCTTCAATTAAAAAAATTGTTAAATCAATTAATATTTTAATTGATTTTGCACCTATCACGGCAATGAAAATATCATCTAAAATTCAATTAAATATTTGTTTAGAAGCAAATTTAATTCAAATTAAATCTTTAATTAGATATTTTAGGTTCCTAATTTTTTCTGTGTAGATAAAATTACATAACTTGACTAAAAAAAACTGTTTTAGAAGCAGTATTTTTTATCTTTTTTTATGCACTACTATTTTTCCATGAATTTTTATCTCAGAATCAAATTAGTCTTTGTTTCTAAACAAAATTCTGAAATTTGAATACTAAGCCTTATTTTTATTTATAATGTTTTTTGTCTCTCCTGTAAAAAACTTAAAAGTGTAGTTACATGTATTTAATTTTGTAGACTTATTGTTGCATTGAACTCAATGTCGAAAAATATACATATATATGCATATATTTCAATAACTCGTTGGCGATATAGGCGTGGTCAAATACAAGGAACTTATCGATTTTTGGCAGACATATGCACATTTATTGTCTTTTTCAGAACAATTCCACACAATTTTAGATCAACTGAATAGTGGAATTCAATTTCGGAGTTTATTCTGAATTATTTGTAAAAAAAAATATAATCAGTACTGCAAGAACAATAAATCTAAGTGAAAGAGTATCGAAGATTATCGATATAGAATTTCATGAAATAAATAAAGAAAATATTAAGAATTTTTGGATACTAATAGCTACCAAATTCAACTTATCTGTAAACTAATAAGACAATATAAATACCGAAATAATTTACACACAAGATCGGTTACTGAATCAAAATTTAAAAAACTCTAACTTATGTTCCTCTTAAATCTGAAATGTCGAAAAATCTAAAATTTATAATAATAAGAAATATTTAGGGGCACATAGAACATATACTAGATTAGGTAGACTACTTAGCAAAGCAAAAGATAAAATAAATAAATTGTAAATGTTCAATTTACTTTATAAGACACCATGTAGGGGCAATTATAATAAAAATTGTAATAAAATATACTGATGTACAACAAAGAATAAACTAAAAACTATAATTGCAGGACATAAATCTGATCAGGAGTACAATAATACTACTTCTACGCAAAAAAAAAACTTCATTATCATTGCACTGCAATAATTCTAATCATTATCATGATTTTGATCACAGAAAATAATTAAATATGCAGATTTACGTTAGAAATGTTACAAATTATAAAAGTACCATGTACACAATGAATTAACTAAAAAACAGACGGAGCATATATTGCTCAGAATAACAGACATTTAGTTAATAAAAGCTAGTATATTTATTTTTGTTTTCTGTGAGTTTTATATATTTTTTTTATTTTTGTTTTTTTGGGATATTTTTGTTTTTTCATATTGTAGCAAACAAATTTTTGAGTTACCGTCTTTATTAAAATTTGTTATATTGTCAGTTTTTAATTGTTAAAAAAAAATTATTAATCCAATTATAACAATTGTTTCCTGAAGAAGTCGTCCAATGTGAAGACGAAATATTGGAAAATATTAATAATAAAGAATTATACTTTATAAAAAGGATCTAAAGCTCGTTTAAAAAAAATAGATATTACTAGTATGTTAAGTATGTGTGTCTAAGGAGTATAATTGCAATTAGAAATTCCTAGTTGACATTATATTCCCTAGCAGCAAACAAAAAGATTTTAAACTACATGGTTCGTGGTTTTTCGATGTTGATGGGAGCTGAATATTTTGGCTATCATCATTAATGTGACCAGTATTCAAATGACACATGAAAAGAGAGAGAAATTCTCCCAACAACGAAAATTGCTGATTCTATTATAAATTGATAGTTCTTTAATTGAATTATTTTTCAATTAAAGAATAACTCATTTGATCAAAAAGTGATTAATATCGTACACCTCCCCAAAAAGCAACAAAAATTTGATAAATTGTTGTTGCCATACCAATTTTTTTTTTATAGCATGAATTTTTTAACATTCTCATTTCATTGAATTTTATAACAATTCTCATTTATTTAGCAGATTTATTTATATTTGTGTGAACAAATTCACACAGTAATTTTTTTTTTTCTATTGAAATATAGGAAGTATGGCAATTTTTTTTTGTTTTTTTTTTATTTGCAGAAATTCGCCCTTTTGTTGAAATCAGAGTATTTTTTTATATGTTTGAAATAAGTTTTAATTTATTTTTGCATTTTAAATCTAAAAAATATTTTAATTAAAAAATGTTTAAAATTTATTTTAAATTTTTTTAAACAAAATTAAACTGCAAAAATTACATTATTTACATTATCATAATGTTTTAGAATAAATAAACACTCATATTTAAACAACTGAAACTAAATTATTTAACTTAATAAAGTAATAAACGTAATAAGAATTAATATCTAATTTAATTGAAATGAATTAAAAATATTTATTACCAATGCCACTAATATAAACATTTATAAAAAACAACTACATAAATATTACAAAAAAACAACAACAACGTGTCGATGTTTGCTCTTGAGCGATGATAAAAAAAAAATATATCAAGCAAGTTCCGAATTTGAGCATATATTTAATTGATTCAATTAATTTTTAATTGATAGCTTTTAAGATAACCAACAAACCGATTTAATTGAAAAAAGTTGGGAAATATTTTTATCTGTGTACCGCAATTTTAAAGTTTTACACGTACTGGCATTGTAAAAAATTTCTTGAAAACTGTAAAAAAAGCAACCTGAAATAACGCAAAACAGCAAAACTTAATGAAATTTTTTGTAAAAATCCTGAATTAAATTTGATTAAATTAATTTAATTCGTTCCAAGCGTTTTAAATGGCGCAAACATAAGAAAACTGTTACAAATCAGGCATTTTTAATTATATCGCATTAAACAAGTTGAAGAAAGATTTTTGAGAAAAATAGTTCTAAACAATAGCTGCATTTTTATTGACAAAATCTTTTGGTTCATAGTTTAAAATCTTTTGTATTTGCTACATTTCAACAGAATAGCAATAATTCTTTTAAAACAAATATTTTTTTAATAATACTATTCCCTAACAAAAATTTAAGAAATATATTTTTCAAATCGATTCTAGTTTGCAAAATATTCAGAATAACTTCCGAAAATAAATTATACATTCATTCAGATGCAGTTGTTCTATAATTCTTTATAATTATTTCCAAAACGGCAATAAATGTATCTCTACCAAAAATTTACGATTAGTTTATATTTGACCATGCCTTTCCCGCCTACTATTTGCTGAAATATATGTCAATATGTATTTTTCGTCATTAGGTTCACTGGAACAATTATCACACACAATTAGAATCCAGTAAATATATTATTAGTAGTTATTTTATTTTTCTTTTCGCAAATATTGAAAAAAGTGGTTAAAAATACCCCATAAAATTGAAATTCGAACTAACTTTGCAGAACCATTTGGTGGTTTTATCTATCCAATGATTAACTTTAATTTTGCATTGGAAGCATTGAGGTTGACGGCGATTACACAAAATTTGTTGCACAGTGTAATTAGAGTTTTTGCTTTTTCAAAGAGTATAAAAAAAGCGAAATGCATTAATTCATTAAAAAAGATTATACAAAAATGTAGATAAGCAATTGCGATAAGATTCAGTATAAAATATATTCTTTTCACTTTATAACGAGCTTTCAACCTCCGTATAATTACAAAAATAAAGCAAATCAAACATATTAGCTAGGTTGATACTAGTATTTCGATCTGGCTAAATATCTCATCAGAACCCGAAGTTTTAGAAAAGTTAGAGCCTCCATAATAGGCAGAACTTTAACAAAAAACCTATTAATAATCAATTTTGCACCATTCTTGCCTTCATAGTAATCAAGCACGTGGTTAGGTATTTCCTAACAAGCATCATGACGTTACTAAACTGTGAAGACCAAAAATAGAGTGGCCATTAAATGAAACTTTCCTGTGATATTAATTTAAGTTTTTGTGTTTTTAATTTAATCTAAATTCATGTTTTATGTTGTATGTACAATATTTTTAATGTGAAGTAAAAACTGTTTCATATTACGACTTCCTTGAAAAAGTCTACAAATATAGACGAAACGTCGGAAAATATGTAAAGAAACGCTGTTTTATTTACAATAAAAACTTTAGGCCTTATTAGCTTAATAAATCAACAATTTAAAAATGTTCTATTTATATAAAAAATTTTTAGTTTGTACTCTGGCTCAAGTAATATTTTTTACAGTTATATTAGTTTTTTGTTTTTATACACATCGAGATTATTTTTATGTTATTTTCAATTTATAACGAGCTTTCAACCTCCGTATTCTTTGAAAGTGTCTAAACAATATAGGAATTGACTAATTAGAAAATTTTATAATTAAACCTATCGATATACTTGAAAATTATATCAATAACCATTCCCTAGAAACAAGGTAACACATTTGCGAATTTTATGAAAATTTGTTTTTAAAACAGTTAATCTTATTTATTATTTTTTTATTCTGCTCAGTTTTCAGATTTTATTCGGTAAAAAATAGTTTGTTTAGCGGTCACTTTGATGACGTGAAAAATTTCGAATTTCACACCCATACTTTTATTGAAGTTAAAATAGTTTTAACTTGGAAAATTCTGAATTTTTACATTTAATGTCATCAAATTAAATAATTTGTAAAAATTTTATCCACGAATAATTTTTTAGTAGCCTGAGTAGTGTATTATACGGTTTTGCGAAAATATGACACAACCAAAAATAAAAATTGGTTACTCCCCCTTTACATCTTGTTTTTTAAACAAAACAAAACAAGTGTGCTAATAAAAATTAGAAAAAAACAAACAAAAAGCGTGTATTATATATCTATCTATATATTATATATCTAGCACTGGTCTGTTTTCGCTACAACGCGCCGAAGGCCATAGTAGCTAGTGCTCGGTTGGGGTAATAGTATATAATTTGTAATTATATGATTATTAATTAATAAAAAAAATAAATATCTAGCAAAGTTAGAGGGTTCACATAGCGAACAAGTCTTCAATTTATTTTTGATCAATGGTGATAATCTTTAACTTCGAGCTCATATATTAGTTCTCATTTAGTGAAGAAACTAGTTTATATGAATTTTTGATGTTTTGCATGGGATTGTCACTTCCTTAAAAATGTGTTCTGATGATGGGAACCTAGCATATTCCCGAAATAGATCTATCAACACATTTCTGAAAGTGTTCAATTAATAAATTTGAAAACAAAACCTCTATAGATATTTGTTAAGAAAATATCCTAATAAAGAAATATAGAGTACGGCATCGTGCTTGAATAATTTTCATTTTCATTGAAAAATTATTTCGTCTATAAAAAAAAATTGCAATTGACACAATTTCTTATTTTACAGTTTCAAAGATTTTGTTGCCTCTCCTAAAGCAGCCTGTAAACGCCTTGTAAATTTGGGACAGCTGATATTAGTATATAAAAGTAGGCAAGTTAACAAAATATTAAAAACTATTGCAATATTGTTTGTAATTACAATTCTTAGAGCAAAGGCAACGATAAAAATTTTAATAATGCTGCTCGTACCGTAATTATGGTAGGATTAAAAAATTAAACTTCTTTAAACTTATTATTAGAAGAAAATAAGTTTAGGTTAAAAAAAAGAATTATAACTTAACAAATACAAAATACAAAAACAAAATAGAGAATTTTTGATAACAAAATAATTTCCTTTAACAAGGAGAGTCTGTTAAGAGTTACCTCAGATTGCAGTTAAATTTGGTATAATAAATGATGTAGAAGTAATAAATTTTCGGTATGAAATTTATCAAAATTTTTTTGTTTTAGATCCGTTTAATAATTTTATTTGCCTTCTGGTTAGGAGTTAGTTACCATACATACATATTTTAAAAGTCGTAAAGTTAAATATTAATGTTTGTTTAATTTTTAAATTAAAATTAAAAAAAAATATTGACCCACTTTTTCTAGCCTTTAAAGCTTGATTCTTATGCTATACAGCCCTGTCCATTAATATCTACTATTTCCCAGTGTTAGTGATACGAAATGTAATTTTTAAAAGAGAATTTACAATAATTTAACAATTTACATCACCATTTCTATCTTCCTATCGAATTGTACATATAAAATGAAAGCTATTATCAATGCCTTTATAATAAGCTATGCCACAAATTTATTGACCACGCAGTCTTTCGGTGCCCGAAATGATATGTTAAATTACATAAAATAACCCTGTGACCTGTGCATTGTGTCTATACTAAAAATTTGCGTTTTATAAATGAAAATTTCACTGCAACTATTTGTGAAAAACCGCCTTTGTTAATTGTCAAACTTTTATCATGTTTCAAGGAAAACATTTTACTTTTATTACTTCTATCAAAAGGCTATTAAACTTAAAGCGCTTCTAATTTTAGAAATTGTTCATGTAAAAAATGATATAAATTGCTTGTTAGTTTTTATTAAACTAGTTGCAGTAATAAACAAATAAAAAAAATGTTAAAAATTCAAATTCATAAAAATTTAAGGTGATTACTTCTTAAAATCTTCAGATTATACTTATTTTTCCCTACAATTATTGTAATATTACGATTAAAAACGACAACTTTTAATTTAACACATACAACAACTATCTTAATTGAAAAAATTTAATTTGATTATACACTCTAATTAATTTTTGTTGAAATTTACCCAACTTATAGTAGGAAACTGTACTCCTGCTATAAGTTGGGTAAATTTACTCTTTATGCGTAAATGAAAAAATACACACATTACGTGTCAGAAAGTGAACACAAAATGTGTAATATTACATTTCAAATGCGTAACAATTTAAATGAAATTTTTAAATTTATATATAGAATTACCAAATTCGTGCGTAAAAAAACATGTTTAATGTGTAAATATGCCCACAAAATGTCTGAAAATGCATTTTTAAATACATAAAAATCCACAAAAAATGCATAATTATGCCAAAGATATGTTAAAAATAATGTTTTTTTTTATTTAAAAAAAAAATGAATTTACATATAATATATATGCGTTTTGTTTATAATGTTTATAAAAATGGATTTAGAAATATTTATACCTAAATGTAAATCATAAAGAAAAAAATAAGATTTTAAGAAATTTTTCCTAAAGAAATACCCTTAGCATCTGGGGTATTTGGCAAATAGCAACGAATCTAGGAAAGCCTTACTTCTTCCTATATAAAATCATAAGATACTGAGGACATTTTTACTTGGAAAACGCAATACCTTCAAATGTATATTTTCATACAAAAAGCCTCTGAGTCTAAGGAAGTTATCCCAAATGAAGGCTTCAGGCTCATAAGAATGACAGCCAATTACACATATTGCTATCTATCGGCATATCATATCCAATATAGGAACTTCATGATGTGTTTGTATCATAGACGGGAAGTCCAATAGTACATTTAAAATAGTACAAAATAGTACATTTACAAAAATTGTACGTAAAATTTTAATTAATCAGAAAAAGACGAATTTCATACACAAAATGCTTAATTATAAACACATTATTTCCTTTATTACATTGTATGTGTAATTATGTATATAAAAGTGTGTATAAAATATATTCACGCATTTTGTGATTGAATTTACTCACTAAGAGTTATATTGTATACAAATTTAACCCATTTTATAATAGTAAAATTACTAAAATTGGTCGATTGTTCCTCATCAATCTTTGCAGATGACACTGCAGTTTTTAGCCATGCTTTCTCCCACAAAGAAATCTTTGCAACCACAACACAAATATTACATGGGATAATAAAGTTAAATATCTCGGTATTGTTCTAGATACAAAAATCAACTTCAGTCGTCATGTTTCCTACGTAATAGACAAGTTAAATAACGTAACAAGACTATTGTACTCGTTTATAAATAGAAAGTCTACATTAAGCCAACGTAATAAACTCATTATTTTTAAAGCTATTTTTATGGCCATATTATATTATGGAGCCCCAGTGTGGCATGATGTAGCAAATTGTCATATTCAAAAACTTCAAATAAATAAGAATAAATTTCTAAAAATGATATACAACCTACCACGCTACTATTCCACACGACGATTGCATTCTATTAACGATATTGCTATGGTTAAAGACAGAATTTCAAAACTCACAAATAACTATGATCTCAGGTGCCAAATATCTGAATATAATCACATCAACCAATTGACGGTCTAAACGTAGCCTTAAGTTTTATCTTAACAAAAAAAAATGTTTCTTTTTTCGCTTCATTAGGTTTTTGTTACTTTTTGCCTAAAAATGTATAAATTTTAACTATATAGTATAACAAGTTTATTATTTGTAAAAATTTCTAAGTAGAAAAGGTTTATATATTACCTGAACTCTTTATGAAACTATATTTTGTTTAATGTAAATATTTTCTCATGTTATGTAAAATAAAAATTGAATTGAATTACTAAAATTTTTAGAGTGTACCTATTTTATTTTTATAGCTTGTCTCCAAAATATTGACGATAAATTTACAAAGTCAATGCTAAAATATAACTTGATTTTTTGTCGAACTGTGCTAATAACAAAAATGCATTAACTTTATTGTAAAAAAAATTATATATGATAAAGCTTAGGTATCCAGAAAGTTTACATGCTAGAACATGGGGGGAAATGTGGAATACTATTCCACATTACGCGTATTCAAATATCTGATCAGTTTTTTTTTTTGAAAGATTCAAATGTAAAATAATTACAGAATCAGTTTGATTTTTTTGCAGAAAAAATTTTAGTGAACGAAGAATAATGGAATTTTTCAGTAAACTAATGCACGTTTTCTTCACAAAGTGAATATAAAATATCTTAAAACTAATTAAAAGCTTTATACTTTGTATGAACCTATTTTTTAATGAAGTTTCTTAATTGAGTGAATGGAAATTTTAATATATTTTTTACTTTATTAATTAATAATCATATAATTACAAATTATATACTATTACCCTAACCGAGCACTAGGTACTATGGCCTTCGGCGCGTTGTAGCGAAAACAGACCAGTGCCTCTGGTGGGAATCGAACCCACGACCCCCGCACAGATAAGCCAGCACGCTCCTAACTAGCCTACCGGGGCGCACAATTTTAAAATATATTTTTATAGTTTTCATTAAATTTTATGAAAACTTGCATTACTTATTGCATTAGTAATGTCATGATGCTTGTTAGGAAAACACCATAGCATAATAAGACAAGAATGGATCAAAATGGATAATTAATAGTTTTTTTTGTAAACCTCTGCTTATTCTGGAGGCTCTAGGTTTTCTTAAACTTCGGCTTCTGATGAGATCTTTATTTCAGCGATTTAGTTAATTTTTGGCAATTTTTTTATAATTTAGGAAATTTATTGCAATTTCGGCAATTTTTTTTTTTTCCTTTGGTGTTTTTAATTTTTGAGTTTTTTCTTCTATTTAAAGAAATTTTTTCCAGTTTTGGTGATTTTTTCAATTTGACCGATTCTTTCATTTCTAGTTTTTTTTTCAAATTTTGGCGATTTTTTACTTTAAGTGATTTCTTTCAATTTATTTTAAGTTTTGATTATTTTTCTATGTTTTTGCATTTTTTTAAATTTGTTGTCATTATGGGTTATAAAATTAAAAAATGAATATATTTTATTAAACTTTTAATTGAAATTGCAAGTGAAATAAAAGTAAAGTTTAATTGAAATTTTGAGGTAATTAATAGTTAAAATAGTAATTTATTTTTAAACCACAGCTAGAATATCTTAAACTTCATCCAAATAAAGAATTTAATACTGCACCCCTAATTTCACACTACGCCAAACTCCCTCACATATAATACAAATTCATAATAAGGAAATAACTGCCTCGAACTGTCAAAAATTATTTTAATTTTTTAATTTTATTTCAAATATTTAAGCCTGTTTGGCTAAAAAGCATGTTGGTTATTAGTGCTACAATAACAACTTCTTTATTTTGTATCCCTATATATAAAATAATTGCTTATTTTATTTTTAAAATACTTTCCAAATAATTAAGTTTTCATAATCATCTTAATTTCATCCAAGAGTGCAATCTCAATACGAACTAACTACTTATACAACGTCTACAATATCCTCGAAGTGATGTACATTTTAAGATTCATAAGAGAAGCAGCTTTCGTATAACAATGATAAAATTATATTGTCATTAAAATATGCTTAACTTTTCATTTGAACAGCAACAACAACAATAGAAATTGGAAAAGACAAGAACGAAAGCTCACAATCCAGGATAAGAATGGACTAAAAAAAGAATGAACAAACGAATGAAATGAAAATACAAATGTAGAAACAAATACTGTAAGGCAATGTACCCGAATGTGGGCCTACACTTGGCATTTGGGCTATATAGAAAAACTAAGTGAAGTACTCCAAATCAAACAGTTTGTAGAGCAACTCCTTGGGCATATTGCTCTGGGGAATTACTTTGAAAAAGTTATATTGTATAACAATTTTCAAAACAACTTAAAAGATCCATTTTAGGGAACGTAAAGTGTACCCAAATTAAAAAACTCCTTTGAGGCAGCCTTATCCGTTAGAGGGTTAAGGGGTTACCTATCATATGTAATGCTAACTTTTTTAATTGCGGCAACCAAACGAATTTTTTAATCATATTGAAAAATTGTCTAAATTTGATAAGAACAGTTAAAGTGATGTGATATATTAGAGTCTTATATGAGTCATAATTACTGAGCGCTAAGAAATTAAATTTATATTGCTTTTTTTTTTTGAAACGACATAATAAAACCAAGAAAACCGTTTACATTCAAGTCAAAACTTTTTTAAAATAGTGATAGCGGAAATTAAACTTGACAACAGTTTTGAAATATTCGTGCAACAACACGAAAAAAACAACTAAACGTCCACTTTAGGGAACAGAACACAATTGGGTACATTCCCTTACTCAAAGGATACTTATAAAATCAAATCACAAATATCAGAGGCAAACACAAATACAAATAAAACAAATAGAAAATAACTTACACATCTACAAATGAATGCTAACTTATACAAATAATGAATCAGGCACACACACACATACAACAACAAAGATAACAAATAAACAATGCAAATTAGTACAAGTATTACTCCAGAGTAATTTAATACAGATAGACACACACACATACAACTGAATCAAAGTAAATTAGGACAATACGAAAAAAAACCAAGGATATACTATGGAACAGGATCTCTTAAAACTATTTAAATTAATTTAAAGTAACGAATTTTAAACTAACGGCTTGTTTTTACAATACGTGTATAATTTCATCCGAACGAATACGTAAGGAAATGAGTTTTTATAATTCGTTCGTGTGTCTTACGTTTGAGTACGTTAAGCTTTATGTTATGTCAAACAGTAGAGATTGCCATGATATTGTTTTTCGGTTCTTGTTAGCTTTTTTCATATACAAATAACACATTTTTTGTTGGTAGATGGCAACCCAACACTATAAATGAAATATAAACAAAAACAGCTGTTTTTTGCTTAAAAAAAAAAATTTATTTATTTTGTTTAGAAAACAATAAAAGTGGATATAATAATATAATTTGTATAAAAAAAAACATTTACAACTAAAAATGTAAATAAATATAAATATAAATGAAAATAAAAATCATTATTCTTTTTTTTATTACAATTTTTTGTTAAAAAGTATTACAGTAAAACCCGGTTAAGATGAACTCCGAGGGACCAAATAAATTAGTTCGTTTAAAGCGAGGTTCGTATTAAGCGGGTATTTTTAACGATAAAAATATGTATTTATTAAAACAAAAACAAGATTTTTACATAAATAAAAAATAAAATTAGCATTTCATGCATTCACAATTAAAAATTCAATTAAAAAATTATTTAAAAAAAAATCTGTTATTTTTTTCTGAATGACTGAATTAACGATTTCATTCGTTATAAGTTTTTCTATTACCAAAATATGATTGTCAGCTTCTTCGGCACACGATTTTGTTCGAATATATTACTTGACAAATTTTCAACATCGGCAGGATTAACCTGATTAAGTATGTGACGTCAAAACATTAGCATCTATATCTAGAAAGTCATTCACGGATATGAAATTCATATTAGGTCTATCCCATTAAACGGATAAAGAGTGTACTAAACATGGTAATTTGTATGAAAACGAGTTTTTGGTACTGCTTAAAACAGTAATAACCGAGGGTTCGTATTAACCTAGTTCGTATTAAAAGATGTATTTTATATGAAAATTGTTGCCAAAACGTCGGGACTTTTAAATTAGTTCGTATTAATCGAGGGTTCGTCTTAACCGAGTTTTACTGTATTTTTTTTTTTAATATTAAATTCTGTTGCCTTTTTTCTTTGACGAATACTTTTTTGTGAACGTCTGTTTTTGACGTTTGTGACGTTTCAAATCGCATTGTGGAAACCAAGAAAAGAGACGAAAACGACAACTCTTACGTTTTCACTCAATTCAAAGTGACATTTACGATACAAAACCCCAAAATGAATTTCTTCACTTATTTACACGAATTTTTTGAGTGACACGTCTTACAAAAACAGACCGTAAAAGTCCAAAGTCTGCTAAAACTTATTCATTCTTTGACAGATCATGGAACCAATTTTCATTTTTTGTCCTCACGTGGTACGATTTTCTTTATATTAAAAAACTACGTTCTCTAAAGAGCTTACAACTTATTTCTCTAATTTCAGTTTTTAAAATTTTCGTAATATCGCGATTATTTACGGTTTGAATTTACAAGAAAATTAAAAAAAATTACAAAAGTGTATATGAAGAAGCATCTCCACCAAAAATAATCTCGATTTAGTAAGCAGTAACTACATTTGTATGCTTTCAAAGGAGCGCTTAACCGCCTTGAATACAATAAAGCATAATACAATTCATGTTTAAAGGCCTTTATCTTTCACCACCTGTAATCTCTCCACTATCTACTTTTCAAAGAAAGCAACGCTATAATAAATAGGAAGAATTTCCTGAGTGTTGTTTATCCTTAAAAAAAACATAAGCTTATGTATGCAAAAAATTCTAAGTTTTGCCAATTTTAAATAAAAAATTAGAAAAGACCAATCTTAATGTTAAGATGATATGTTTAAGATGACTTTTTAATATGCAAAATGTAAAATATTTTCTTTGATTGTCAGACTGCCTTTATTACAAGCTAAAATATTTATTTTAACCTTAGGACTCAAAAAGTATGCTGAGTGCATTTTTGCAATTATATTCGACTTTTTACTAAAACTTTTCAAAAATGCATACAAACCAGTATTTAGTAAGGAGCATGATTCGGATTTTTCATTTCGTGTACTTTGGTTTTTTCGCAGACTGTATTTCTGATTTTATAAACTCAAGTGTAAAGTGTTCCTTTCTCGACAAAGTACAATTAATCGGCTATATTTCTTTACTGGATAAAGATACTTAGGTATTTTACGTTAAAATTAATTAACACCTTAACTACAATCGAGAATAAAATAATTTTAGAGTTTTGTTATCCAGAGTTGCCAAATAATAATTTGAAAAAATAAATTTTTGACCTTTTTTGATGCTACCTTTTTCAAATAAATATTATTTTAATATATATTTTTTTTTTAAAAGAGAAGCAGCACTCAGGAAATTCTTTCTATTAATGAATGTGTTGCTCTCTTTAGAAACGGGATAGTGAAGAGATGAAAGGTGGTGAAAGCTGATGGGCTTCAAACATGGCAACACTGTAATTGCGCGAATAGATAATTCATAGAACAGTTGTTGCTCGCAACCTGATGTAGAGTTGGCGAATTTATTGAAGATTTTTGATTCATAGAACTGATTCATTATTTTACTTCGGTGGGGTTAAGTGGTATGTGGTTAAGTGCTTTCCTGTAGTCATAATTTAAATTATGGGTTAATGATGTTTTACGTAAAAGTAAACAGAATTAAAATCTGGCCAAATTAAAGAGATATTTTTCAGAAAATTATGCAAACTTTAATGAAAACATTATATTTTTTTTTTACAGTTTTGACAAAATAATCCATTGCATTTTATTTTGAATTGCCAGGTTTGAGATCGTTACTATTACAAATAGAAAACAGAATAATTATTAATAACTGCAAGAGAAGATGAAAAACATTATGTGGGGTTCAGCGCTAGAGGAAGTGCCGCACTTCGACCTGATCTAACCGCATAGCAATTAGTGCTTTCTATTTGTAATAGTAACATTTAAATATGATCTCAAAGCTAACAATTCAAAATTAAATGCAATTTTAAAAGTTCAAAAATACATACAAAATTCTCAAAATAATCAATTTTCATAAAATGTCCTGGAAAGGAGTCGTTCCACACACATTCACGAATTATAATTTTTTAATTAATTTAGTTTTTTAAACTACAACTATTATATTATAAAAATAGCAATCGTCATAAAGTAATTTGTAAATTTAAAAAGTCCTTAATCCTTTTAAGGGACATATACACACACATATACAAATGAAGCAAATGAAATGAGGGCAATAACAAAAAAACTAACAGTGGGTTCAATAGTATGAAATAGTATCCCTTAAGACTATTCAAAATAATTTAAAACAACGAATTTTAATCTAAAAGTCTAGAGTTGATAAAGGGTCCGCCAAATAACTTTTTTTTTGAACTCCTGAACCAATTGGACTTTGTATGGCGTCATACCAAGGTCTTTATGCAAAATTCTTCTCAATGATGCCTCCGAAATGTTCAATTGTTGAGAACGACGGTGAATTGATGTTGATGGCGCTTCACGCACACTTTCTGTCACAGCAGCAATACTCTAGGGTGTACGCACTGTTTTTGGCTTTTCACGCTTTGGTTTATCGATAAGGATGGCAGTTTCTTTCACTTTTTTCACAAGATAACGAACATACGGACCATATTCGTTCAGCGGAAGGATAAAACTAATTATCTGTCAAATCAGACATGAGCTAAGTGTTACCATTCACGAAATAAGCACTAGTTGAAAAAAAAAACGTTAGATGGCGGACCCGGTATATCTTTAATTACTAAATTATATAAAAAATAATTTAATTAAATTTTTATTAAAAAATACACTTTTTCCGCAAAACAATGTTTGCCCCACTGTGAAGTACTTTAACTGTGGAAAAAATGGCAAATTAAACAGAAAATATTTAACAACAATAAATACAAACAAGAATGCACTCAAGAATTAAGATGATGAAACTTTATTGTGAATTGGAATTTTCAATAGCAATTGAACAATTTTTTCTCTTTTCGTATTTCAATTGTAAAGAAAATAATCAATCATTGTCAATCCATGATAATAGATAGATATTGTTTATAATAAAAATATCAACAGTTTAAGAGGCGGGTGATGGCGGAGAAAAATAAACTATGAAGATGAGAAGGAAACTGTAAATTAGTTATAAAAACAATTTTATAATGTCGTAAAAAAAAACTATATAAAGCGGAAGCATAATAGAACAAGTTATTTATTCTTAAAGTTGGTCAAAAACGACTGGATAAGGTACCTATTTAAAATGTATTTGAAAGAATCAATTATAAAATTCAGCTAGCCTCTGAAAGGCTTATCTATATTTAGCCAAATTCTAGAAAATCTGAAAGACCACTTATGACCCGTAGTCCCTACGCTGGAACAAAAAATGAGTACAAAAATTAGTAAAACTTTTCTGTCACAATTAACAGTCTTTGTAATAATTTTGATTACGAAATCATTTTTAACAAAATTTTAAAAATCAAGGTTTTTAATTTTAACAAATCTTGGGTATAATTTACTAATTTTTGCTACTACATTCACTTTACTATTACAGTTTTGTTTGTTACTTTTGCATACGTTTTTATTAAAGCGTATCATATCGTAATACCTTGAAAAACTATTACTAAAGATTGCCAATATATATTGGCTACATTTCTCAAAAATTTGATTTGCAATTTCTGAAAAATGTTTAAAAACAAATTAATCAGTCTTCAGATTGCACTTAAAAAAACTTTAAAAATGTAGATTACACTAACCGGTTAAAAATCCCGGGCTCGTGGAATTAGTTCACTTATCTCAGATGAGCACCTCCCATGGTAATATCGATAGAAAAGTGCCACACAACCCACATTCCGACGATGCTCCAATGAATCAATAGAGTTGGATACATTACTGTCATTGATAAGCTTCACCGCCCTCCCCTAAAAACGGTCCAGAAGCTTCAGAATAGACAGTGGAGCCCCTGCCCATATACGAGAGTTGTATTCCATTTTCCGCCGGATATAAATTGCTGTAAATGGTTATTTAATGGCCAGTGTTATACCTTTGTCAGTAAACAACCAAACAACAATTTGACTCCCAGCCCCTATACACCGTAGACAATGGAAATGGGCAGAACAATAACAATGACACTTATTAAGAAGGCAAAAAAGCCCCTTGCTTGGTCATTATAAAAAACAGATCCGTATAACGAGGATCAGGTATATTTAAATGTATTGTTGTTTGATGATGTTGATGCTTGTTCTTAGTGTTGTAAATTTAGTTGTTTATTTAACGTTGTTTTTATAAATATTTATGAATGATGAGTAGTTGAGTTTTCTATTATGTTTTGTGCTTGTTATTTGTTTATGGATATAAACAATTTTTTTTTTACGGAACGACACTAATAAAATTATTTGTTTCATTAAATTATAAAGGCAAACGAAATTTATAAGGACAAACGAAACAAACGACAAGACAAATTTAAAAACGTGTTGGCAGCACGACAGAAAAACACTAAAATATAAATTTGCTTAAGAAATATGGCAACTTTTGAAGCGGCTGGGTGGAAAACTATACACAAATCAAATATTTTTTTTTTTTAATACCATTCTCTTTTACATAAAAAGAAATTTGGGAATATTATGCATACTTTATACGTTTCAAAAGCAATAATTTATCTGGAGGTAAAAACTGTTGGTGCTTTTTTGGTAAAAAAATCGCAAAAAGTAGTTTTTTTTCTTTAATTTTTATTTTAAAGTAATGGAGTTTTTGATTGAAACAAGATATTGCATTGATTTTTTCTTATTTAATCGATATTTAATTTGGAAAAATAACCAAAAATCTAAAAAAAAAATGGCCTTGATTTGGTCCCGCTATTCGCAAAAACTGGACTTGATTCGGATTAAATTTGGAAATTCATAATTTCAAATGGCAATATCTCAGGAGCTTTATAGAGATAAGCCACAAGCGTCAGCATGTGTTTTTTTACTATCAGATTAAAATTGTGTTAATTTTATGAAAATCGGAAGAAAAAAATGGCTAGCACTAAATATTTTTTGTGCGGAAAGTATCCTACTTTGGAAGAAAAGAAGAAAGATAAAAAAGTCGCTTCCCTCTAAGCGACTACAAGGCTCTTAAAGTAAAAGACCTAAGCTTTTTAAAAAAATATACCCATTTTGAAAAAAAAGTACAAACAATTTTTAAATTTTTTTTTGTTTTGTTTGAAGAAAAAGCTATAGAAAACATTTTGTATAAAATTTTCGAACTACAATAGGTAATTAGTTATATGTATCCGCAAAAGGGCACTTTTTTGATGAAAATCACAAAACTCAACATTCTCCAACTCGGAGAGGATCCCGCTGAAATGTTATGTCATAACTCTATAGGACTTAACTTGGTACAAGTTTCATCCCGATCCCAAGACATCAGTTTCACAAGTTCGGTCACTTGAGATGAAATCCCCCCATATATATATATGTTTTTCAATTTGCAAACTGCTGCGCTTTAGTCGCGCTGGTGAAAGGGAAACATTTCTATTTTGAGCTTACATTTTTACTACATTCCTGAAAAAAAATTCAGAAATGTACCATATCTGTGATTTAATATATATACTTATTGAATGTATGTGGTAGTATCCCAGTAAAATAGTAAAATCCAAATAACAGGTTGCTCAATACCTTCTTCTGTATTGTAACAGGTACTAATTTCTGTTCTACAACCGATTCTTTTTTTATATGGAGTTTGTCCAATTTGCAATAGGAGCATTACCTCCAAAATAGAATAGGTTGCTTTAGAACCTTATATTTTGACTCCCAGGAACCTTTTCTAGAGCCGGTTACATGTAACCGGTGGTAAAAGAAGCAGTTCTAGAACAGGTTCAAAGGAAATATGTTCTAAAAAATTTTGCTGTGATGCTCACCCCGTGTTTTTTCTCAAGTAGGAATTTCCAAAAATTTGTTTAACCTGATGTCTACGCGGAAAAAGAAACATATACAACATACTTCACGTTCCTATATTCAGAAAATGGTGAGGCTTTTATGGGGGATACTTTTCTTTCTATATGGCACTCCACACGCGAATTTTTAAAAATCACGTCTAAGCACCTACATTTATCAAAATTGCAAGTTTCTCGCTTAAACGGCTTGCTTAGACCGTCAGGGGCTGGACGTTTAACCACTTCAGTCCCCCGTCTCTGGTAAAATTTTCGAAAAGTATTATATCAGTGTGTAAGGTCATAATTAAAGGATTAAGTTTTATATAATTCTTATTAACATTAAAAATTATGTTTTTTCGACCTTTAATTGTGCAATGAAAATGAAAGATATTCAAGTTCGAGTCCATACTCTATATTTCTTTATTAGGATATTGTCCTAGCAAATAATCTATAGAGTTTTTGTGTTTTCACATTTATTATTTGACCCTTTCAGGAATTTGTTGATAGATATATTTCGGGAATTTTCTAGGTTCATCAGAACACGTTTTGAAAGAGGTAACGATACCATGCCAAACATCAAACATTCATATAAACCAGTTTACTCACTACATGAGAACTAATATATGAGCTCGAAGTTAAAGATTATCACCATTGATCAAAAAATAAATTGAAAACTTGTCTGTTATGTGCAAGGTCCACCTCTGGTGGATATTACAATTAAATTACATGTAATTAGTAATTGCCTTTTTATCAATTACAATTACTTGTAATTGTCATATCAAAAAATAAATTACAATTACATGTAATTGTAATTGGAAGAAATGCAATTACTAATTACATGCAATTGAAATTGAAAATTTTGAATTACAAATTACATGTAATTTGTAATTGTAATTAAAGGAAAATAATTGAACAATTCTGTAATTAATTACATTTTGAACCATTAACTTAAGATATGGAATATATTTTTATTCAGTACTGTAAGAACTATAAATTAGTTACTTTCAAAAGTGTTGCTTAAACAAATAATTCAATATATATTTATTAAATAGGGGGCTAGAGACCCCCGAAATGATCTGACAAATTTAAAAGCTTAATACAATTCGTTAGGAAGTAACAATGTTATTGAAAAAATTAATACAAACATATTTATTTGTAGATCATATAGGAATTGCCTGTTAGTTAAGTATTATATTGTTCGAATCTTCAAATTTCATCATCGCCTGCAATTGGGTGGCTTTCATTGTTAGAGTACATTTTCGACAAAAAAGCTATAAATAAAATCATTTCATAAGAGATTTCGATGTCTTTGCCTTAAAATATAATCAAAAAATTGCTTGAGACAATGCAAACAGAAAACTAAATATGTCTACACAGAAAAAACTAAAATTAAGTTTCAATTCAAATATTTGTTGATTCAGTTACAAGTTTAATTGAATTCGGTCTTATTGAGGAAATTGTAGTAACAATTAATATAATTTGTAACTATTTAATTGATATTATTTTCAATTACAGTTGTATTCATATCTATTGAAAATTGAATTGAATGTTGTTTTTTATTTGAAGCAAATTTTTAGTAGATACTATTAAAACACTAATTCAAATTTAAAAAAAAGTTGCTAAAATATTGCTTAAATTAAAATCAAATCGCCAATATTACAAAATTTAAAAAAAATCACAAAAATTTAAAAAAATCGAGAACATTTAAATAAACCGCCAAATTTAAAAAAAAAAATTGCCAACATTTAAAAAAACAATCCGCAAAATTGCAGCAATTTAAAAAAAAAAATGCCAAAATTAAAAAAACCCCAAAACTCGAATAAATCTCTACAATCGACAAAGTTAAATAACGCACATTTTTAGATTTTTTAAAATTTTTGCATTTTTTTCTATGTTATTATTAAATTTTGTTTATACCAAATTCATTTTAAATTAAATAGTTAATTGAAAGTGATTTTGAAATCAAACAAAAGTTTAATTGAAATTTTTATTATAATTTTTTCTATGTTCAAAAAGGTTTCCGCATAATCCTCTTTTTGTGTAATTAAACTAAAAATTAATATTTAGCTAAAATTTTAACGTAATTATACAATAACGATGAATATCCAACTTAAAAGACACAAATGTTTTCAAATTTGACGTGTTTCGCGAATTTTGATAAAACATATTAAAGCGTTGTTTCGCGATACAGACATCAAAATTAGCATAATAACGAAAACAATAAGTAACAACTTTTTTAAAATATCTTGTGCAATATTATTGGACAACTAGTACAACTTAAATGTTGAGAACTTGAAATAAATGCATGTTAAGGAAATGCTCTTTATGCGGGAGGTTTTTGTTTCAAAATGACCTGAAAAACGATTTCTATTATTCATAGGTTATTGTCCGTTACATGCAGATAGATAAAAAGTTGTAACCCTAGTGTGTTCATATTTTTATAAATTTCACGGGTTACAAAAAATACATAATAATAAAAAAAAAAAATCGAAAAAGCCCACCCCAAAATAAATTCCTAGCTACGTGCCTGCTGTAGAGGTTCCTCCAACCCGTTCACACTAAGCATATACTGATATTGAAATTGAACTTCGGGTTTACTTGCACGACATAGATTCTTCACTACTATGTTTGAAAAAATATCCAACTATTTCAAAAATGTTTCAGCGATCAAATACTCCTTTAACATATTCAGCACCACTAGAAGGACTTTTATCTTTTGCTGGCATCATTTGAACACCCCGGAGACAAAGATTAACTGATGATAATTTTGCAAAATAATGAAATTTTTCTTAAAAATACGTTATGCGTTCCAAAATATTGACACAGGCCTTGCCCAAAGTAGAATTGATATGTAAAGCAACTTAAACTAAAAACAATAGAGCTTTTATTGAATTTAGAGTTTTTTATAAAATATAGTACCACGCCTTATTTTAATACATAAATAAGATCGAAATTAGTATTACAATTAATATTATTGTTATTATTGTTGTTATTCTCATCTTCATTTTCATTTTCATTATCGTTATTGTTATTTTTTTTATTATTACATACTTATTTTATTATCATTATTATTGACTACTGTTATATGTAATTGATAATAATTGTAATTGAATACATTTCCGAAATTAATTTATTTTTTATGTAATGATTACATTTTTCTTATTATTACTTCTTAAAACCAATTCCTTTTTTTAAATTACATGTAATTGTAATTCATATTTTTCAATTACAATTGCATGTAGTTAGTAATTGATATTATTTCAATTACAATTACATGTAATTTGTAATTAATATTTTCTGAATTACAATTACATTTTTTTGTAATTGAATTTTTGCTTCAGCTTAATTACAATTACATGTAATTGTAATTGAGTTTTTTTCAATTACAATTACTTGTAATTTGTAATTGAATGCGTACTTAATTACAAAATGTAATGATTAACGACCATTTCTTGTCCTGAAAGGGTCAAATAATAAATTTGAAAAAAAAATCAAAAGATTTTTTGTTACGACAATATTAAGAAATACAGAGTATGGCCCCGAACTTGAATAATTTTCATTTTCTATATGTATTTAAAATAATAATTTTACAGTCAAAGAGGTTTGGGCACAGCGTCGAGGCGTAAAATGTTATATTTTTTCTCTCCTTGTAGGAATTTCCTCGCTTTAGTAGTTTGGCCAGGCTGTCGAAGGTTTGAATTTTCTCCTTTTTTTCCATGTAGGAATTTCTAAAAATACTGTCTATGTGGATAGAAAATAGCAGTATATCCAGGCCGCCAAAAAGTTGATATTTCCACTCCATTTCCCTCCTCTTAGTCTCATAATAATCCATGCATAAAATTACAAAATTATTGTCGAAACTACAAAAACTTTCGTAAAATATACAAATTTTCGTTTTTTCGTAATTTTACGCATGGATTATTATCAGTGTAGGAATTCCCGAAATTCTGATCAAAGCGGATATCTACGCCGGACTAGGAACCCATATATGAACCAAATGTTAAGTTAGTGGCTTTAGCGGCTTAGCCAGATCGCCAAGGGGCAAACTTTTTCCAATTATACCCTTCCCCATTGGAATTTTCAAAAGTTCCATCAAGGCTAATGTCTTAAATACAATATTGGTGAGTTAGCCTTATTCCAACTAACATATATTTAATATTTTAGCAAATTTTCTAGCCAAATGTGTTGGGACAGGTCACCAAAAAGTAAATATTTCCACTTTTTTCTTAAATTTCAACTGCCTTGCTCCAGCGGTATGGGCTAAGTGATGGTGAACTAGTCAGCAACTTTAAATAAATTAATTATATAAATACTAACTTGTATCTAATCAATTTAAAAACTTAACATGCTCCCCCACTTTTAAGCGCAGGATATAAAAAAGGCTTTATAGTTAATATATTTTTTCATTACTATTACTTTCCTCTTCCCTTGAGGAATAGTTTTTCCGTAGGAAATTATATTAGTTTTTACAACAAGTAATCAATCATGTGGAAAAAAATTTCTAATTATATTATGTCCTTGTCAACATAATATATAAAAAAAAAATACTTATAATATGTTTGAGAAAAATTGTTACAGTATAATAAATTAAAAATTAATTAATTGTGATTTTCTAGAAACACAAGTTTAAGTAACACTCGACCATACCTAAACTTGAATGTATTCCTGTTTATGGTTTAAAACAAGAAATAAAAAAAATATAAGTTGACCAGTTTTATGGCAAACAGCTTTAGGCAAAAAATTTAGGTAGGAATAATAAATTAAAGTTGTTTAAGTTGCCATGAGTAAATAATGGTTGACTGAGATCTTAATGAAATTCAGATATGTGATAAAAAAATAAAAATAAGGGACACATATTGTTTTTTAGCGTCCCAATCTCATGTGTATGTGTTAAAAAGTGGGGTTCAGAAATTATCTCGTTTTTAATTTTTTCTGTTTATTTCGAGTTGTTTCAGAGAATATTTAGGCGTTGTGGTGTAATGGTTAGCTCGTTGGACTGTTACACAGATGGTCCCGGGTTCGATTCCCGGTGACGACAACATCAATTTAGAACAATAATATGTATGAGTTTTCAATCACTTATATGTATTGCATCGCCCACCATCGGTCTTACCGTATTACTTAACCCCACCGAAGTAAAATAATGAATCAGGGCTGTGAAATAAAAAGCTTCAATGAATTCGCCAACTCTACATCAGGTGGCGAGCCACAACTGTTCTAAGAAGTAATGCCATGTTTGAAGTAATTCATCTTTCACCACCTTTCATCTCTCCACTATCCCCTTTTCAAAAAAAGCAACACATTAATTAATATGAAGCATTTTCTGAGTGTTGCTCCTCTTAACAAAAAAAAAAAAATGATAAGACTACATGAAAGAATTTTTGGATCCGCATTAATTATTATACAAAACATATCCAATACCCTTCAAAAAGTTTTGTTATTAAAAAAAATATGTTTAAAGTGATATTAAAAATTGCGGTTTGTTAAAGAATTAAAGTTGTATTAAGCCAAAAAAAAATATCTATATTAATGCCTATCAAATTTAATCGAGGGGTATCTTAGCTTTTTCCGAGATGCGCAAGTGTTCGGAATTCATGCGACTTTTCCCGAAGAGCATTTTTTTACCTTTATTTAAAACATTTCCAATAAATGGCAACCATGACATACACACAGAGAAAAATTTAGCTATTTGCCAACTGAAATTCGGTTGCTATGACTCAAATTCGGTTATTACGAATATCAGACGGTTGGCAAAACTTAACATTAGTTTTCACAACAAAGTTTGGTTATTTCAACTGAATTTTATTTGCAACACCCAAGATATTCAGAAATATAATGTATATATCGTTGTACTAACAGAATTTATAAGTTGTTACCCTTAATATACACTTTTCAATTCGGTTGGCACTTTATTTCTCTGTGTGTACATATAAAAACACCGATATTTTAGACTACAAATAAGAACAAAAAAATGTTGGCGGACTTTGACTCAGCGTACCTGAATCTATTAGAAAATATGTTTTATAGAGACATGTTCAGCAAAAAGTGTAAAATTATTCAGTACTTATATTGATAATTTATTGTTATATGAAGAATTTTTGGATCATGTAGAAAATAAGTTAAAATTTGAAATTCTTTTCCTAATAAAGGGTCCGCCATTTAACGTTTTTTTTTTTCAACTAGTGCTTATTTCGTGAATGGTAACACTTAGCTCATGTCTGATTTGACAGTTAATTAGTTGTATCCTTCCGCTGAACGAATATGGTTGTGTATACGCTTGAACAACGCTGGGAAATATTGCGACATTACTTTGAAAATCATGGTAATGAGCAAGGAGTGGCCGTTACATTCAATGGCGATCGTTATCGGGCCATGTTGAACGAATTTTTGTTCACAAAAATTGAAGAGGAGGATATTGGCAACATTTGGTTTCAACAGGACGGCGCTACGTGCCACACAGCCGAAGCTACACTCGAAGTTTTGCGCCCTGTTTTTGAAGATCGCATTATCAGCCGCAGAGCTGATGTCGTTTGGCCACCTCGGAGCTGCGATTTGACACCGTTGGACTATTATTTGTGGGGTGCCGTCAAAGATAAGTGTTACGCCAACAAGCCAGAGACAATTGACGCTTTAAAGGACAATATTCTTGAAGCCATTGGTGAAATACAGCTGCACACAATCGATAATGTGCTTAAAAATTGGACCGATCGTGTAGGCTACTGCTGCATGGCCAGCCGAGGCAGCCATTTGAATGAAATTATCTTCCATTATTAACCGGAAGGATTGTACTTTCAAATAAAAAAAGAAATTTGAGAAAATATTCAGTATTTTTTTTTATAGCATTTTCAAAAAAAAAAGTTATTTGGCCAACCCTTTATTTCCGGACAGTTTCAATGGATTTGTTATTTTAATACAAACATTTTTTCATTGAAATGTCTAGTTTATGTGCAACTGTAAAATTTAAAAATTTTTTAACATGCATAAAATTTATTAAGATAAAACTAAAAAGTAATATGTTCAAATTCATTCCAATACTAGTGGGATATCCTGATACAAACATCGACATAATTATAATTAAATGAAAGATAATTTTTTGTAGATTTATATTATTTCATGATTTTGCAATAAAATTTCGACAAATTAAGCAAAATATATGAAAAGATGGTGATTAATATAAAATCCGAGTTATTTCGAAAACATCAAATAAGAATTTGGTTTTTGTGTTATTTGGAATTAGCTTACAAAGGTATATTAGAAAAAAAAACTGGTTCAAAGCCGATGTTTTTGGCCGTCGATTAGTGTAATTTAACACATTGTCTACCAAACTTTAACCGCTGAACTATTTCTGACGAAACTTCATGGAGACTAGTTCCTGTGACTAACAACTCATTTTGTGCTGCTTTTGGTGCCTTACGTTGTACCCTATTGGATTAATATAGTACTAAAGCTAAACCATTAATTTATTCCTGGATAGGTTAAGATTTTTTTTTTAATTTTGTATTTGGTTTAACCCTTGGACAAACACATGGTTCTGCCCAGGCATATTTCATTTTTGAGCGTTAATTAAACATACTTCTAGTTTAGGTAGATACCAAAAATATCGTTCCAACACTACGAAAACTGCAAAAGAAAAAAGTTCCCCCTCGAACAAACACATATGCCTGGCCAGACCCCTATACAACAACCATATTTTGGGACAACATTCAACATGTTTGGCCATTGAATCATTCTTTGGCCGTTGAATTCCCAGCAACATGCTACCTAACCAACAAAGCGGCCTTAGTACACTGAATTCCAGAAAAGATTCCAGAATTTGTCTCACGCAAGACGAAAATCTGCGTAGGAAGACACGTTTTTATTGCACCAAATGCACTAATCCTGTGTGCCAACAACATTCTAATGTTGATTATACTTGTTTTTCATGCATTCCACAAAATGAATAAAAATTATTTTACATTTTTACCAAAATAATATACGAGAATACTTCATTCAATTCAAATTTACGGTACCCTTTTTGCCATACAAATGCATGAAAACGTTTGACGGGGGGATACAATTATGCCTATTCAAAAATATGAATTAACACTTAAACTGAATTTTTAACATTAGATAAACTATAAACAAAAACGTAAAAAAGTTATAAAAAAATAAAATAAATTTTAACTTTTTAAGACTCCAAGACCACCAGGCTACCATTTACAGGTATTTCTAAAAAGTTTCACATCTCTAGTGTCTATGACAGCAAGTTTTGTTAAAATCGTCCTGCATGCTTTCCTAAAGAAGCAATAACTATAAATGGGACATTTATCAACTATTGGTCGCCAAGGGTTAACTACATATTCAATTCAGGGTAGTTAAGTCAATTAAAACAACTTTACCGATTAACTTTTTAAATAACTATGGAAGTTTTATGAAAATTTTATTGTGTGTACTTCCAGCTAACTGTCGATACAGAAAATTCTACTTCGATTCAGTTTTGAATAAAATTTTAAAATCATTTAACAATTGTGATTATCTGACGGTATGGTCACCCAAATCTTTAAAACTCTTACTTGAGGTTTTTCATTTGCAACATATTCTTTACTTTTTTTTTTGTTCTTTATGTTACCACCTTTAAAAATTTCACGCTCCAATTCTTTAACAAATGCTGTTAGCAATTTTCTTGTACATGTGGTTTGTTTTAATGGTCATCGATAGCAGTTACAATACCAACTACTAATGCATTTAGGAATATCCATGACAAACCATCACGCTCTTCCATGACGTCATTAAAGTTTTACAAAAAATAAATACAAATTTCTATAAATTATAAGCACAAAATCGTCAATAACTTTTAACTTTTACAAGTTACTCAATTCTTTTAAAATTTGTTTCTTAGACAAGTGTTCGCTTCAATAATAGAAAAAAATTAGTAAACATTTTTGCTGCAACCACTAAAAATTAGTTAAAAATTACTTTGCAGAAAAAATTGCTAAAATAAGCAGATATTTTGCGAAATATTAATAAGATTAGTGTGGCAAAAATAAGTATGTTAAAACTAAAAATATGTAGTCTTAATTGAGGTAAAATTTTAGTTAGTAGAATGTAAAAAATGTATCTACTAAAATCAGCAAAAAAAAAAAAAACTACTAAATATTAATTATTACTAAATTTCCACAAAATTTAAATTCGTTAGGTTTTTTTATTTTTTTTTTTAAAGCTAATAAAAATCGGCTTTAACAACAATTTATGTTGATTTTAGCAAAATATGCTGTTATTTTCATTATATTAAATTTAATGTAATTATTTGAGAATTTGTTTTTTTTTTGATATTACAGTTTTTGATTGCTGTTTTTAGTAAAATTTTCTATTTTCAATTAACAAAAATTCCAAGCGAATATAACTAAAATTTTGTAAAGTTAACGGTATAAAACAGTTAAGTGCTGAAGAAGTATAACAAAAATTTTAGCTGAAAACACGATTTTAGCAAAAAAATTTGCTAAAAAATAGTATACCTGATTTACAAGACATTTTACTAACTTTTCTACTAACTTATTTTTTTGAGTGTAGCTCCATTTTGCTGGGAACCATATGTCAGGATTATTGATAACTACCGGACACAAAAAAAAAATCCAACATGGTCCGATATACCGCCCCGGAGACGGTTTCTCGTTTCCAAGCTTCATTTTCGAAAAAATAGAATCTGAGAGGGTGTAATTGTCGCTGATGCACTGCTCTAGGATTTGGGATACCCCGAATTCTATATCAAAAACTATATCTCTTTTATCGGCATTCAAACCAAGGAAGCTTGTTGAGGTTTGTAATTCGTATTTCATTATCCGAACTTTTATTGTCTAAAACTCTTAAGTTGTACGACATTTATTATAAATTTCATTAAAAATAGAGATGGTAAATCAAAAACCTGCATTTTATGTGTAGAGTAAACATGGATTTTCCCATTTTCTTCTTCTACTTTATATTGATTCTTCTTCTGATATATATTATGAACTACTACAATAAATACAAACTTACATTCTACTGGTTAACAGAGTCTCCCTTTATACTTCGACATACGTCTAAATCATTGATGGTATTTTAAAATATTTGTACTTATGTAACAACAGTTTTTTTGTTTAACACTTAAGCATTAGGGTGACATACATTTAAAAAGAGACGTTTAAACATAAAGAAAACTCAAGCAGAATAAAATAAATTACTTAAGTTTTGTTTAACTAAATCCTACTAAACGATTTATAACATTGTTTTTTTTTTTTGTTTGAAAACAATTTATTGACTAATCCCTATTCCGGTAAACTTTGATAAAGATATAATTCGCGTACTCGTTGTTAATCCTCTTACCATCATCAAATTTTTTGTGTTTTTTTATACGAACGACACCGCCACTCACTTACCCACCCTTACCGACTAAGCGAGATCGCCCCTATAACGTGGAGACCGCGTACCCAATAGGGCCCAATCTTTGGCAGATTTTAAAATGATAAGTAAGAAAAATGGCATGAAATATTCCGTAAAATCAGCTACAGATTAAATCATCGATTGTGAATTTATATCAGTTTAATTATTTATATCACCCTAATGTTCTGTATAAGCTGAACACAAGTTGTTGCTTTTATTATTTCATGCTATAAACACATAGACCACAGCAGACTGCAGAGCTACACGACTGCAAATGCCGTTGACTGCAATCGTCGCCGTGTGGTCAGCTACTTATTATTTTGAAAACGACTGCAGCATAGTAAACAGCTGATCACGATTCAATTTAAAAATATCAACAACTGTTTTTTATACAAATCAGGGATGTTAAAGTTGGTACAATTGTACTTTTTTTGGTACATTTGACCTTCTAAAGTACCGTGGTACTACCGCGACTCATTTGGTACAATTTAAAAATTTTTAATTTTTCCCCTTTTTGAATTTTTAGTATAGCAAACAAATTGTTATTGTGTCCTTTTTCATTGCATTTATTCGTTTTATGTAATGAGCTCTTAAAATATATGCGACTATATCCGCCAGATTTTACGATTTATCATCATTTTAAGGATTTTGAAGAATAAAGTTGGCAATTTTTTTTTTTTTAATATCGATTAAAAATTTACGATTTTTTACAAAATTTATCTGGCAACTCTTACATATATTGACACTTGTTGCAGCCAACTTCACTTTTATTTTGAATTTATTAAAATTCTGAAGAAGTGAAAATTGATATATAGATATGGCATCACTTATAACATATGGGAAAACAGTGGACATTAGAGTGAGGTGAGTTTCTAAAAATAGAACTGTTGTGTTGTTGGAGTTGTACTTCTGAGATTATGTATGCAAGAACAAAAACACCGTGTATTGAATAAAACTAGTTTTAATCACAACAAAACTCGACCTAACTATAGCTCAGAGGGCTAAAGCGCTCTGTCTAACGTGTAGTGCGAGTGCATGTGGCATTAGAAATCAGTTTATCTATACCACGGTCAGTGATTGCACAGAAAAATTTCATATAGACGCAATCGAACAAATAAAAACATAACAAATATTACATTATTTAAAAATTCAAAAAAACAGGGTCACTGACGAATGTTCAATACCAGAAACTGCGCAGTCTGATTCAGAAAAAATTGAATATTTGCAATGTAGTTATGATTTTTAGAAAATACACTCATTCTTCTCTACCACGCCTTTCACAATTAAATTAAATAAAATTGCATATTAATTATAGTATTACCTGCAATTGTCTGAAAAAGACGTTAAAATTCAAACTCAAACAAAAATTAAATTATTGTTAAAGAAATGAAAGAAAATTCCAAACAATCTTATATATGTTTAATTTAGAACGAGCTCTCAACCTCCGTATATTTACAAAAATAAAGCAAATCAAACATATTAGCTAGGTTAATACTAGTATTTCGATCTGGTTAAAGATCTCATCAGAACCCAATGTTTTAGAAAAGTTATAGCCTCCATAATAGGCAGAACTTTAACAAAAAACCGATTAATCATTAATTTTGCTCCATTCTTGTCTTCTTAGTAAAAATATTACTTGAGCCAGAGTAAAAACTAAAATTTTTTTAACTGAAGTCGTTAAAAAATTAAAACGTTTGTAGTTTTTGGTCGGTAGTAGCTAATTTTCAAAATGAACTGAATGTCAATATGTTTCCAGACATTTCTAGTCGTTGCTGGAATTTTATCCATTCCACACTGGTCTGCAAATGTGGAAAGAGTTTTTTTCTTTTCAAATATAATAAAAACTAAGGAAAGAAACAGACTACATTAGCCAACATTATCAAGTCTCATACAGACTAAGGATTGGTTAAGAGCGACAAATTTATGCTGCTATGATGTAGAAATTCCAAATAGTTTATTAACTAAACAAATAATTCCATGATTTGGTCTCATATATTCATAAGACTTTTTTATGCCTTATTTTATTCATACATATAATGTATGTTATTGGAAGGTTTTGTTTTTTTTTTCTGTACAAGAGAATTTTTATGTATTTTTTTTTTTGTTGTTTTAATAAATTTAAAAAAAATGGTACCGTCAACGTCCAAAAAGTACAATTTTTTTTGGATGTTGGTACAAAATTGAAAACTCCATTTAACATCCCTGATACAAATACATTTTTGTTTCAGTAGTGCCAATTACATCTTTTTTTTTCTTTATTAAAATAGAACAACATGCTTGGTTGTAGACACGTATATAAAGTTCACTTAAAAATACAATTACTTATTTATAATACATTATTATAACGTGAAAATAAATTTATATAACCCCTCTTGAATATTAATGCAATTATACCATTTGATGTTGCGACGTTTTTTGTGTTTAACAAAATAAAATATTTTTAAGCACTAATTTGTTACATATTTTGTTATATTGTCAACACTATTTTTGTTTTGCAGCCAACAAAAATAGAAATTAACCTAAGTTGACTACAGCGGCAAAAGTAGTCGGGTAGCCGTGTAGTTGTGTTGGTGCCAAAATAATCGTTTTCATATAAACGTGTGTATTTTATTTTTGACAGGCTGTAGTCGTGTAGCTGCAGTCGTCTATGTGTTTATAGCATCAGTTATAAATTGAGTTCTTACTTTCTTATATTTTCAATTTCATATTTTTTTTTATTTTTCTAAAATGGTGAAAATCGATTTTTTAACACTATACTTTTATAGTTGATAGTATGTAAAATATGAAGATGATCTTTGAAGAGAAATAAGGAAACTCCAACGATATATTAAAGAGAAAATACCGTTATTTATTTAACCATCTAAAGACTTCATTACTCGAGCTGATACGTTTCGTAAACGGACTGTAACTCTATATAATGTGTAAGAATAGTACCTACATACAATATGTTGTCTCTGTTTTAAATACTAAACAAATGGTGATTTCTATTTTTAACAGAATTTACTTTTCGCAAGTTCGTCACCATTTGTTTAGTATGTAAAACAGAGACAACATATTGTACGGGCTTTCTTTATACACTGTATGTAGTTACAATCCGTTACGTATCCCCTTATGTTGCCTTATGTTGCCATATGTTCACTAAGTTTTTAAAAGAAACTCCGAATATCCGGATTGAATACGTTGAACCACGGTCAAAACTGCGTGGACCAAAAATAGTTTTACATTACATTCAACTTTTGTTTACTTTGAGAGTCTCAACATCCAAAACTTCGCATCCGTATAGTAGACTTGGTAAGTATAGTAGGTACTAGGTAACTTTTAGCTAAAATCATTCGTATTTTTTGAGGTGGACGTGAGTGAGTTATCAGGACATCAATGTTAATGTTAATTTGTGTAGATTTATTGCTTAGTATTATGCACTTTGATTTGTGGTGGTTAAGGCAGAGTCCATTTGCAGATGCCCCAATGAAAATGTTGTAAAGATCGTTATTAAGTTTTCCAACGGTATGATTATGATACAAAGTTGCACGTCATCGGCATACATATGTATTTTACAGTGGGATATATTATTAGGTAAGTCGTTGGCATATATCGAGAACAGTAAGCGTCCCAAAATAGAGGCCTTACGAACGCCTTTGGAGACTGGTAGAGGGGCTGAAGAGTGATTTATTAAATACACTGATTGAGAACGATTTGTAAGATATGATCTAAGTAATGATGTTGCAGAGACTGAGAAGTTAAATTTTTAAAGTAACTCCAAGCAATGTATTGAATCTTCTACTGTATCGAAGGCTTTCGAATGGTCTTACGAAACCAAGAAGGTAAGGTTTCCTCTATCAACGGCACTCCGTAACATTAGTAAGTGCAGTAGTACAGCGTTGCTTGGGTCGAAAGACAGATTGTTTATTGACCAATAAATTGAAAGTATTCAAGTGCCCACTAATCTGCTTATACATTATTTTTTCAATGACTTTTGCAGGAAGGCATAAAATTGCAATAGGTCTAAACCCGGAGTTAGATTTAGGTACAGGAATTATCTTTGGAGATAAGTATGGTGTTGAAGAAATGCGTAAGATAAGGCAACAAATGTGGTAAACATAAAAACTAATGGCTGATACTAAGACATTTAGTGGATTATTTTCGTAGATTGTAAGATTCCGGAACTTGGTGTTTCAATGTAATTTTCAATATACATATGTACATACACATGTATATACATATGTATGTATGTATGTTTATAAAAACAAACAATCTTATTGAAATAGAAAACATTTTGTCTTATATTTTTTTATTTTTGGTTGACAGAAATTTCAAACATTTTTATTTTGTTTTAGAAAAAAGAACAATAAACCAAAAAATATGGAATAAAAGTTTAAAAATTCAAAATGATAAGTTTTTATTGAGATTTTCTTTTCCTTGTACACCATAAAACTTAGTGGTTAAAAAAACCGCTTAACTGTGTATATCAGATGAATTCATGAAACAAATTTTTGCCAAAAAAATTAACTGAATATTTTATTATCTCTATTTTAAATATAAATAAAACATAATTTGAAACAAAACTTGCTCACATCATAAAACTTCAATGTTTTTATTAGCGAGTCTATTTTGAGTTATAAAGCTCATAAGACTTTTAAAAATAAAATTAGTTTTATATTCTGCGACTTAAAAATCAAGTTTTAAGTTACTTTAAGAAACAATAATTGTTTATTTCTAAGTCATAAACAGTAATGGATTTTTTTTCCTACTCTACGATATATAAATTAATATATAATCACATATGAAGTCACATAATGAAATTGATATCATATATGGAACAATATTTAGCA
Source organism: Delia radicum (assembly GCA_021234595.1). Lineage (NCBI taxonomy): Eukaryota > Metazoa > Arthropoda > Insecta > Diptera > Anthomyiidae > Delia > Delia radicum. The sequence continues at coordinate 81,622,805 of CM037854.1, forward strand.
TATATTTCAATACCTGATATCATACATTACCATATATGTACGTTTTTTTGCATGTATGACGCCATATATGCTTCCAAACATAGCATACATCTCCATTAGACTGGTTCTTATTTTACGATTTTGCGATTTTTGCTGCTCCTATAGGCCAAATTTGTTCTATGTCATCTAAAAAGTCTATGGTGAAAATTTGAGCCAAATCGGATAAAGTTATAAGGTGGCGCAAATGGGTCAAAGTTTCGAGATTTTTCCAAAAATGAAAAAAAATTATTTTTTTTTAATTTTTATTTTTTCGAAATAAAAAAAAAAAAATTATTTTCGTGTTTAATTCTGTCATATTTATTTACATTTAAAATATAATAATTTTTGGACAACTATAAAGTGGTCTAATTTGGTACCAAAAATCCTATATTATTTTGGAGTATTTCACAAACCGCAAAATTTAGATAGTGAATTATTTAGGTTAGTAAAATTTGCAAAACTTTAAAAAAAAATTTCCTGGTTCCACAGTATATAAGATGGGGAATTTACAAGAAAATTATTAGAATTTATCGCTTTCCCAATTTTCGTGTGCAGCGTTTTAAAAACTGCGGATTTCAAGGAAATGACATTTTTTGTATGTAAAATGTTGAAATAAATTGTGGAGAGCGTAAATTACCTCCAAATAACCAACTATTAATTTTGTATTATTCATTAGACTATAGAAGATAAAAAAAAAAATATTTTTTTTTTCCAGGGTCATAATTAACCCATTTGTATCTGAGGGTCGTAACAGGCCAAAATCGCAAAATTGGACCGTTTTACTAAAATTTTTTAAAAATAGAAATAGTTCAAAAATAATTTTGAAAATTTTTTTTTTGTTTTCTACTAGAATAGAGGTATGACTTAATGAAATATGAGATTTCTAAAAAAATGTTTACCTATTATTTCCTGATGTCAAAAATATCAAATAAATTTAAAAAATTTTCATCATATATGTCAATATAAATTAGAAAAATATAATAATATTAATTTATTTTGACTAAATTATATAAAACAAATAACTTTAATTAATTTCATTAAAATTTTAAATTATTTTAAGAAATTAACCCTTTACTGCATATTTTTTTTTTTATTTGTTTTAAGATTTAAGCTAAATCGAATAAAGTTTAATTTATAATGATAAAAGGTTTTTAAACGATTTTATTTACTTTATATTTACATTTGTACGCATTTTAAGAGTTTTAAATATCATATAATATTTAAATTGATTAAAAACATTTAAGTGGCTTACAAAAAGTTTTTTGTTACGAAATAAAACATAAAATCATTTTTATATTATATATTGAATTAGTCAATAAGTTTTAAGCCATGGATGAAACTGAACGACAGTTTATTTTGCAGATCGTTGCGGAGGACCGTAAGAACAATCCCAGCTGTAATAAATATTCTCTAATGAATAATTAATACTTTATATTTATTCTGTTAAAAAAATTAGATTTAATTATTTTTTTATAAAAAACAAAAAAAAAATTAACTATAAAATTTCATTGTAAATATAAATCTTAATAATGAAAATTTAAAACTTATTAACTAATTCAATATATAATATAAAAATGATTTTATGTTTTATTTCGTAACAAAAAACTTTTTGTAAGCCACTTAAATGTTTTTAATCAATTTAAATATTATAAAATCTTTAAAAACCTTTTATCATTATAAATTAAACTTTATTCGATTTAGCTTAAATCTTAAAATAAATTAAAAAAAAATATGCAGTAAAGGGTTAATTTCTTAAAATAATTTAAAATTTTAATGAAATTAATTAAAGTTATTTGTTTTATATAATTTAGTCAAAATAAATTAATATTATTATATTTTTCTAATTTATATTGACATATATGATGAAAATTTTTTAAATTTATTTGATATTTTTGACATCAGGAAATAATAGGTAAACATTTTTTTAGAAATCTCATATTTCATTAAGTCATACCTCTATTCTAGTAGAAACAAAAAAAAAATTTTCAAAATTATTTTTGAACTATTTCTATTTTTAAAAAATTTTAGTAAAACGGTCCAATTTTGCGATTTTGGCCTGTTACGACCCTCAGATACAAATGGGTTAATTATGACCCTGGAAAAAAAAAATATTTTTTTTTTTATCTTCTATAGTCTAATGAATAATACAAAATTAATAGTTGGTTATTTGGAGGTAATTTACGCTCTCCACAATTTATTTCAACATTTTACATACAAAAAATGTCATTTCCTTGAAATCCGCAGTTTTTAAAACGCTGCACACGAAAATTGGGAAAGCGATAAATTCTAATAATTTTCTTGTAAATTCCCCATCTTATATACTGTGGAACCAGGAAATTTTTTTTTAAAGTTTTGCAAATTTTACTAACCTAAATAATTCACTATCTAAATTTTGCGGTTTGTGAAATACTCCAAAATAATATAGGATTTTTGGTACCAAATTAGACCACTTTATAGTTGTCCAAAAATTATTATATTTGAAATGTGAATAAATATGACAGAATTAAACACGAAAATAATTTTTTTTTATTTCGAAAAAATAAAAAATTAAAAAAAAATAATTTTTTTTCATTTTTGGAAAAATCTCGAAACTTTGACCCATTTGCGCCACCTTATAACTTTATCCGATTTGGCTCAAATTTTCACCATAGACTTTTTAGATGACATAGAACAAATTTGGCCTCTAGGAGCAGCAAAAATCACAAAATCGTAAAATAAGAACCAGTCTAATCTCAATACATGCTAATATATGAAACAATATATGCTCATACATGGAATCATACATGTTCTTATATTACTATATAAAGGGTCAGCCATCTAACGTTGTTTTTTTCAACTAGTGCTTATTTCGTGAATGGTAACACTTAGCTCATGTCTGATTTGACAGATAATTAGTTTTATCCTGAACGAATATGGTTGTGTATACGCTTGACCAACGCTGGGAAATATTGCGACATTACTTTGAAAATCATGGTAATGTTGCAGAATGTGTGCCGGTACACCCAAAACGAGTCACTGTTTGGTGCGGATTTTGGTCCAGAGGCATAATTGGGCCGTTACGGTCAATGGCGATCGTTATCGGGCCATGTTGAACGAATTTTTGTTCACACACATTGAAGAGGAGGAAATACAGCTGCACACAATCGATAATGGGCTTAAAAATTGAACCGATCGCGTAGGGTAATGCATGGCCAGCCGAGGCAGCCATTTGAATGAAATTATTTTCCATTATTAACCGGAAGGATTGTACTTTCAAATAAAAAAAAGAAATTTGAGAAAATATTCAGTAGTTTTTTTTATAGCATTTTCAAAAAAAAAAAAAAAGTTTTTTGGCGGACCCTATATTATCATTTTCACATGGGCTATCAAGTTTTTACCATAAACGCTTCATTTTTTTCTCAAATATCATATTGAAAATTTATTTATGTTTTTTTGTTCCACACATTTGCTAAATGTTTTTTTACTCCATTTTAACAATCAATTTAAGAAAATTTCATTGCGGTATCTTCAATAGTAAAGTGCCTTCTAAATATTTATCTTTATTTTCAATCATTTGAAAGCGTCAATCCTATAATAAAATACTTCAAAAAGCACCAAAAATAGCAAATTTTTGACAACTTAAACCGCGGTTTTCTCATAATTATGACGTGATGGAAAAATTTGGATGCCCGATTTGGAATCAGGGCATCAAAAAAAAATATATATATATGTTAGAGTTCGTTTTCAAATTTTTTTTGATTTTGATTTCTGGATATTATCACTTTTTAGAAGGTTTTTGTATCAATAAAAATAATGGCGTATTTTTTTTTTTTTTAATTCCAACTCCTTCCCGTTTCTATAGGCGACTAAAATCGCGGATTTTGGGTCCCTTTTCCCATACAACAAAAACGGCTTAATATATGCCAAATCTGACTTCAGTATTCGACTCTACGGGAAAACTTAGGCCCATAAGCTTTTTTTTAGTTTTTGAAATGCACCAGAATCCATAATTAGAGTGGTCCAAAAAAATAATTTTTTAAAAAAAAATTAAAATATTTATTTTTGTTAATATACAATTAAAAAATACTTACATCTGACAAAAATGGTCCAAAAATTTTAATTTTGTAGTTACCCGTTCAAAAGTTATTAAAGTTTAAAAATTTAATTTTTTAGTGAATACAAAATAATTTATTGGTTTTGTAATTTCTATTTAACAACAATTCTAATTAATTATATTCCTTTCCACAGCAGATAAAGCTAAACAATTTAAATTATCTTTATTTTTAACTAAACACGAGTTGTTCAGGCGCGAAATTATACCAACAAGTTGTTCGGTGTAAATACTTGTTGATTGTATATTTTTAGCTTGTTCGATTGCATTACGAAAACCTTTCTGGGCTGGCCACTCAACAGCGTTATAAAGCATAAAGGATATGTTAATTCCAAAATTAACCAGAGTTTTTAAACTTTGAAGCGTAATAAAATCAAACGGTGACTTACTAAAAGCGGAATCAAAATATGCCAACTTGTTAGCTGCATCAACACATTATTAACCACTTCTTCTCCCTCTTCTACTTCTATAAAATCTTTTTATATAGCATTTATTATATTTATAATTATATTTATTATATAACTTTTGAACGGGTTGCTATAAAATAAAAATGTTTGCACAATTTTTCTATAAAAAAAATGAAATTTTTAAACTTCAATAACTTTTGAACGGGTAACTACAAAATTAAAATTTTTGGACCATTTTGTCAGATGTAAGTGTTTTTTCATTGTATATTAACAAAAAAAATATTTTCATTTTTTATTTACAAAATTATTTTTTTGGACCACTCTAATTATGCATTCTGGTGCATTCCAAAAACTAAAAAAAAGCTTATGGGGCTAAGTTTTCCCGTAGAATCGAATACTGAAGTCAGATTTGACATATATTTAGCCGTTTTTGTTGTATGGGAAAAGGGACCCAAAATCCGCGATTTGAGTCGGCTATAGGCACGGGAAGGAGTTCAAATTAAAACAAAAAAAATACGCCATTATTTTTATTGATACAAAAACCGTCTAAAAAGTGATAATATCCAAAAAATCTATTTTTAAAAACTAACTCTAATATATATATATAAATCACATACCGGCATTCAAACCAAGAAAGCTTGTCGGGGTGTGTAATTTCCTTAATTAAACCGAATTTGCTGCGCTTTTTAGTTTTTGGGCTAAACACATAGTTTATACAAAAGAGGGTTAACATTTAATGTTTTCAAATAACAGTATGTGTATAACATAACTGTACAATTTTTTAGCAAATATTTAAATATTTTAAATACTACACTCAAGGGAATTCTGTTTTAAAAATATGTAGTTGTTTGGATTGTAATAAAATTTCTTTGTTTTTTATGTAAATGTCAGTCATTTGTAGAACAAAATTTAATTTTTCACTTACCTTGTAGTTCATTTAAAAAACCAAACCACATCAAATCACTGTTTTATGATTTTACATTAATTTTTTACAATTGTTTTTTTTATTCAAAAAAATAAAAAAAATGAATGTTTGTTTATTTTTTACTAATATATGTGGTTAATTTTTACTACAATTGTTAGTCATTTTTTGAACATTAAAAACAAATGAGAAATGTTAGTTGAATTTAATGAAATGTTAGTCGTCCTTTCTTCAAGTGAATTTTCATTTGTTTTTGGCTACAATTGCTGTCGTCTTTACCTACATAATATCCTAAGTGTATGCTAAATAACGGTGCGTTGGGGAAAACAAAGTTTTTCTATAAAATATTACTGTAAACAATATTTTTGTTCGCGTAATAAATTAAACTTTATTTTATATTGTGCTTTCCAGACATATAAATCTCTTTTTATGTTTTTGTCTGCAACTTTAATGGATAAAACCAAATATTTAAATATGTAACACAAATCTGTGGTACATTAAATAGAAGGAATATATTAGAAATAAAATTTAAATACATTGAAACTAAAATAAGTTTTTAACATAATGTTGGGATTTTAAAAATTAAAATTAAGTGAAAAACTTAAATATTTGAAAAAAAAATATTTGTTCAACAAATAGAAAATGTGTATTTAATTAAATTCGTAAAGTTAGAAAAATATAAGAATTGACAATGTACAGAAAAAAATGTATTTTCACATAAATTTTAGTTTTTCTTCTTCTTTGGTTTCAACATAGAAACTGACCAGTTTCTTCAATAATTTTAAATTAAGTAGTGTAAATGAGTTTGCATGAGGGATATAACTTTTTGCATTATTTTTTTTTTTTTGCAAACCTAAAATTTTAACTGTACTATCCGTGAAGTCCATACAAAAAAGAAATATAAATAATTTTTTCGAGGTTTTCAAGAAAGTTCCGGTATAAACCTTTTTGAAGTTCGATACATTATTTTTGTTTAACTAAACTAAAAGATAATATTTCATTATAACTTAAGTAATTAGAGTAAATATAACTAGGCGTATCAATCTTTAATTACACATAATTTTGATTTGACGGTTTTCGAGAATTTTGATAGAAAAAAATAGATTAAAGCGTTGTTTTACGATATTAGCATCAACATTCTCGAAACAGTATAACACAAGTAATTTAAAATAATTGTGTATTGTTACGTGTATTGTTACGTTTGTAATGTAAGAAGAGCGCAGGTTAGATTCTTACAGCAGCAGGTTTTTGAAAAATGTATCATATAGAGACAATCTGACAATTATAAGACACAAATAATAACACAATTTAAAATGGAAAATCACTGATGACGACTGTCCATAAAAAGGCAGAAACTATTATAGTCTGATTTAAAAATTAATAGTGTTTATAATTTTTAGAAAAAAACGTTTATTCTTCTTCTCAACCTCAACATTTCTACAAAAAAAAACATTTTTAGAAAATACGCTTTATGCGGCAGGTTTTGTTTTCAAAATGACCCGAAAAAATGGAAAATCACTGATGACGCCTGTCTATAAAAAGGCAGAAACTATTATAGTCTGATTCAAAAATTAAGAGTGTTTTTAATTTTTAGAAAAAAAGTTTATTCTTCTTCTTAACCTCAACATTTCTACAAAAAAAAATCATTTTAAAAAAATGCACTTTATGCGACAGGTTTTGTTTTCAAAATGATCCGAAAAAGCAATCTTTATTATAAATACTGCATTGTTCATTACGTGGTGCTAGGTTCAAATTTTTCTGAAAAAAGTTATAACCCTAGTGTGAATGTGCATGTGTGTGTTTGTTTTGTTTTTCTTCTAAACTTTATATAATTTCCGGTTAACATGATAAGAATACTAAAAATTGTCAACAACTAAAAAAGCAGAAACTTATAACTTTATAAGTTTGAAATGAACAAACCATTTCTTAACTTGAAATTATTTTTCCAAAAAAAAAAATACAAAAAAAGGAAATAAATTTCCGTTAAATATACATATTTCTAGGGAATGCTGCAGGCTGGTTTGTTGGTCTTGTATTATTTGTGCTGCATTGAATTTTTGGAAAAATAAACAATATCATATTGCAGACAATGATTTGGGTGTACCCCAGTGTTGCCACAATATAAATTCAGAATTGTATACAATAGCCGTCAAAATTTCACAAAAATTCCAAATTACACAAAAAAATTACAAATAATTCATAATTTTATGTTTACTTATGGAAAATTTTGGAGAATCTGCGTGATTTCTATAAGAAAGAGTCCTTGGAATCAAAGGATTTGAAAATCTGATATTCTCTAAACAGAAATCGTGGAGATCTTGATAGGTTTTCTACAGGCAACAGTTTTTCAAACCCGGAGGCTTTCTCTACAAAAATGTTTTCACACACATGGGCTTTGAATAAGGAAAACTTCTTAGAATAAGGGGTGATTTTTCAAGAGCTTTCGGATTTGATTTACAAAAAAAAAAAAAACACATGACATTTAGAGAAATGTATGAAATCATGGTTTAGGTAATTATACAATTTTTTGATCAAAAAGATTTGTGGTATAAGTTTTTGTTTTTTTTTATTAAATTCAGTTTTAGCATATTATTTTACAAATACAAACAAATTATTCATAACTTCTCAAAAATAAAAAAAAAGCAATTTTAACAAAATAAGTCGATAGGGCAGTGTTCAAAACATTTGCAACTCTTAAAGTAATTAACAGGAAATACAAACAATGGTTTTTACGCTCCTCGTGGTCTTCGAACATTGGCTCTTCCATCTGATCCCCGGAGGTTGAATTTAGACTCATCTGACCAAAATATATTTTTCCATTGCTGTTGAGTCCAGTTCAAATGGGTGCGTGCAAACTCAAGCCCAGCTTTTCGGTTTTTTATTACACAAACGGTTTCTTTGTACATCTATAACTTCTAAGACCATATTCTCGGGCTATTTTTTTAATGGTGGGAAGACTGGCATCTATTAAAAGTTCAGTCTTAGCTTCTCTGGGAACTGCTTTGGGATATTTCGTAAACAAATTTTTGATTTTTCGATCTTCTCTTACAGTTGTAATACGGGGTCTTCCACCCTTATGAGTTGTGTGGATGTTACCACTATTAACAATCGGCAAATCGGAACGGAGTACTTTATAGAAATTTCTTTTTGGGAAAGTCCATTTTGAAAATCATTTTAAACTTTTGATTTAAAATCAGAATTGTATTTATTTCCTTGCATTATTTACAAAATTCATTCGTACGATGTTTATGCTTCCAACATCTTTTTACAACTACTAAAGAACAATAATTATAATAAATTTGTTTAAAAAACGTAACGGCCTGAATCTCATATTAAAAAAGAATGCGATTACCGTTATGTTAGCATTTGTTAGTATAAATTGTTTCGTTAAGAGTAAGAATAATGAGAGTTGCAAATGTTTTGAACACCTGCATTTTGAATACATCTATTATTATTATTTTTTGTTGTTGTTTTAATTTAACGGAATTAATTTTTTTTATTTGTTTAACCTAAAACAATGTATGAAGAATATGTAAAAAATAAATTTTAGTAACTAAGTGTGATTTGAAGAAAATAAATCAATAAAAATAACAAATTTTTCATGATGCATTGTCAGTTCTTGCAATGCGTCTGGCTGCTCTTCACACCAAATACGGCAATTTTACTTGTTCACGTATCCATTCAACCAGAAGTGATCTTCGTTGCTGAACACAATTTTCCGATAAAATAGTGAATCTTCATCCACTTTTGCCAGCGCCCATTTAAAAAAGTTAGCCGTTGTGGTAGGTCGTGTGGCTTCAATTCTTGCACTAGCTATATTTTAATAGGTTTTACACCAAAATCCTCCCGAAAATTTTACACGTAGTGGATCAACAGATGCCCAATTGCTTCGAACGGCGCCGAATCGATAATCCACGGTCATCAACAACACTGGCTGATACAGCTGCGATATTTTCCTCCGTCCGCACTCCGCGTGTTGGTGGTTTAATATCCAATAATGTAACTTGGTTTAATGTCTAATAATCCGCGTCAAAAGGTCGCCCAAACTGACCATAAATAAATGTACGATGAACTTTTTTAACCGAGCATGAATTTTGATAATAAAATTTAGTAATCTGTAAGCGTTGTTCGTTTGTAAGTCAATTCATGGTTAAATTATAGACCAAACTGAACATGTTTAAAACGAAAATGTTACACGAAAACAGCTGAGCTGCCAACAACAGTGGTACCAAAAAGAAAATTGCTAACAATAATCACCCTTTATACGAGCTTCTCTGTTTTTAAACACTTCCTAAAATGTTTGAAGTTTTCTATATAAAAATTGCATTGGTTTTCCAATTTTTTTTTTAAGAATTCAGCTGTTCCTTTAATGAATCAATTCTTTAAAATTGTAGTAGCACAAATTTTCTAGTGTTTAACAAATTTTTAAAGGGTTTTCTATATATTAAATAGAATTCAGAACTTTAAAGTTTCCAATAAAAATCACCAGAATCTAAAATTTGTCAAAGTTAACAATAATGTACATACATTTCAAATTACACATAAATTGCATATGGATGCAATTACACATGGACTACACAAGTAATAATTACACGCAATTTGTGTAATTACACAAGAAGTGGCAACACTGGTGTAGACTATGCAAAAAGAAGTTTGTAGAACTTGATTGTTTTGTTGTTGTTATTTTTATTAGAAGTTTTTTGTGGGGAGTGGGAGGAGTTGTAACGTTTTGAAATAAAAACTTGTTTTAATGCCAAAGGCGTACAAAATTATAATTGAATTTTACAATTTATTGTTTCAATACAAAAGAATTACGTTGAATGAAAGTTTGTATGAGAAAAAAAAATAATTTTTAAAATAATAAATATGAAGCGTTTATTGAAGAATAAATGCTTAACAATTTTAAATTGTTTAAAATAAAACAAAAAAAAAAAAATAAATTAAGTAGTAGGTAAACTTATAGAAAAAAGTTAGTAAAGGTTAGTTAGCACAACATTCAGTAATCCAACTTTGCAAGTTTTTAACTAATTTTTAGTTCAAGTTAAGATTTTAGCTAAAAATTTTCTTTTTTTTGTGACTTGGAAAAATTTGACTTAAATTTAATAGAGACGAAAAATATTATTTAGATAGATAATCAAAAATAGTAGATAGAAAATAGACAGACCAGTCCAGTCTAGACGTTGTAGTAGATTCCCTATAGGGAATGTGACCGGTTCTGCGTGTGCCACAGGGTCGGTCCCTACTTACCAGAGACCGGTCCTCTGCTAAACCCTACCCTATGTAAACAACTGGTAACTTTAACATTGGCTTGTTACAGGAGGGGGTCATTTGTCCCGACTGTCGCAAAAGTACCATGTGATATAAATAAACGAAAACTAAACAGCTGCCAATGGGTAAAATTCTGGCCAACTGGCTTTTTCTTGGTAATAAGCATTCTGGTTAAGTGGTATGTCCTCCTTACAAGTCACAGGATTGGTAATTTTAGGACAATTGACACTGCTTAACCCACTTCAGTATTAAATTGTACCAATCCTGTGATAAGTCCTTCTTTAACCAATCACTTTTAGGACAATTGACTCCTCATTCCCCATAGGGTACAGTTATGTGAAAAATAATAAGGACACGTTCCTGTAACAAATTTTTATAAAAAACACATAAATCTTGCGAAAAAATTACCAATTTTATTTTGTGATTATTATACAACAACAACTCTTCATTTTGTATAACAATTTAAACTTTGTTGTTGTAATTTAAAATAATAACAACAAAAGGGCGTTTAAATTTCCATATTCCAATGTAAAAAATAATAAGGACTGTACGATAATTTAACGAAAATTCAAATAATCCTAGCATTTTTCTTTTTGGTCCAAATATAGTTATGGCAATTGTGTTTATCCGATAAATCTAGCAAGTTTAGAGCCAGGATTCAAAAAAAGTCTGGTATATATGAGAAAGTGGAAAAAATTGCGAAATATATGAAATTTTTAGTAGTTTGATATTCAATTTCAATTGTCTTCAATTCTAAGACATATAAAAGAATATTCAATATTCAGTTGCGGCAACCGATTTCAGTATGCAAACTATTTAATTACAGTAAAAGTCGTTTGAGACGAACACGGTTAATACGAACCCTCGTTTAATTCGAACTAACCGTTATGGTAAAAGTGTGAATGTAAAAAACATTTGTTATTACGAACTTGATTAAGACGAATCGTGGGTTATGACGAACAGTATCGGGCACTCCTACAAACAAAAATTCATTCTTATAAAACACCATTTTTGTTATAAACTTGCCAAATCTCTGGACTTTATTTAATTTTAAAACGAACACCCAGACATTTTTCTTCAATTGTATCGAGAAATATATATTAAAGAAATCCAAAAAAAAATAATCAATTTTACAATTTTTAAAAGGTTTCTAAAAATGTTTCATATTTTATGGTCAAACAAAAATTAGTTTTACCCAGGTTACTACGAAACTAGTTTATACCAAAATAATTTTGGTGGTCCCTCGTCTTAACCGGTTTTAACTATAGAAGAATACGACATAAAATTATAAAATTGCGACCCATTTAAAGTTTTTAAACTTTAAATTGAGATCTTTTAGCCTGTTTTTGGAATCTAATAAAATTTTAATGTTAAGAAAAAAAATTTTATATTAAAATACTTAATAGTAAATCATTAATTTACTGAACATTTAAATTCTATTTCGTTCACTAAAATGCTCTCTGTGTACATAAAAGCACTAAAAAGAGAAAAGTTTAAAGAAAAATTGCACTATTATTTTTCCTAAACATTATCGAAAATGAAACTAATAATTTTTATTTAGAATAATTCTTTAAAATTTTTATAAACTTCTGCGGAAAAAAAATGATTAAAATCTAATAATTTTGTTGGAAGCAAATGCCCTTTAAATAAAAATTTCAATTATAAAAAGATCACGGTATCAGGATTTGATATAATTTAAAACAAATTATTTAGAAACAAAAGCATTTTTTATATATAAAAGTACTCAAAATTTTAAGATTCTGATGTAAAAAAAAACATGAGAAAGAAAACTATTCCATAAAAAACTTTTTAATTACATTTCCGGTTTTAGGAGTCCTAAATACGTATTAAAAAATATCGCGTATTTGTACACATTTGATGTAAACAAGTGTTATATTACATTTTTTTTGTCAACATCTTAGCATTTTTCCATTTGAAAACTTTGTGATAAATACTATCTATTTAGTATTACATAAATATCTGTAGAATTTATTTGCATCATTTATGCATTTAATTTTATTATAACTTGTTTTTTTTTATGTAAATTTGTTGTAGTTTTTTATTTTGAAAAACTATTTCCTGTCTAGCAGACATTAAAATATGTTTTGCTTTTGCAAAACACACATGTATGCAGATGCAAAAAAGAGTAGAATAAGGGAAACTTAAGCACTAACACACAGATACAAAAAGAATTTTGTTAAATCGTTTGTGGTAATACATTTAGAATGTATTTTATACACCTGAGGCGAGATGAATTAGAGATGAGGTTTTTTACAAATAAATTTTTCGAAAAGTAAAAAAAATAATAAAAAGTTTTGAGTTCAAATCATTAATAAAGCAGTTTTGAAATAAATAAGTTCAGTTCAGTTCAGATTTATTTTATTAAATAAAAAAAAAAACGACCTGCATAAAATAAATGTAAAATCATAATACAGTAATTTGATGTGGTTTGTTTTTTTAAATGAACTACAGTTGTAGTCAAAAAGAAATTTCTTCTACAAATAACTCTTTTTTTCATATAAAAATTAAGATACTGTATAACAACTCAATTAGCTTCAAATATTTAGAGCAGAAGTTCCCTGAGTGGTGTATATTATGTAGGAACACAGCTTTTTAAGGAAACTTCTTCACCAAGTGTATAGAATTTTCAATTAATAAAATAATATATTTTATGCAATTTATGAAAACTTCCACTAACTTAATGAAAACTATTCAATGCAAGAATTCCAGTGCAATTTCACTGATTTTATGCTAAAGTCCATTAACATCATGCAAATAATTCTCCCAGTGTAGGGAAATGTATTGGTTTAAGATGATTTTGTTATAAGGAGATTTAAGAGCTTTTATAGTTAATATATTTATATTATGCAATATTTAAAAAAAAATTTCTTTTATGTCTTTAAACGATTAAATTTAATCTCCAAATTGGCATCTAAAAATTGCTGTTCTGCAGCCGATTACAGCAATTAATTATTTTAAAGAACTAATAGATATTAAAAAGAACAACATACAAATACATACATAAAAATATAATCCTATTTAACCCATTTTGTACCAACATGCCTTTAAAGACACACAAATTTGTAAGAGCCTTTAACTTTTGATATGAAGGTGAAATAACAACGAAGTAAAGCCATAATAAAAATTTAAGTCTTGTCTACAAACATGGTTAAAATTTTTTGTTAACATATAATGTTAATGTTATTGTATGTGTTAACATATAATGATTTAAAAAAAAAAACAATTTTCGCTTTTTTTGCGTGCATTTTTTTCAAAAAAATATTTTAAAATGAAGGTATAACACCATTTATTGGTACACACTGAGAAAAATATTGTCATTTGCCAACTAAAATTCGGTTGCTACGACTGAATCCGTTTGGTATAACTGAACATTAGATTTCACAACAATGTTCTGTTAACACAACTGAATTTTTTTTACCACATTTGAATATTTTTGTACTAACCGAATTTATTGGTTATAGCCACCAAAATTAAATTTTCAATTCGGTTGGCACATTATTTTTTGTGTGTATCGATTAAGACCTAGTTATAGAAAAACTTTTAAAAATAGAAAAAATTTTTATTCAACATGTACGTTTTGAAAAGAAAATCCGGAAAATAAATCCGTTTTCGTTTTTAATATCAAAAATGTAATATTTTATCTTAACCAGCAAACCAACATATAAATTTCAGCCATTAGAGTTGCCCATAACAGTTTTCAGAAACTGTTTAGAATTCTTAAAAATAGTAGGAAAACAACAATCAAAATTTTGTTAAATTTTTTAAAGATATAAAGTGCGTACAAAGCTTCAAAGTATCCATTTCAATTAATTATACCACCACTAAGGCTATAAATTTACTGAAAATTCATACTGAGAAAAGAATGTATCTTCCTACCAAGTTTTACTTGGTAAAAATGGGTTAATGAGAGTTTTGCTAAATTTTTAAGTATATTTCACATGAACTGACATTCAACATAAAACAAACAATTAAATCAAGCAACATTGAAAACATTCATCCACTTTCAGTCACTTTGCCAAAAATCCAAATGCTCATTCATTTATACCGTCTTTTGCTGAAGTAACCATAAAAGACAACAAACATTTAGCAATGACTGACTGTATGAACGAATGAATGAATGACAGACTGCCAGCATAAATGAATGACTTAGAAAACTGTATTAAGAGCAAGAACAGCCAAAATGGCAAATGGCAAAATCATTATATGCATTGACATGTTAACATCATTCTTGATATAACAAGCTGATTTAAATACACACACACTCTAACAGAGGCATACAAACGAAGACAAATACTCATTTGCACACACATACAGAAACAGCCACGCATCGACTTTTGCTTACATAAAGTGTTTAAAACACGCATACACTAATACAATGCGTTGCACAACTATAATTACACATTCATTTTACAAAATTTCGTAAGTGAAAAAAAGGAGAATAGTTTAACCGGCATAAAAGTAAAACCAATGGAAAATTCATAATATTTAACAAAAAACATTGTGAAATAGAGACGAATGAGATTAGAAAAATAAACAAAAATCTAAAAATAGAATATTTGTGTTGTAGGTGTTGTCACTTCTGAGTATAATAGAAAAAGCTAATAGGAAAGAAAACTGCAATTTAGCTGCATTAGATTCGAAGCAATACTTGGGTGTGATCGCTAAACGGTCATGACTTGGTATTTTTACGTTTGTAATGTAAGATGAGCCGCAGGTAGTTGAAAAATGTATCATATAGAGATAATCTGACAATTATAAATACACAAATAATAATACAATTTAAAAATGGAAAATCACTGATGACGCCTGTCTATAAAAAGGCAGAAACTAGTATAGTCTGATTTAAAAATTAATAGTTTTTATTATTTAGAGTAAAACGTTTATTCTTCTTCTTAACCTCAACATTTCTAAAAAAAAAAAAAATAATTAATTAAATAAAAAAAAAAACATTAAACAAGAAAATAAAAAAATAAAAAAATTAATTAAATTTAATTTAATGTTTTGTAAACCAAAAAGTTAAAAAATATTTCGTGCTTGTTGTTTGAATCTTATATGGCATGTGATTCCAAAGAGCAATACTGTTTATAAGGAAATGTCTTTTTTACAGCTGACTTCGATGACGAATTGTGATAATCTCTGTACCTCTATTTAATGTAAAAAAGTTAAGTATTCTATACGAATAGTCAGGTTGTTTTGTATAGATTATTTTATGAAGAAATATAAGAGAACGGCATTTTAATTAGTTATCAAAATTTTCGAGTAACGTGAAATTCTGGTGAACATATCTGGCAATGTTGTTATATGTACCATTTAGTTTTTTTGCTAACAGAATCACAGTTTAATAAAATTTCGCATCCGTACATTAGAGTTGGAAACCAATCAATGAAGTTTTTCTTCATAGTTATGAAGTATTTCATAAATATGATGAAGCTTTTTCCCTGAGTTTACATATGAGCAATTCCATATGAAAACGATCAAAATTGGCAAATTTTTGGACGACCCCTCTCCGATTTTAAAATAAATAGTCTCAATCGATTGCCCAGCAAAAAATAATGTACCTACATATTTTTTTTTTTTTATAGTGACTGGTTTAGTGGTGGTGTGCACCACTGTCATGTGACAAAATTGAAGAATTCTTCATAAGGGACCTCATTGAAAGTTGTTTTAAAAAAAACTACTAAAGCGATCGCAACGAGTGATAGCTCGTTGGAAAGGTATTGAATCAGGCTTTAATTCAAAAATAAAATTTTCTTAATTTTTCTTGTTAAATTATTAAAAATAATTCAATTATAAAAAATATAAAAACAATGAGAACAAGGTGGTCTCTTAAATGCTCTTCTCCTGTCCAAACAAGGAGTCGGGCCCATTTTTTATTGCTGATTCTTAAAGCAAAAATTATGAGGAATCCAAAAAAAATAAAATTAGCCGGAAAATTTAGGAGCTTCTGTGGAAAATCGGAAAATTTAATTTTCATGGGAAAATTTAATTTTCATGGGAAAAAAGGTAAATTTCTGAGAAAAAAAAAAAAAAAATATGTAGGTACATTATTTTTTGCTGGGCAATCGATTGAGACTATTTATTTTAAAATCGGAGAGGGGTCGTCCAAAAGGTGATCGCTTTCATATGGAATTGCTCATATACATTTAACTTAAAATATCAAAACTTGCAAAAACTAAATAAAAATATTTCCAAGCAGCAGTTTTAATAATATGTGAGGCGTCCTGTTTTTGAATCAACTCTAAAATCCTTGTTCGAAGTTCTTCTGCTATAGATCTCAAACTCATCAATAACTGCTTGTTTTAGATAAACAATGCTTTGATATGGACGGTTTTCTGCGAAAACCTGCAGGCCATTTCAATACTCTTATATTTTTTGATGATAGCCATTCCATCGCCTGACGACTTACATGTACAGAGGCATTGCCTTGTTCGAAAATGAATTCTTCTTCGTTGTTTTTTTCAATTAATAGTAGCAACGTCTCTTATGCTACTGTAAAGTAATCAGAAGAATTTATTCTGGTGATTGGAAATGCCAAATCAGCCATACCGTCGAAACAGAAAGCCTCCTAAATCCATTAAATCCATTCGTTTTTGGCGAGTAATTCCATGGGAATCCTTTAAGAGCTTACACTCAAAAAAAAAAAGTCA
This sequence comes from Delia radicum, assembly GCA_021234595.1. Classification (NCBI taxonomy): domain Eukaryota; kingdom Metazoa; phylum Arthropoda; class Insecta; order Diptera; family Anthomyiidae; genus Delia; species Delia radicum. The sequence goes on from CM037854.1 coordinate 81,640,178, forward strand.
GTGAAGTCAGCAAAATTTTGCTAAATTCAGTAACATTTTTGTTGAATTTTCTAATTTTTTTTCTTGATCTTCTTTCTTTACCGTTATATGTAATTATAGTTATGAAACGCTAACAAAATATTATTAAACAATTGTTCTCTTAAATCAATTAAGTACTCTTTTAAATTTTATACAATAAGAGAACAGTTACCACGCTATTAAAAACAGTTATAAGTTTTAAAAAAATATTGTAATATTAGGAAAAAAACAGCAAATATCCTTTGTAATTATAGGTATGTAACACAATGTATGTACTAGGGTGTCCCTAAAATAGATTTGTCTTTTCACCCACCAGTTTTATTGCAAATGGTTCAAAATGAAAGAAAGAATTTTTTATTTTTGGAAAACGTAAACCCTTGCCACAAGACGGCCGAAAATGGCCCATTTAAGAAAAATATTGTACATTCTAATAAATTATCATGTAAATTTACTCTATTTATATTAGATATCTATGCTCCTACTATAAATAGTATATGTTGTGTGTAAAATAAAACTTTTACATACATTGTATGTAAACAAAATATACATATTGTGTCTGAACTTACATATTTAAAGGAGTAAAAAATGTTTGGCAACATATTACTTTCATTGAATTTTAAATATTTTATAAGTGAAGAACCTGCCCAAACGCGTAGAGCTACATTTTATGTACCTTACATAAACACTTACAAATGTTATAATACTATTTTTATTTGAAATTTTAAAAAAATTAGCATAAATACTTAAACATTAATTTTACATGTAGAAACTACTGTTGTTTCTTTCAGTACTGTGACACTGGTTATAACAAAAAAATGCTATTGAAAATGATAATTGGTACTTCTAGATTTAATGGTAAGGCTAAAAGCTATTATTACAATTCTTCATTTGCTGATGCAAAATTTTAATAGCCAGTAAATAAATGACAATTATAAGTAGAGCGCTGCTATCAGAATTTGTAAGGTTCATCTTTTTATTTTACCAAACCAAATATTTTGCTTCTATAATTTTCAATAAATAATTTATTGACAAATTTGAATGAAACACTAAAATCGGTATAATTACGCTCATGTGCGTAAAATATAAATTATTAAAAACATTCCCAGTAAAAAATTTTCGTGGTCTTAGAAGCAGGATAAAACAAATGCGCTGATGTCAGTGCTTACTATAACATAATACTGAGAAGCAGCAAAGGAAACGAATAATTTTCGTATAAAAATAAACAAACAAAAATGTTGAGATTACTGTTTTCCCTAACAACGATGCAGGTTGTAAGAAGCTTACCATAATCCCTTATAAGGATGCAGGTTGTAATGCAGAAAGTTTCATTATAAACGATCTGTACCAATCTTCCCGAGTGATTTCCGATTGTATTTGCTGTTTTCGAGTATGTAATAAACAATAATTAGTCATTTAACTGTTTCTGCTAGCACGTGAAGCGGTAAAAAAAAATGATTATAATATATGTCAAAAATTTTAACAACAATAGAATTTAGAAATAGAATTTTATGTAAAATAAATTGTGTATGGTATATTCCTGTTGTTACTTTTAATCGTAATAATATAGACATGAAATATGATGTTACTGCAAGCCCTGAAATCACAGCTTTTTATAAGCGCTAAAATCAGCGCTTACTTTGCCAAAAAGTAATGCTTCCAGGTGGGAATTCGCCATATAAAAATCATAGCATATGTAAGCAGGTTTGTAAGGGATTGTTTTAGGCTTACTCCCTTACAAAGGTGCTTGCATGTAAGCAGCGTTTTTTACTGGGTTACTATATTAAATGTGAAAATTTACAAAATATATTGTTATTAAGTTATAAACATTTTTATTTTTGTAGACAAAAATATGTATGTAAGTTGTTTAAGCATTTTGTGCTCAAATTTACGAATTTTATGTAATTGTACTGTAGAATTTACATAGTTTATACCTGTAGTTTTACATGCATTTTTCAGTAACAATTCCCAAAATTTGATATTTCGAAAAAATTTACTTTTTATTTCCTTTGTTCATTTATTATAGACATGGAAATCTGATATTCATCACATATGGAAATCTGACTTCATCGGATATCATTAACCTACTTTAGCCAGGAATAAAAAATGACCTACAAATTTGATAAAAATGCAACAGCGTCCTTAATTTTAAAAATTTTTTAGAAAAGCCTAATTTGCAGATATCGCTTGCTATATTTATAAAATAATAGTTGTTATTAAAAAAAAAAAATTAAATTGAAAAATCATAATTCGAGTTTATATTTGGAGCGACTCCATTACAGGACATTCTATGAAAATAGCTTATTTTTCAAAAACTTAACAAAAGTTCAATGTTTTCATCAAAGTTTGCATAATCTTCTGAAAATATCACTTAAAATTATTGCGACTATAATTATATTTTCTGTTATTTAAAAAATCGTTAGCCCTTAGAGGCTTGGGCATAAAAAGGACCAATGAAACATAATTTAAATAATTGATAAAAAAAATATGAGCTTCATAAAAATAATTATTTTATTTAACTTGATCCACATGGGATTAACTTTTACACTTTTGGCCAAAAAATACCCATTAACTTTTCAGAAAAATATCACTTACATTTGTTAAGACTATACTCATATTTACTTTTATTCAAAACGTATTAAACCCTTATTGGCTGGGGGACAATAACTACTCATGCAACTTAATTAGAATTATGACTTCAAGATTATAAAAATTTTAAATGGATAAAAATATGTTTTTCCACTTGATAAAAATTATTATTTTACATAACTTGTTCCATATAACGTTAATAATTTCACTTTTTACCAAAAGAAAAACCCACTAGGGGGTTTTTTAAGGGTTAAAACATTTGGTCAAAAAAACCCTTTAATAAGAGATTGGGACTATAAAGAATTGCACTCGTTCGTTAGTTGTGTACCCTCTATCGCATATTCGAATTTAATAAAAATCTGAAAGATGTTATTCTGTAAATTTCCTAGTGGTTGTTTGTTGGTGAAAAGTGAAAACATTAACCCTATCTGGATCGAGTTACACAAAATAATACCCAGCAAAATAGTAAAATCCAAATAACTGGTTACAAAACAACTTATACTGTATTATAACAGGTTCTAATTTCTGTTCTGCAACTTGTTCTTTTTATGTGGAGTTTGACCTATTTGCAATAGGTTCTTTACCTCCAAACAACAGGTTGATTTAGAACCGGTTCTAAAACCAGTTATAGGACTGGTTCTGGGACAGTGACACCTTAAATTTCGAATATAAGGAACTTGTTCTAGAACCGGTTCCATGTAACCGGTGGTAAAAGAAGTTGTTCTAAAACAGGTTCGGAGGTAATCTGTTAAAAAAAAATTTTGCTGGGTAATTTTCTTTTAGTGGAAAAACAAAAATTTTTTTTATCCATTTAAAGGCTTTATATTCTTAAAGTCATAATTTAAATTAAGTTTCATGTTTATATTTTGTTCGCTGGTCAATAAGGGTTAAATATTTTTTTTATAAAAGTACATATACTTGTAGTCTTACCAAATGTAAGCGATATTTTTACGAAAATTATGACAGGTGTTATTCTGAAAATTTCCTAGTGGTTCTTTTTCTAACAAAAAGTGTAAAAACTAACCCTATATTAATCAAGTTACATAAAATAATTTTTTTTATCAAGTTGAGATTTTTTTTTATCAATATATATCACAATTAAAATTAAGTTTTATAGGTCTTTTATGTCCCCAAGCCACTAAGTGTCTAATACTTTTTAAATAACAGTAAGGATAATTATAGTCTTAATCAATTTAAGTGACATTTTTCGAAAATTGTGCAAACTTTGATGAACACAATCAAAGTTTGCTAAATTTTTGGCAAAATAAGCTATTTTCACAAAATGTACTAGAAAGGATTGCATTTTTAATAAATCAATTTGTTATTGTAAGGGACTTCCTAGTATGTACTCTTAAAAACATTGTATATTACGATATGACTGTGATTGTGACAATAATTAAAGAAACTCCTTACTTAAGTGTGATAAGTTAAAGAGGGTGTAGAAGGGGGTGAAAGTGTAGAGGGAAGTTGGTTGGTATTTTAACTGTAGTGTTTGTATAAGATTTAATTGATATGCTCCAATAAATTGCTAGTTTCGTTAATACAGTAAAGTATACACATGTGTGTCACGTGTGTTTGTTTGTGTGCATATGAAATCACTAACTCTCTTGATGGCAGATTGACATCGTAAAGCGTGTTAATAAAGCTAATACAATAAAGGTATTAACAATGTGTACTAACTGTTGTATACATTGTATGTTGTTTTGTAAAAACTAAGATGTTAAAATTTTATTTTCAATTTTACCAAGATTCTGTTTGGGTTTCATATCTGTTAGCACACTTAATCATAGTAAACTAAACAATGGTACAAATGTTGTATCATACAAACATCTATTGTTGTATATTTTGAAATAATATATTTCACTATTTTCGATACAACTATACAGCACATACCACATTTAGTAGATCACTTGTGAACTACCTTAATGTTTTATAGTTTGTTGACTATAATTTGTATATGTGTGTTGCTCAAGATTTAGCTACGAATTCAAATTGTTAATTCGTAGCAGGAGAATGTTTAAAAATTATTTGATAAATTTATAGAAAATGCACTTGAATATGAAGTTATCATTGACGGAAGTCTGGTACCACAGATGGTGAATTTAGTATTTTTACTAGGATTTTCAATCGAATTGTTAGATATGTGTTTGGCCTAACACTTCGGTGTCATGTCACCCCGTATGTGGTCCAATTTCTTGTGTACTCTTCTAGTAATTATGTAGGTATGAGGTTGTTGATATTGGTAAATGGGTTTCCAGACTATATAGTTAAAACAAAATTTTTCCCATTCCGAAAGAAACCCCCAATTGGTATATCCAATACATCACTCTACTATATTTGCGTAATCATTTCAGATTAGGCTTTCGAGAATATTGGATTGATTTACCAATACACCCGAGAAGTTTTACTTTTTCACCCCATGTCTTTAGGCAGAAGCTGAAGGATTATGTGGCTGTGCATAATTTGTAATTTTTTGTGTTCGCTATCTTTTTATCTCTCTCAACTTTTTATTTATTTTTATTAATTTTTATTAATAATGAATGTGTAGTAACTGATTTTTTTTTTTTGTATTTGTTTTCTAAAATGCTGGTCTTAGGGATTACTAATGATCATATTGCTTTTAAATGTAATTTTTTAATTGAAAATAAATGTTTTTATTTTTATTTATAATAGTTTAAAGTTATTTATTTTTATATATAAAATGTTATTAATTAGCTTTTGTTATCAAATAGCTTTTAATAAACATACATGGCTCTAAGGGCTTTGGTTATGTAAATTGAAGAGAATAAATGCTATATTTGTTATAAAAAAAAAAAAAAAAATCATAATATCATTTTAGCTCGATTCACCTTTCCCAGCATTATTCAATAACTTCGATACTCTGTTTATAGTAAGAACTGTCTAGCTCTTTATAATAGCCATTAACAGCAGAATCCACCTTTTCATTGTTGAGAAATCATAGAATAGACATTTTTTCATGTTTGGAAATATAAAATAATTGGATCGAGCTTAATCTGGCGAATAAGATGCGTGATAAAGTGTGAACTGGAGCATTGTCTTGATAAAACGACATGTTATTTTTCGCCAAATGGGGAATTTTCTCCTTAATTTCATCATCGCTGTTGTTGGTTTTTCCTTTATGAAGATAAACAATCAAAGTTATCCACCGCGCATCCCAAAAAGCAGACGTCACACTGTGTGGTGTCAGCGGCCAAAAATAAAAAAAACGACTTTTGGAATCTTAAAAATCTATTAAAACAGTTTGATAAACTAGATATCAAATTACAATAATCAAAAGAATTTTTGAAAAAAAAATATTTTTGACAAAGTTATAGCCAATCAAAGTTGAAAGTTTTTGGTAAGTATGCAATATGCACACAAAAAAAGTGAAAAATAGCGTATATACAAATGGGTTAATTTAACGTAAATTGTCGATAACGCAGTTAAATTTTTTATAAATATTAAAGTATGACATTACTAAAATATGGTAACATATTTTTTTTACATTTAATTCATCATGTGTTTTGTACAGCTATTCTGAATGTAAACAGAAAGAAAATTTTTTAATTTTTTACAACTTACAAGTTTATAGAAGGTTTAAAAAAAAGTTTATTCGAGTTTATTTTTGATACTTTAATATAATATTAATACAAGTATGTACATTAAAAAAAAATGGGTCTCTTTTGCAGAGCTTGGCAGAATAGTCAATTTTTTCACTTTTTCAGTGTCAAGGCAAGTGCAAATTAGGCAAATTTTCAATATTTGGCACAAACATACAACACACTCCCCAGCCCTTACGGAACTTAAAAATTATTTGGAAGATAAATTTAAGACACAATTGCAACAAAAAAGTATTGTAAGACTTAAATCAATTCTAGCTAGAATAAAAAAAAGTTAGGAAAAATGCTACAGAAAGAAATCTGTGTTTGAAAACAAAAACTTTTTCTGGCTAAATTCATTTTTTGATGTGGAAGAAGTTGAAGAAGTTGATGAAGAAGTGGAAGAAGTAGAAGAAGAAGTGGAAGAAGAAGAAGATATATACATTGTAATATCATTATGTGAATATTTATTTTTTACATGTTTTTTTTTATTTATTAAGGGTCCAAGTACAAGTCGTAAAGGAAGACCAAGAGTAGGCTTTAATGAAAGTTCTGAACGAACCAAAAGAAGAAAGGTATATGATCTTGTGAGGTCTACATGCCCTGAGCAATTACGAAGAGAAAATTTTATAAACCAGCTTGAAGAAAGTGATTCGGATGACTAGAGTAAACAAATTCTAACATTTTCTTTCTTATTGTATTTAATAAATAAAAATTGTTCAAAACATTATTTTTTATAATTTATTTAAATAATAAAACTAGTATAAACATTAAAAAGTAACATTTACTTTACTTTCCATTTGAATTTTTTTTCATTGGTTTGTTTTCATTTTTAAAATAATTTAAGACAAAAAATCGCCAAAAATTTTATTAAAAAAAATTAAAAAAAAAAAAAAATTGGTGGAAATAAATAATATTTATTCATAGCGTGTAACTGCATAAATAAAATAAGACCTTTTTCTCAAAAATCCATGCAAAAATTCAGAAGTTACAAGCATTTATATAAAAGCAAGTACATAAATAAAGGAACATAAGCATGAAAATCAAGTAATATAAACTAAAATTTATTAATAAAAAATTATATAGTTTCAATAATAACATAAACATAAGTTAATCACAAAATATCAATAAAACTTTTTATTTTACTTTTAAATAGATTTTTGAGCAAAAAAAAAAAAAATATAGCCGATTTATATAGTATCGTTCATCCGATTTGAAAAAAAAAATTGGCATATAATTTTATACCAATAATCAAAGCAGCCTTACAAGTTTTTGAGACTCAGAAATCGAATTTGCGGATTTTATTCTGTTTTTGGTATTTCGGTTATATGGGAGGCGGGCGTGGCCATTGCCCAATTTTTTCAAAACTTTGTGAAAAACTTCTTTTGTACAACATTTTTTTTGTACAAAATTTCATTGCTCTACGGCAACTCCTTCTATTTATGGCCACTCGTTATATGACTTCACCACACTGTGCGTCATGGCCTTGATTGCAAATGGTGCCGTCTTCGCCTTCTTCGGACACGATTCTCCCATTCCAGTCCACTGATTCGACTTTTCATTTGTATCAAGTGTGAAGTGGTGAACCCATGTCTCATCCATGATTACGAATCGACGTAGAAGCTCGGCTCGGAAAATGTAGAGTACAACCCCCTTTAAATAGGCCATCAACGGAATACTAGTTTTTAAAATACATCTGTTAAATATCGACATGTTGGGACATTTTTCAGGTTTTTCTGAATCTGTAAAAAAAAAATTTGTTTTTAATAAATCCTTTAAAACATCTTTTTAAATTTGAAAATATTTAAAAAAAAATTTTGAAATAAAAATGCGTCTACCAAATTTTCACATGGAATGACTCATATGTGCAATTGCAGAAAAAGGTCAATAATAAAGCTTAAATGTCTGTACTTTATAAATGTAAAAGCATTTTTAGTTTTTCTCATTTTCCGAAATAAACAACTGCAAAAAAGCATTTTTTTTCTGAGCCTCTTTGCGATTTATATCAATATTGTTCTCAAAGATGCTTTATCGTTTTATCAATGTGCAAGGAACAACATTGATGGAGTTAAGCTTTTTTATATATCGACAGAACATATTGAGGGTTTTTCACCTGAACTGGCTGAGCTGTGGCAGAATGTTCCAAATATTAAAGGGATTAAAAGCCTGTATTGGTTTTCCGATTTCAACAGCAAAAGCATTGAGGTTGCTCGGACCTCTTATTCATTAAAATCTATAAATAAAATTAACTAAGAAAATCCAACTTTATTAACTTTTATATATCCTAAAGTACCTAACTGAGAATATGGAACTTTATTTCGATATCATTTTTCTTATTATTATTGCATTTAGTTGAAGTTAACTTTATGTTAAAGGTTTTTTAGATTTTTTAATTAAAGTTGAATCAATACTATTATTAACAAATTTGGTGTGTTTTGTAGTCTTGGAAAAAATTGTTGCGTCCGTCTTGTAGCGTCCGTATTTGTACTTTACCCAATTTAGAAAAATTAAAAGAAAATTTTCATATTTCATAAATCTACACATAAAATTTGTTCTTTCAACTTAATTTCCACATCCTCAAAAAAAACTTTTTTTAACAAATTTCGCTGACTACATACACAGAAAAAATTATCAATAAAAATCATAAAATATCTAATTACAGATTTGATTTGAATTTAATTTGTTTCTAAACAAATATTTAATTGAATCAATTAATATTTTAATTTACTTTTAAATATATAAATACATATTTTATTTTAGACGCAATTATCATAGTATTTTTTCATACACTGTATGCATAAATAGAAGATTTTCAGTATAAAATACCAAATGCACTTGAAGTTAACAACCAAAACAAGCACACACACAAACAGACTCAGCAATGCAAAAAACACACATACCAACGTATAGATCACACACTTTTTTTGTGAGTATCATATTTTTTTTGTAGAAGTTATTTATAACTTTTTTTTCGTTCTTAATTTTAATAAAAGGTTTAATTAATAGTATCATTGCCGTGATAGGTGCAAAAACAATTAAAATATTAATTGATTCAATAAACTTTTTAATTGAAACACATTTTTATTTTTTTCTGTGTAAGCATAAAAAAAAATTTATATTTGTCGCATCCGCTTCTCGCAGATATTTGCTTATATGTTTCTACTACATTATTGATTCTGCCCAATGTTCATCCGCAAATTCAGTACTCTTACTTGCTTCAATACACTGAGGATATATACCGCATCTTTATATTACTTTGTTGTTTTTGGCTTAACTAAAAGTGCGCGAATGTCGCGTCCGTTGCCCAGGAACTGCTCATATACGTGTTTAATATTCGTAGTGTCAATTTCATATAACTCTATAAATTCCAGTTAAGTGTTGTTTAACCTCAACACATTGTGCTATATACTCAGAAAATCAATAAATAAAATAATATATTCCGATCATAACCAACGACTCTGCCGGTCATTTGTTCAAAAGCTTTTTGAGTACAAAAAGATTACTTTTTACGTTTGAATATAAAATTAAAAAAATATATGTAAAATAAAAAAAAAAAATAGGTGCATATTTTTTGAAATTTTTAGTGCATATTTTAAGATTTTTCATGCATATTATATACGCCTAAAACACACTTTTTTAGTGCATGACGTTTTCGTCACAGTTTATTAAGAACATGAATATCATTTTATTTGGACTATTTAATCTCTCTGCTGCGTGAGACGTACATATACGTTTTATCAGAACTCTATTCTATTGCATTAGACGTATATATACGTCCACTATAGATGTGTGTTTTAATTTTGCGTCAATAGTCGAAATTTTTTTTTTTTTTATTTTGACTACGCAATTAAGTAGTTAATATGAAAAAAAAGGTCATTTGATGATATTTTTACAAAAAATTTCCAAAGAAAATATGATGAAAGCATACTTAGTATAAATTTGTTTACTAAAATTGTGTGTATTTTTATATCAAGTTTTGTATAAATTATGCATAAGGGGTACAACCAAAATAAGGCCCTATCACCACGCTGTAGCCGATGTTGTGCTGAAACCGAAAAATGTTTCCTCAGGTCATTTCGAAACAAAAACGTTCCGCGTCGAAGCCGATTTCTGAAAGTCCTATAAGATTTTTTTTTTTATTTTTTCAAAATTTTTTTCTTTTACAAGTAGTATTTTTACCAAATTTTTTCGTCACTAGATTTTTGCTATTGTTAAAAAAGTTTTCGCACCATGTTTAATAAAGTTTGAAATCCAAACGTCGCAAAAATAAATAAAAGTTAGTTAAAAAAAAATTTTATATATTTTTATACTTTTAGCAATAAATTAATTGAATTTATACAGAATATTATTCAATATTTAATGGAAAAACTTATAATTTATTTATCATTTAATGAAATTATAAAGAAAATATTTTTATTTTTTTAGAACTTACTGATCCCAAACATATTTGCATTTGACGCGGAAACTTTTTTAATGATATCAAAAATCTAAAGATGCAGTTCTTATTGTTTTTTTATGTACTACATGGTATAGATAGGGCCATTTTGATATTTTCAAAACATGTAGAAAAGTTGTATCCCTATTATGCATCCCATTGTGTTAAATTTCTATTTATATTTGCCCAATTTTCTTAAACTACTTTCCACGTAACAAGTTATTTCATACATTATAAAATATTACTTAACATTTGTATATATTTATGCACCTAATCCTATTATGCTAAATCTTTACAAACCCAGCAAAAAATAGTGCTTACCCAGAAGCGATTCCGGAAGACAAAGCGCTTCCAAAGTAAATCCAGAAGGCATGATTTTTGCTTGCGATGTCCCACCTGGTATGTCTCTTCTAAGCAGTTGAAAAGCATTTCTTTCATGTGCTCTTAAAACCAATAAATTCATGCCTTCTTAGGCAATAAGAAGCGATTATTTTTTTTATGTTGTCAACATTAATGCTTATCGGTATGCATTCTTTATTGTTTCATTGTAAGAATTATTTACTGTTTCAAAGAAAGCATTTTGGGAAGCGCTTTTTTGGAAGCATACAAATGTAGTTACTGCTTATTAAATCCATGTTATTTTTTGCTGGGAAATCTTAAACTTATATTGCATACCTCTAACATTTTGTGTATATATCTTAATCAAGCATAACTGGTCAAATATAACAAAATAAAAATGTATTAAGTAAATAAATTATATATTAAATAAATAAGACTTTCTTGAAACATCAATAAATCTTATAAAAAGTACATATAAAAAAGGAGCCGAAACAAAATTCTATGAAAAAAAGCTGAGTTCGTTTTATTTATTAACCAAATAAATAAACTCCAACCCTAATTTTATTATTTTTTCTAGTTCCAAGTTATTGAAGTGGAAAAATTGAGACGAATGTTTTTATTCTTGATGCAAATGAGAAGGAGGTTAAACATTTATTAGTAAAGGTTATATTTGACATTAATGTCATGTATTTGTTTAATGTTTTATAAATAAAAATAATTATTAATGCATTAAAGCGTGTTTAATTTAAAAAAAAAATGGAACACTTTATTAAACTACACTCAAAAAAATAAGTTAGTACAAAAGTTAGTAAAACGTCTTGTAAATCAGGTATTCTATTTTTTAGCAAATTTTTTTGCTAAAATCGTGTTTTTAGCTAAAATTTTTATTATACTTATTCAGCACTTAACTGTTTTATACTAATGCTTTACTAATATACTAATGTTTTACTAATTAATTTTGCTAAAAAAAAATGTGCTGATTAGCACATTAATAGTGTGGACAACAACCAGATTGAAAGATATACGCAGAATGAAGCAGATGTCGCGGCATGTCAAGATGTAGTAGAGAAGAGGAAAATGATACTAAAAAGTACAACTCTAATAAGACATATAAAAAAATCAACCATGGAAGACTTTTGTATCTGTTTTTCATACATAAAACAAAATTGAGGATTAAAACAACTTAAATTTTACGTTTTCACCGGTTTGTGAAAATAATTGTCTATTAATAAATTAAAAGACAAAAGAAAATATTTAAATTTAATATGTATTTCTATAATAAATGTTAATAGATTAATAATCTAGTTTGGTCAAATTGCAAACAAACATATACAGCCATGTAGACAGAGTAAAGCGAAAGACAAAGACACACATCTTAGGTAGATTTGTATGGTTTCTTTTTCTTATTGCAAAAATAAGGGTTGTTTTTTTTCGTTTCATTTGTTTTTGTTTATTTTTTCGTTTCGGTTCTATAATTATCTTCGGCAGTTGCGTCCTTTAAAAGAAAGCATCATTTAGACTACCATTGATGTAAGTAGTTGAAAGAAAATTTTTGTTATGTTATATATATTTATTTCTATATATTTTCAGATATCAAATTAATTCATGTCATCAATGTGGGAAAATATAAATTTCTATATTTCGTAATTATTGTAAATTATTTTTAAAAGAATCAAAAAATATGTTTTATGATTTTCAGCAAAAAAATTAACTAAATTACAATTTTCTACAATTTTTTTGCGTTTTTTTTCAGTCTACTAAAATTCAGCAAAAAATTTATTAGTTTTTTTTTTTGCTTTTTTTGCTTTTGCTGAATCTACTAATTTTGTTGCTAAAACTCAGCAAAAAATTTTGCTGACATTAGCAATTTTTTTGCTAGCACCCTCCTGACTAAAATGTTGCGGACTCAGCAAAATTTTTTGCTGACTTTTCAAACTTTTTTTTTGAGTGTACCTATGGATTTTTTTGAAATGAGGTAAATGTTTTTATTACAATTTTCTGCTTAATTGTTCTAAATAAAAGTAGAAGAATTACCAAGTTTTTGTAGTTGAATGTCGTAATAATTTTATCCAAATCATTTTCCTAAGTGGATTGACAAACTTTACTGAAAATGGTAATTGACTACTATACTTGGTAATATTATACCTTTTTTTGATAAACGTCCCCCTAGATTTTTTTTGTGTGTACGTGTATTTACTAAAAAGGTTTACTGTAACGTATGAGTTATAAAAAAAGTATTAAATAATATCAATCATACGCTCTAGGGACAGTACTTAATATTTAATACGTAATTAGCATTTTTATTTAATGAACTATAAAAAAAGGCCAACACTTCTCTTATTATATTTCTTTAGGTCTTTTTTTTAAGCAAACCTTAATAAAATAAAAACAATTAGAATTTGGTGGCAACATAAACGGAAAACCTTGAATTTGTATTAAAATATTATTACATATTTTCTTTTAACTTTCACAATATTTTAAACATTGTAAATGTATACTCTTATATAAGCATTACATGTGCATTAACATTTATATTTTTTTCTTTCACATTTTAATACTTAAATGTCACATTTAAAATCTATATTTATATTATGAAATCCATGCACACAGAGAAACCAAGTGTCAACCGAATTGAAAAGGGTATATAAAAGGTAACAACTTATAAATTCAGTTGGTACAATGATATTTAAATTATATTTATAAATTTTTTGGGTGTTGCAACTGAAATTTAGCTGAATTAACCGAACTTTGTTGTAAAAACTAATGTTAAGTTGTGCCAATCGTCCGAAATTCGTAATAACACAATTTGAGTCGTATTAATCAAATTTCAGTTGGCAAATAGCTAAATTTTTCTCTGTGTGTGATAAATCATTATTGGATTTAACCGATGGGTTTCATGGAGCCAATAGTAGATCACCCTATTCAGTTTTTTAAATTTCCAAAACACGCAAATTTTTCACGGTTTTAATTTTCACAAAAATTAAAAAAAATCGGAAAAGTACACTGAGAGAATTATATACATGATATCAATGAATTTTTGCATTAGATCTAAGAAATGTCACTGGAACTCGTCCATTGAAACTTTTCATTAAATTAATGCAGTTTTTCATAAAACTTAATGCAACATTTCATTTTATTTATTAAAAATTTCATACGACTGCTGAACAAGTTTCATTAAAACTATGAAGCTTTTTCATAAATTATACATTCACAATGCGAAGAAAACTTCATCAGTTTAGTGAAAAAGTTTAATTAAAACTCGTCCAAGAAATTCTCTCTGTGTATGACATTTTTTAAAGAGCTCTATATTTCAAAGCTGCTATCGGATTTCTCTGATTCAAAAAAAAGTCCATATATATGTCTCCGAAAAGCCTCAGAGAACCTATGTAGAAGGGGCATAAGAATTACCCAAAATGATAATTTTTGTACTGTAGTAAAAAGATCCACACTTTAAACTCATTGTTTTATATACTTGATAAGAAGTAAAAATTGATCTACTTCAAATCAAATATACAACATATTTAGCTAATAAGTATTGTCCTCTGAGGATTTCCGGTGACGCGAAATGAAACATGTAAGGACCTATTAGTAGATAAAGTCTGCATTAAATTAGCGGATGAAGACATTTTTAATTACACAGTACAACACATGATTTTATGACTCAATTATGAGAACTGCACGTGAAAGTAGCCCCAAAAATAAGAACTTCTGCATCATTCTTTTGGTCAAGTTGACTACAGTAATATATTAATGGCCATTCGAATTTTTTGCTCAAGGCGGATTTTTAGCACTTTTTCTATATTTTAACACGGTTATATCTCGGTATGCCGTACGGAATATATCTTTTCTGTCTGAAGCAAAGTTGTAGATATTAAATGGGGGGAAAAAAAAATGCGGAACAATCAAACCCGAAAAAAGTGCATCCGGTGCCTTAAAAATCGCAAAAAGGCCCATTTTACCCCATTTTACCCCATTTTTCACCAGTTTTGCTAAATAACAGGATTACAAATCCACAAATATGCTATTTGTTTCTTTATAAACTTTATTTTGCATGAAAATAAAAATTCCGATTCATATTATAGCTATTCTTAGACAGAAAAAATGAGATTTTTATATGATATCTATGCATGGAAACAAAATTTAGAACATTTTCAATTATAATTGAAAAATTGAAGAAAAAACAAAATAAAAAAATAAAAATGGGAATTTTTATTTTCATGTAAAATAAAGTTTATAAAGAAAAAAAAGCATATTTGTGGATTTGTAATCCAGTTACTGAGCGAAACAGGTGAAAAATGGGGAAAATGGGAATTTTTGCGATTTTTAAGGCTCCGAATGAACTTTTTTCATATAGGACTGTTCCGCATTTTTTTCTCCTATTCAATATCTACAGCTTTGCTTCAGACACAAAAGAGATATTCCGTACGGTATAGTTCTTCTTTCACGTGCAATTCCCAGAATTGAGTTCCAAAATCATGTGTTGAATAATGTTGTACAGTGTTTGCATGGTTTTTTCTTAAAAAAAAAACTTTTCTTGAACTGGAATAATCTTGCTCAAAAAATTCAAATCATAATTTATGATAAAACATCGACAAATATACTTTTGGTTTTAATTTTTGTAAATCCCAAAGTAAAATATTTGAAAATTGTAGAGTACGGCAAAATTAACTTATTGCCCTAATGCTGTAGTAGTCAGAAAGTGTTATTATTTGTTTAATAAAAACTAACAAGACTCTTTATTATGACTGAAAATTCTAGCCTTTACACAAACAATGTTTATTAGTAAACAAATTTGTATTTTTGATTTGAATTAGTTCAATTCTCAAAATATTGTTTTTTAATTCTCATCTGGTAAATAAAACAATGCGTTTAAAGCGTTGATCATTTTCCTTCAACAATTATCATTCTGGTTAAATCTTCTACACCGGTCCTCTGAACCTTTTCGGTGACGCGAAATGAAACATCTAAGAACCTGTCAGAAGATAAAGTCTTCATTAAATTAAGATGAAGACAATTTTAATTAATAATTCAAAATTGCACGGTTTTTTGTTTAACAAAAAACTAATAATCTTGAACTAGAATAATATTGTTCACATCATAATTTTTTTACCACGAATATATAGAAAATCAAAACATTTTTGTGTAAAATTAGATTTCGCCTTTTCTGTGACGTGATTTTTTATTTCTCGATTTAAAAAAAAAAAACGTTATCCATAATTTCGATACAAAAATTTAATTTTTTGTTTAATTTGTTATCTTAATATTTTAAACAGGTTTTAAAACAGTTTAAAATTTACAATACATTCTTTGTAAGTAAAAAAAATTGATTCCTTTAGGTTTGTCTGTCCAAAAAATTGCAAATGCAGTTTTTGGGGTGATTTTGCAAATTACATCCAAAAATTGCATTTGCATCAACAATTATTGTTAAAGAAAATTAACTTAAATAAATCGGGTTCTTTGTATTGTTAATAGTGTTTTCAGAATTTTAAAATGCTGTAAGACCTGTTCAAAACATAAAAATTACAAATTATATAAAAAGTGATTTTTCCAAAAATCTTAAAAATTACATGACAACCGCGGCCCAGAAAAAACAGAAACTTAATTTTATAACAAAAAAGTTAGATTTTCGAATTACCCATGTTTAATAAATTGTGAAGGGGGACAACAAAATGCATTTAAAAATTGCATTTGCATAGAAAATGCATATTTTTTTATATGCAATTTTTATTGCATTAGTATGAAAGAGGACAATTGTAAAAATCGAACGTTTGTCGAATCAGCGAAATTCGATAACAAATTTCGATAACAAAATCAAAATTAAATGATTTTGAAATTTTTTGAATTTTCTTAAAAACTAAAACCGTGAAAAAATCGAGTTTTTGAAAATTTTAAGAACTAAAAATGGAGATGTATTATAGGCTCAATAGATATATATGAGGATGTCCATAACAAAACGCAACAATTCCATTTTTTAAGTTTTTTGTTTTTTTGATTAAATCTTATTCTACACATTAAAATCTATGTATCTATTATTATGGAACATGAAAAAGCTCAATAATTACACTGCAATTCAATACCAAATATAATGATTCAGATCAAAATGAAATAATTCCACATTTATGGAATAAATCACTACGAGAGATTTTTGAAAAGTGTATGGTGCAACTTAATTATGTTTCTATCATAACAGATGTGTGTTCTCAATGTGTATTAAATAAACAAAAAATCAAGGTGGAAAAATTCGATATTAAAACAGCAGCTAATTACTCAACAAAGGACTCACACTAATTACTCAACAAAGGACTAACACTTTCTATGAATTAGCTAGGAATGAGCCTCCGAAATTTGTAAGCCTTTGTTTCGATATGCAACAAGTTCAACCATTACCACGCAACTCAATTCAAGACGCGTTTTATCTAAGGCAGATAAGCTACTATACGCTATGTTTTGTCGACATGAAATCTAAAGTTCCAGTGTTTTATACCTGGACGGAAGATCAAGCTGGCCGAGGTGCTGTTTGCGTTGGTTTTGCACTGCTGGCACATTTGGATGCACTCAGTCTGTCGGATGTGGATGTCTTACGATTATTTTGCGACGGTTGTAGTGGACAAACCAAAAATATGCATATCATACATACTTTAATGCACTGGATGTTAAATAACTGCACCCAAGCAGCTAAAATAAGTGGAATTATATTTTCCTGTCCGACGTCATGGTTTTTTGCCTGCTGATCGAGTTTTTGGACGCGTTGAAAAAGACTTGCGAAAAAATACAACCATTTTTGTTAAAGAAGACCACCATCAAATTTATTCTTTACATGGACAAGTTTAATGTCGGAGTTTTAATGTCGTGGCTGGCATCCGCCAGGGCTGTGTGTTATCACCCTTGCTTTTTAACATCGTTTTAGATGTTATAGTTCGCAATGCTACTAGAGTAAATAGAGGTATCAACCAACAACTCGAGAGCCTTGAGTACGCAGACGATATCTGCTTACTTTCCCACAGCCATGAAAATATGAAATCGAAGCTAAAGTGCCTCGAAACAGAGGCAGCAAAAGCTGGCCTGAAAATAAACATTGGCAAGAGTAAAGTAATGCGCTGCAATACCGTGAACAATAACAAATTTCGCATAGGAAATATTGAATTGGAAGAGGTCACATCATTTTGCTACCTGGGTAGCATCTTAACAAATACAGGTGGTTCCAGCAAGGATGTTGCGTATCGAATATCTAAAGCCAACCAAGCATTCGGTACCCTCCGGTCGATATGGAAATCTTCTGCATTATCCAGGTACACTAAGATAAGCATTTTTAACTCCTGTGTCAAATCTGTGCTGCTTTATGCATGCGAGACGTGGAACACACCAGAACACGAAATAAACTCCCTACAAGTGTTTGTTAATCGATGTCTCCGAAGAATCCTAAAAGTTTTTTGGCCTAACACCATATCCAATGAAGAACTTTGGAGACAAACAAACCAGCGGGCAATCCATATAGAAATAATGAATCGCAAATGGCGTTGGATTGGTCACACGCTGCGCAGACCTCCAGGTGACGTTGCTAAAATCGCCATTGAGTGGAACCCACAGGGTAGGACGAGAAGAGTAGGCAGACCGTCTCACACATGGCGCCGTCAACTGAATATAGAAGTCATATCTACTGATCAAAGCTGGGGAGAAGTGAAGAGAATATCATCCAACCGGTCCGAATGGAATAAATTCGTTGTGGCCCTTTGTTCCCAATAGGAACCACAGGACATAATATATATATATATACATGGACAAGTTAAGATAATAGGAAAGGATTGGCACCTTAAATATTTAAAAATATTGGCAGAATATTACCGTCCCATAAACGGCATACAAAATATGAAACGAGTTAATTTTAAGCTGTCCTCAAATAAGCAGAAGCAATGTGTAGTTAAAACTTTTCAAACATACAAAGTTGAAGGAAACGAAAAGTTCATCAGCTATCTGAAAAGAGGCAAAATACCTCCCAAGTGGCTTGGTGAAATTCCTCTTGGTGTTGCAATTAGTTTGGAAAAGAAAAAAGATGTTCTAAAGCCATAACTCCAAACCTAGTTCATACCAAAACGCAACATTTCCATTCAGATCAAAACGAAATAAATACTTTGTTCCGGAGCAAAACGCAACATTTCCTAATTTGTTGTCTAAATAACTTAAAAATTAACCGCCAGATAATTTAATCTATTTGTGATTTGTATTGTTTGCTATTAACTATAATACCACTAAAAATATGTTTAAAAAAATTTATAAGCTACTTAATTTAATTACATTTCTTCGTTTATCCAAAAAACTGTTATGAAAGAATTATTGCGTTTTGTTATGGACCTCCTCATATATTTTTAATATAAAGAAAATCGGAAGACATGAGGTCAAAAAATGCCAATTTTTTGTTCTTCTGTCAAAGAATGAATGATATATAAATTAATTTAAAAGCATTTTTAACATAATTGTAAAAAATAAAAATGGAAATTCACACTACAACCACAAGACAGACTATTACCGCAAATGTATAAAGGTAATAAAATACTTTTTGGCACCATTTCAGTGTAGAACGAGTAAAAAAAAAAATCGAGAAAATGACTATAAAATGTTGTTTATTTATACTGGCGTCATTGTGATGAGATGTTTTTCTATGGCTGCTCGGATCATTAGTTTGCTGTTTAATATAAAGTACACAGTGTCAGCGTATATGTGTTTGCCTGTTGGGCCAAGCATAAAAGTATAAAACTAACTAAAAAAGAAAATATGTATTTAGTTATGTGTAGGGCAACCACAAAACAGGTCTAAAAACAATGTTTTAAGCGGTTAAAAAAGCACGAAAAACATTTTGCTGCTTAAAGCCGTTTAAGTATATAAATAAGTTGTTTAATTTAAAACTAAATGTTAGATTTCATAACTTCTTATTAAAATCGTTACAACAAATAAAATTTGTGTAAAATTTGTTCCATGGAACTTTGTCAGTCAAACAAAGGTGCAAAAGAGAAATTGTTTTCCTAAGCTTCAAATTGGTTTATAAAAAAAATACTTTTTTAATAAATCAACAACATGTTGAATTCCTTGGAATTGAGAGAATTCCTTGGACGAGTTTTAATGAATTTTGTTCACAAAACTAATGAACTTTTATCATACTATGAGAATGAAGAACTTCTTAAACTTCCGTATGAATTTTTTTTTGTAAATAATATGATATTTTTCATTTCACTGCATTGATTTAATGAAAAGTTTCAATTGACGTGTTCCAGTGACAATTCATAGGCTTAATGCTCAAAAATGTATTGATATCACGCAGATAATTTCCTCACTGTAGCTGAGAGCAAGAGATCAAGAGCTCTAACAAATATATCTTAAAATCTGAGAGCTCTTGAGAAGTGAAGCTGTTTCATAAAAGTGCAAATTGATAACATGATTCTTCATATTTATGAATATATAATAAATATGATGATGGAGTTTCAAAACTTTTTATTAAGTGCTTTATAAATGTTATGAGATATTTCATAAATGGGATGATACTTTTTAATTTGTCTCTATGAAATTTTTCATAAATATTAAGAAACGTTTCACAAATATTATGAAAGATTTTAAATTTAATAAAAGTCTGTTCATATTTATGAAATGTGTCATAAATACGATGATGGAGTTTGATAAACCTTTATGAATTGCTTTATAAATGTGATGAAACATTTTATAAATGGAATGAAGCTTTTTCATAAGTTTCTATAAAAGTGTATATAAATATTATAAAAAAATTTCATGGATAATTTAAAAATAGAGAATTTTTTTAATCCAATTTTTAAAAAATTAGCATATTGCAATTTGCTAGTAGAGGCTAAGAAAATACATGCTTACATGTTTGGGTTATATCTAATAGTTCCCGAGATAATCCCATTTGAAAATGTCGAATCCCAAATTCGGTCCGACCCAGGTTTAATTTCCTTTCGAACGATACCAAACACGCGTACGACATGTAAATGGTCCACCAAATAACTTTTTTTTTTTAACTCCTGAACCAATTGGACTTTGTATGGCGTCATACCAAGGTCTTTATACAAAATTCGTCTCAATGATGTCTCCGAAATGTTCAATTGTTGAGAACGACAGTGAATTGATGTTGATGGAGCTTCACGCACACTTTCTGCCACAGCATCAATATTCTCGGGTGTACGCACTGTTTTTGGCTTTTCACGCTTTGGTTTATCGATGAGGATGGCAGTTTCTTTCACTTTTTTCACACGATTATTTATATCTGTCAAATCAGACATGAGCTAAGTGTTACCATTCACGAAATAAGCACTAGTTGAAAAAAAAAACGTTAGATGGCGGACCCTTTATATAACTCGTTAAGAGGAAATATTCAAAACCCAGCAAAAAATAGTGCTTACGCAGAAACAGTTCTGGAATACGATATTTAAGTAGCGAGCGCTTCCGAAACAATTCCAGACGGCACGATTTCTGTTCGCGTTGTCCCACTTGGTATGTCTCTTTTAAGCAGGTGAAAAGCGCTTCTTTGATGTGCTCTAAGAGCAATAAATTATTGCCTTCGTAGGCAATAAAAAGAGTTTTTTTTGTGTGTAGACGTCATTATGCTTCATGGAATGCATTCTTTACTGCTTCATTGTAAGCATTATTCAACGCTTCAAGCAAGGGAAGCACAACAGAATGCCTTAATTTTTTGTTAGAGTTAGAAGAATATAAGCATTCCTGTGTTTTTCAATATAGACGTACAATACGGACAATATATGTAGATATTTCATGTAAAAACTAACAATTCTAAATTTGCTCAAAAAAGAACAAACAATGTTGAATATTTGGTATGTATTTTTATTTTAATCATAAATTTTGCTCCATTCTTGTCTTCTTAGTAATCAAGCACCTGGTTAGGGTGTTTTCCTAACAAGCATCATGACGTTACTAAACTTTGAAGACCAAAAATGTTCTATTTATATAAAAAATTTTAGAGTTTACTCTGCTTCAAGCAATATTTTTTACAGTTTTGTTAGTTTTTTTATATACATCGAGATTATTTTTATGTTATTTTTAATTTATAGCGAGCTTCCAACCTCCGTATATTTCTATTGGGCCGTAATTCGGATAAAATTATACTTTACATTTAAATAATTACATCAGATTTTACTTGAAACCATACAAAGAGATACAGTTGTATATAGACTTGAGTCAATTTAGTTCGCTTGAGTTAACGCTCTTTTTGGTTAGATTGATCGGAATCAACTAGGTCGCTCTTCTAGTTCAATCGATCTTTGACAATTTCGTTCAATCTTTCTTTAGATTGTTTGTTTAATAATTTTAAGCGAATTATTCATATTAGACACCTCTTTTTGACATAAAAACAACTGAGTTGGCAACAATGAAAAATAAAAAAAAGAAAATTAAACTCAAAAGCAACATAAAAGAAAAAAAATCAAATACCAAAAAAGAACGAAAAGACCGAAAGCGCTAAACAATAATAATAATAGTTTCATTATTTACATAATCTTTACAATTCAATACATGTAATTGTGATTTTACGTGGAATAAATAATAAAAGTTATCAACAATGAAAATGAAAATTATTCAAGTTCGAGGCCATATACTCTATATTTCTTCATTAGGATATTGTCCTAACAAATAATCTATAGAGTTTTTGTTTTCAAATTTATTATTTGACCCTTTCAGGAATGTGTTGATAGATCTATTTCGGGAATTTTCTAGGTTCCCATCATCAGAACACGTTTTGAAAGCGGTAACAATCCCATGCCAAACCTTAAGCATTCATATGAACTACACTTAGGAAATTATGTTGGTAAAGACGACAGCAATTGTAGTCAAAAACAAATGAAATTTCATTTAAAAAAGGACGACTTACATTTCATTAAATTCAACTAACATTGTCATTTGTTTTTAAATGTTCAAAAATGACTAACAATTGTAGTAAAAATGAACCACATGGTAGTAAAAAATAAACCAAAAAATTTTTTTTTTATTTTTTTAAATAACAAAAAACAACTGTAAAAAATGAATGTAAAATCATAAAACAGTCATTTGATGTGAGTTGTTTTTTTAAATGAACTACAATGTTAGTTAAAAATTTTATTTGTTCTACAAATGACTTACATTTACATTAAAAATAATGAAACTGTATTACAACCAAACAACTACATATTTTTAAAGCAGAAGTTCCCTGAGTGTAGTTTACTCACTACATGAGAACTAATATACATATGAGTTTGAAATTAAAGATTATAACCATTGATCAAAAAATAAATTGAAAACTTGTTTGATGTGCAAGATCCACCTCTGGTGGATATTCAATACACGTTTTTTTTTTTTTTTTTTGTTTCTCTCTCCTTTTTTATATTTGTTAAGTTAGTTAACAAAACAGGGAAAGTAAACTAGATGGGAACCTAGAAAATTCCCGAAATAGATCTATCAACACATTCCTGAAAGGGTCAAATAATAAATTTGAAAACAAAAACTCTATAGATTATTTGTTAGGACAATATCCTAATGAAGAAATATAGAGTATATGGCCTCGAACTTGAATAATTTTCATTTTCATTGCACAATTAAAGGTCGAAAAAACATAATTTTTATTTTTAATAAAAATTATAACAACTTGTTATCAACAATGTTTATAATAAAACGTCTGTCGACGAAAGGACTAAAAGAGCTGAAGATTACGCACTAGCTCAATAGTTCCAAGTAAAGGGTAGCTCAATTGAAATAGGTATTTTACGAACTACACAACTCTAATAATATAGGCCCATATTTCGGATGAAATTTAATAGAAATTGATATGACTACATAAAGATCTATACATCTTTTTTTATGGAGTAATTAAAGTAAATTGTTTTACTTGTTTTTAAAAAAGTTTTATACTTGATTCTTCTTCTTTATTTGCCAATTCGTTTTCCGAATTTTAGCAACCAATACAATTGAAGTAGATTATATTACATTGCATGATAAATAATTTCATAAATTTTTCATAATTTCTGCAAAAGCGTCCCTATTTCTCGCCTCGCTCAGGAGATTCCCCACATCTCGGATACCAGTCCATTCTTGTATGTTATTAAGCCACGTTGTTTCGTTTCTTCCTCTAGTAGGTCTACCTTCAATATTAGCTTTCGTAATGGTTTGTAGAAGCTTATATTTGGGTTTCTCATAATGTGACCCAAGTATGCCGTTTTTCTTATCTTTGTAGTGGCTAAGAGCTCTCTATCGCGGTGTACTTGCCTTAGTACTTCGTTGTTATATATAAAGTGGGTCCATTGGTATTTTCAGTATTCCTCGGTAGATCCACATTTCGAAGGCTTCCAGTCTTTTTACGTCAACTGCTTTAATAGTCCACACCTCCGTTGCATATAGGAAGTACTGACTGATACATATGTTTTGGACGAATCTAAGTTTTGTTTCAAGGTTAATGTCATGGCTGGTGAGAACTTTCTTATATTTAAAAATGATTCTCTCTGCCATTTCAATACGGTATCTTATTTCTTTTGCACCGTCCCACTGGTCATTGATTGTAACACCCAGATACTTAAAGCTCTGTACTTTATCGACATAGGAGTTTTGTATTCTTAAGGTGGTTATGTTGTGGTTACTTTTTCTTCTTACAATCATATATTTCGTTTTTCGGATATTTATCTTCAGGTCATATGCTTCACAGTATGTAGTCAGTTTGTTACTTGATTAGAGAGTTAAAGTTTCTTTGAAGCCTAATCATTCCCGAATATCTTAAAATTTAGGTGAAATAAATAATAGTTGGTAAACTATTTTTGAATATATGATTCATAACTCCGAAAAATTATCCCTATTCTAACTAACCAACAAAATCATTGCCGGATTATATAAAACAATAAAATTATACAGTTTCTGAAGGTTACAATAGTTTCCTATATAAAACAGTTATGTCCGCATCAACAAATTAAAATTAAATTTCCTCCCAGATTTTAAAAACTAAAACTTTGAATATTTTCAACCTTTTTTTATGAATTTTTTTGCAGAGCACTTGAAAGATATTACAATTGAATTTGAAAATTTTTGCTTTAATGACATACATATTTTAAATTTTCTCTAATCCAACCAAAAAGTACCAAAATTAAATTATTATCATCATAACAGTGAAGTATGCCTGGTTACAATTGAATTAACACTTTCACTACCCTTGTACGCTATATATACAGTATACAAATTTTCAAATAAATATAAAAACTTTTATAATGCAATAAAGCTTTATATTTTTGTTTAAATATGTTCGTTCATTAGAATATTGGTAATTGAAGAAAAAAGTCATTATATGGAAAAACAGTTCATCAGGGCAATAAAGTTGAGATATTTGTTAAGAAAGTGAGATCGTTTTAATGAAACTTTATCTCTGAAGTAAGCGGCATTTGATGTATCTCCTCAACTGAGGACGCTAGAATCTCTGAATTTTGCATGTACACACAGAGAAACCAAGTGCCAACAGAATTAAAATTGTATTTTAATGGTAACAACTTAAAAGTTCAGTTAAAACCACGATGTTTACATTAGATTTCGGAATATTTTTGGTATTGCAACTAAAATTCAGTTGAATTGACCAAACTTAGTTGTAAAAACTTAAGTTTTACCAAACCACTGAAATTCGTAATAATCGTTGTGACCGAATTTCAGTTGGATTATATCAAAATTTTTCTCTGTGTGTAGCTTCATCTAATGACCAGAATAATATCATATAAAACATTTTTGTTTGAGTTTGAATTTTAACATCTTTTTCAGACAATTGCAATTAATATGCAATTTTATTTAATTTTTATTTTGAAAGGCATGGTAGAGAAGAATGAGTGTATTTACTAAAAATCATTACTACATTGCAAATTTTCAATTTTCTGAATCAGACTGCGCAGTTTCTGGTATTGAACCTTTGTCAGTAAATCTGTTTTTTTTTTTTGAATAATGTAATATTTGTTATGTTTTTATTTGTTCGATTGCGTCTATATGTAATTTTCTGTGCAATCACTGACCGTGGTATAGATAAACTGATTTCTAATGCCACATGCACTCGCACTACACGTTAGACAGATCGCTTTAGCCCACTGATCTATCGTCAGTTCGAGGTTTATTGTGATTAAAACTAGTTTTATTCAATACACGGTGTTTTTGTTCTTGCATACATAATCTCAGAAGTACAACTCCAACAACACAACAGTACTATTTTTAGAAACCTACCACACTCTTTATGGTTTTTTCGAATGTTTTAGTGGTAAAAATATGATGAGATGTTTAAGAAATTCGATATGCGGGCCCTGTTTTTGAAGGGTAGTAGTGGGAGGGGCATGCATTTAAACCTTTTTCTTTTCAATATAGAAATATATCCACAAGAAAAAAGTCGGTAGAGAAATTGTTAAAAACGTGGCTGCCCAAATTTTCTTTAAAGTCAAGGTTAACAATTAAGTAGTTTAAATTAGAGTTTTTTTTACTTATTTTGGATATAAAACATTTCTACGTTTTACAATAAATATGATTTGGCATGCATTGCAACAAAAACGAATAAATTTTGGGTGAACTTTTGACCCTTGATTTCTTCAAAAGACACAAGATTTATTATAGATCGATTGAGATTTTTTTCTAAATAAATTATCCAAATTCCACCATTCAAGTTCATTATGTATCACTTAGAACACTGTGACGTATGAGTTATATCCTGTATGGGCTATTAATATAAATCATACGCATCTAAACAAATTAAACGATTAGAATTATTTTGAGATAATATTTATTGAATTTATTTTTAAATTCTTAATAATTGCAATTAAATTTAAATTTTGTTAATATAAATAATCGTTAGTAATATAAATAAAAATTTGTTTGCCTAAATCCCCATTTATAAATTATACACCTACAACATTTTATATTAAATATTTTTAATCCCTAATTAAACAACAAATCTTAATGACCTAAATGCGTGTACGCATTTAATGTACAAATAATTATTATTATTATTGACATTATTTATTATTGTATTTAAATATTTCATTATTATATATTTAAAAATATAAAATTAAATATTAATGTCAACTTATTATTTACAGAAAAAAAAACAGAAAAAAAAACTCACACACAAAAATTGTTGTGGCATTTCTTTATTTTCATTGCAATCATAATTGGTTTGACACCAAAACATACATTTTAAATTTGTATTTAACATTAACTCACACTAATATAATTATATTTTTCCCTTATGGGAGTGTGAATATGTGCATGTGTGTAATTACTAACATAATTCTATTTAAATTTCATACTATTCTATTTTGTTTTGTATTTAATTTTACACTAATTAAGTTCTGTCACATAAATCATGTTTTTTATTTGTTAATTAGTCGGTTTGTTATTTTTGTTATTTAAATTGAGTTAAAAAAAAAAAAAAATTAAATTATTTACAAAACTAATTTAAAGTGTTTAGCTGCGCTAATTATATGTTATCGTGTGCAAATGTGTAATTAAACATATTTTTTAAATATATTTAAAGTACCCGAGTAAAAATATAGTTTTCATCCTAAAATATATTATTATATGTAATGTTGTCATGCATAACCATATATTATTATATGCTTTTTAAGTTGCCAGTAAAGGGTGCTTTGTATAGAGGTATAAAACTTTGAAATGGATTAAACCAAAGATGAATTTTTTAAATTAACATGAAATTTACTTTATTCGAAAGATAAACTTCTGGCATTGTCATATTTATATGACTTCTGGCATAGGACCGCCAATGCTGGCTCGGACGTAGTCTAATCTGGAGGTCAAATTTTCTATGACGTTTGCCAACATTTCTGGCCTTATAGTGGCAATAACGAGGCGAGTGTTGTCCTCCAAGTGGTCAATCGTTTCGGGCTTATCGGCGTATAGACTAGCGACTGCACATATCCCCACAGAATCTCACGATCTTGGAGGCTAATTTAGTGGTCCGAAACGTGAAACTATACGGTTACCAAACGTTTCCTTCAATAAAGCTATTATGGCATGAGCTGTGTGACATGTTGCGCCGTCTTGTTGAAACAGCTCCTGCTCCTGCACATCATGTTTGTTCAATTGATGAACGAAAAAGTCACCATTGACGGATATACGGATTGGGGTCTTCCTCTTCGCTACGCTCTACAGCAGCAATGACTTCTTCTGTACGCCCTGTACGAAGTCTCTGTGCATACATATTATAATTTAGAGTAAACGTGGTGCGAAAACGTTCCATAGTTAATCGAATTAATTACTCTGATGGACGATTATGTTGACCGTAAAATGGACGTAGTGCGCGATACGTGTTCCGAACAGAACCATAGTTTTCAAAATAAATTTGCGCAATTTGGTAGCGTTGTTCAGACGTCACTCTATTCATGTTGAAATGCCAAACCAAACTAAACATAAATCACTTGACCAATTTAAAGTTCCATAGCTTTAATCCCGCAGATTAAAGTTGTAATTCAAAAAATATGAACTTTGACCTCAAAGGCGTTAGAGGCTTAGAGTAATCCGATTTGGAGATGAAAATGGCAAACCTATTAGTTATATATAATCTATATTACATTATATGTAATCATATATGGTAAAATATAAGCTATATAATATAAGTTATTATAATATATACTGTCTTATAAAAATGTTTTTGTGTGTGGTATGAGATATGCTTATATATGATGTCATATGTATAACACAACATAATATATAGTTGTATATGACACTATATTAACAATTTAGTTTGAGATAAGATTATATTTCGTCAAACATTATTAAAATTTTCTATGCGTATAAAATATAATTATATATAACCCCATAAACAGTGATATATGCGCCAGAGGTCAAAATTATTTTTTTAATTTTACTAAAAATTATATATGTCCTGTGATTTAAGAAAATGCAATTTAATCTCAAAATATCTTATTCAATTCCCCAAAACTAACTTATCTTTTTGGATCTAATTAGATCCAATTATATCTAAATTAATCCATTGTGCTCTTTGGAATACATCAGGATCTTAAATAAGATATTATTGCATCCCCCAATTTTGAGATCAATTTTGATCTAATTTAATCCAGTAATTATTTGAACGATCTTATCGAATATTACTGGATATGCAAAATTTTGATAAACTTGGATAAGTATAAATATCGATCTATATCAAATAAGATCTTAATTTGTGTATGAGAACTACAGACATAACAAATTTATTTTAATAAAATTGGCCATTGACTTTAAACTCGTTATTTTCTTGCAAACAATATTAACTCTAGATATTTTTTGCAAGCAAATAACGAGTTTAAAGTCAATGGCCAATTTTTTTAAAATAAATTTGTTATGTCTGTATAAAGGGCTGCTTTATAAATGAATATTAAAGGTTTTTATTTTGAACGTAACACACAATTGCTCTAAAATGTACCTCAAATAACAAATGCAAAAAAGGAAATCGATTATGAAATTAGTTATACTCTTAAAACTTTTTAGTAAATTTTTTGTATGTGTTCTTTTTAAGACATAATGTGTGATATCCTAGAAATGTAAGGTAAGTTGGTGGAAAAAAATGGAAATCACGAGATCCACAAACATTAAAATATTCCAATATGAAAATAAAATAGGTCTGTAAAAAAATCTCCCAAAAAGTTTTATTTAGAGGACGCAAACAGAAATTGAAGTTTCAAAGTTGTATTAAGCAGATCGATATAACCAGAATAACACATCTTCAATTACAACTGCTTTTATATATGACACTGAAATTTTTTATTATCAAGTTATTTTAATGAAGCTTGTCAGATGATGTGTGCAAAATTATTAAACGGTCGGCTTATTATATCCCTTACAAATGGAATATCTTTTTATGGTGACTTTAGTATTCTTATTGCTAGGAGACGACCATTTAAATATCATTTGTCTTCTCTGAGTTCTGGACAAATTTTTATTTGTAAGAAATTTAAGAATTTTTTGTGAAAATTTTACTTTTCTTTGCTCTCACTTTTTGTTCAAAGTTCATTATTCAAGACGCTGTATTTCAAAAACCTGGTTTTCTAAAATGTTTAAAAAAATATATATTATTTATGAATTAGTCTTTTATACTGTTACTAAATTCCTACGTGGTTCCTGAGTTGTTGGCTTTTTATATATTTTCATTTGTATTCATAACTCAGGATACTGGAAGTGTTCCATATATGGATTTGGACACGGCATATTAGGGAAGTAAGTTATAATTAACATATTAAAAAATAAAAAAAAAAACTGTTTTTTGAAATACCGGTTTTTTTAACCGCGGTTTTTGAAAACAACGCATTTTCCGTGTACAAGTGAATAA
This sequence comes from Delia radicum, assembly GCA_021234595.1. Classification (NCBI taxonomy): domain Eukaryota; kingdom Metazoa; phylum Arthropoda; class Insecta; order Diptera; family Anthomyiidae; genus Delia; species Delia radicum. The sequence goes on from CM037854.1 coordinate 81,670,485, forward strand.
TGTGTCTCTATTAATAAAACCACAATTAAAATTTAAAATGAGATATCAATGGCACTCATTGCTTAATTCTTTAAAATATAAGAAGGATTATTTACAAATATTTTTTTAAACAATTTCGAATATGTATAGTGAATTTTTATTGCTGATCTATAAATTGTATGTGAGCACTTACTTTCGTTCGGCTAAAGATTATGAAAATTTTTCTAAGTCAATAGAAAAATTATAAATTATTTGTGATAATTTACCTTGACTAAGGGAAAGAAATACAGAAAAATTATTAGACACAATCATGACAATTTCATCAATATCTAAGAAACATTTCATAAACAACAAGAATTATAATGAACACATCATATAATCTACAGAAAAACAATTAAATGCTTACTAATACAAAATCTCTTTCCAATAAAGATGTTTTTTTATAGAGGTATAGAACTTTGAAATGGAATAAAACAAAGATGAATTTTTTAAGCTCACATGAAATTTACTTTATTCGATAGATAATCTTCTGTCATTATAATTTAAATATGACTTCTGGCATATGACCGCCACGGCTGGCTCGGACGTAGTTTAATCTGGAGGTCCAATTTTCGATAACTTTTTGCACAATTTGGAAGCGTTGTTCAGGCGTCAGTCTATTCATGCCAAACCAAACTAACCATAAATCACTTGACAGCTGACAAAATGGACGCCATTAAAAAAGTGTTGTCAACTTATAAAAAATACCCTTTATATAGTGAAACATTTCGTGAAAATGATGGAACTGATTTTTGTTTTTATGAAATGTTCCATAGATACTATGAAACGTTACATTGGACGAAAATCTGTAAACATGTCATAAATATGCTGAAGCTTAGAGTCTGTTAACTGTCAACATCACTTAATTAACTCACCAAATCGAAGCAAATATGTCATGTTAAAAGTATATTTACTTTTTTTCATTGAGTTAAGAGAAATTTATCTACGAACCTTTTCTATTTTTAGTGTTTTTGTTTATAAATCATTACCACAGTTGTCAATTAAACTTTTAGTTGAAATTTCATAGGAAAGTATTTGCCCCCATGTTGTATACCTCAATAGTCTATACCTTTCATTGAAGGTAAAGAATACCAAACATCAAAGATTTTACGTTTTACATATGCTAAGCATATATTAACCGATTTTTGCACTGTACCTCGTAAGTGGTTTAGTAGTGAAATTGTATTGTTGATGTATTAATTGTATGTGAGATGTCATTTTCGTTGGGATAAAGATCATGAAAGTTGTTCGAAATTAATGAGTCAACAAGAGACAAAAAACTTGACATTAAAATTTCGATTAAAGGTTGAATTGGTAATGATGATTAATAATTAAAAACACTAAAAATAGAAAAGGTTTGTAGGTAGATTTCGCTTAAATGTAAAAAGTATATAATTTTTTTTAACATGGCATATCAAATCAAAGCAAAAACGTTTAACATGACATATTTGCTTTGATTTGACGAGTTAAGTGATTTTTTGAATGAACACTACAAGGGCACGAATACTGTTGGCGAAGGCCGTAGCTGGCCAGAAAGTACATTCCACTCATGCTACGCAGTATCTACTAGTTTTTTCTGTATTTTTTCTATTATTATCTCAAATAAATTAAAATTTTTCTACACTCAGATAAATAAAGTGCCATTTGAATTTAAAAGCGTATATTAATGGTAACAACTTACAAATTCAGTTATTACAACGATATTTTCATTAGATTTCTGAATATTTTTGGTGTTGCAACTAAAATTCAGTTAAATTATTCGAACAGTCAACAACAGTCTGAAATTTGTAATAACAGAATTTGAGACGCAGTAACCGAATTTCAGTTGGCAAATAACTAATTTTTTCTCTGTGTGTATTAATTTAGAAAACTATTCATGATCTTTAACCAGACGAATTTAACATCTCACATTTTTGAATATTTTTTAAATTTGGAAACGCGATATTTCCAGAGCCGCTGTCCTACATTTGGATTAGCTGTCCTACATTTTTTTTTTATTTTATTTTTTTACATTGAACCAAGACTCAGGAAACTAGATAGGATATATAACAAGCCGATGAGATCTGCTTGACAAGCGGGTAGTTATCTCAGCAGAACACTTCCCATGGTAATATCTATAGATCAAAGTCACACAACCCACATTCCAACGATGCTCCAACGAGTCAATAGAGTTTGAAACAATACTGTCGCTGATAAGCATGAAATCAGAAGACGTGGAGGAAATCGAGGGGTTGATTTTATATTTTTTCGGTCTTAACTAAAGAAAAAATATTTCTGTATAAAGTTATACAAAAATCATAATATTTGATTCAGACATGGGCGGTGTCTATTATATTTCACAATCATTCACTTGTGAAATTTGTCATATAATTAATAACTTTAGAGCTACGCTCACAATTGTTAGCTTTTACGCTTCCTTGGGAAATGTTCAATTTTGTCAATACCAGACATGGGACATAATACTAATATTTGTGTGTTTAATTACAGTCCAATTACTTTTTTACTTCTAATTACATGTAATTGGGTGTAATTGCCCTGTAATTAAATACGCAGAGGTTGCTACTAATCACCATGTTTGGTATTAAACATTTTACAAATTTTTTAAGAAAGCGTTTAAGCATACAAGTGTGAGCGTAGGTCTGAAATTATGTATGATATTGAAAAATATCACAAGTGAATGATTGTGAAATGTAATTGACGTCGCCCAAGTCTGATTTGATTGGAGGAGGCTCCTTTGGGCTAGAGTTGCCAGACGTACTGTTTTTCGCACTATATGTACGGTTTTTTTTTATAAAAAGTACTATTTTATGCATATCACCTAAAAGAGCGCGCAAAAGTACTGGTTTTTTAGGCTGTGTACTGATTTTTGTACTTTGTTTTTTAATTTTCAAAATGTGTAATATTTTTAAAAAATATAAATAATTTTTGGTAGAAAATTATATATGAGTTTGGGTGAACTGAATTCAGAGATAAGAAGTATAGAAAGAGCTTTAAAACACAATTGCATTTATAAAGGACAAAGAAAAAACAGAGCGAAGAATGTTAATGTTGGAAGACGAAGTTAAGAAAAGAAGTATCATCATCAAAGGACTAAAATCTCAAAAATCTTTGTATAAAGCGGTAGATAATCTTTTCAAAAATATGCTAAAAATTAGCCCAAGAGTAGAGATTGAATCTATCAGAAAACTACACGATAGAGATGAAAAGATGGCAGTTGTGGTAGAACTTAAATCGGAAAGAATGGTATCCGAAGTATTCAGGCATACATCAAATTTGGCAGGAAGTAATATATTTATAGAAAATGATCTAAACGGCAAACGACAACAAACAAAAAAGGTTATGTTACAACTGAAAAAGGAGATTATAGCTGTTAGTAAATCTAAACGTGTAATGGTTCGAAGCGATAGAATAAGAGTGGGAGAGAAATGGTTTTATTTTAACAAACAGCATGTATTGGTTTGCAACAATGAAAGCGGTGAGGATACTCTTAAAGAATTATATGGAGATTTATTTTCTCAAATAGATATATTATATGATAGTTTGTTAAGCAAAATAAATTCAAAAAACTAAAAAATTTAAATATTAATAAAAAAAATATATTAAGTCAAAGCATTGATAATAATCAAATTGTTTTTAAACATTTTAAAATTCTTTCATATAATGTTCACGGGTTACAGAATAAACTTTTATATAACGACTTTTTTAATTACGTTAACACTTTTGATATCGTTATTTTAATTGAAACGCATTTAATAGAAGAAAAAATAGAACAATTTAAAAAATACTTCAAAAATCTAACCACGTTTTGGAAACCAGCATATAAAATTAGCAATTACGGGAGGGCAATTGGAGGGTGTATGTTTGGCATCAATAAAAACATTAATTCATCACAAATTAAGTGCAACTTCTTACATCAACACGGAATGGATACAATAAAGGTTATGATAAATAGTTTGGAGATTTTAATATTTCCGTTATATATAAGAGGTGCGGAGTGGGAATCCGATTTTGGTATGATGGAGAAATACTTTCTTGAATTTAGCCCAACAAATGCAGTAGTTATAGGTGATTTAAATGCACGGATTGGTAATATCCAACAAGAAATAGACGAAGGGTATTTATCAGAGTTTTACTCATATACTGGGCAAAGAAAATCAGAAGACTCAGAAAATAACAGCATGGGAAAAAAGGTAATGGAGTTTTGTGGTGATTATGGTTTGACAGTTCTTAATGGGGCAACTCGAGGTGATGAACTTGGAAAATACACATTTATTGGTGGTAGAGGAGAATCGGTTATCGACATTTGTGCGGTATCACAAGAACTGCTCGGATATGTTGATTTTTTTAGAGTGGATGAAAAAATATGGTCAGACCATTTGCCAATATGTCTAGAACTTAAAATAAAAGTTCACACTGAGCAAATAAAAACTCTTTTGTTGCCAAAATTGCAGTGGAAAAATCACCTTAAAAACCAATACAACCAAAATGTTTTAAACAATCTAAGTGTTTTAAAGAGAGAAAAAGATTGTACTAGATTTAGAAGACATCGTAGATGTTATACGCAAATCCACAAATAAAAATAATAAAAAAATAACGAAGTATTTACAGCCAAAAATAAATGGTTTGACTGGAAATGTTACGAAGCTAGAAAATTCTCTTTCGAAATGCTAAAAAACTATAGACAAGACATGAACCAAGAAACGAAAAGAAAATATCTAATGGCAAATGAAAAGTTCAAAATAATATGTAAGAGTAAAAAGGATAAATATTATAAAGATTTAGATATAAAACTAAACCAAGTTACAGATAGTAAATCCTGGTGGAGGCTTGCTAACGAAATAAGAAACAAAAATTATCAAGAACTCCCAAATATTCCTTCGTCTGTTTTTAAATCATATTTTATGAAATTACTTAATCCTATTCAAACTGCAAAAGATATTTATTATGCTGCACTGTATCAAACCGATGATTTATTGGATAAAAATATAAGCTCCACCGAAATTTACGACGTAATTGCAAAGGCCAAGCCAGATAAAGCTCCAGGTGAAGACAGAATTCCGTATGAATTTTTTAAAAATGCTCCGGAGGAACTAATTAATGAATTGAAAAAAGTGTACAACACATTATACAATAATATGAGATTGGATAAATCATTTGTTACCAGTGTAATATTTCCAATTTTCAAAAAAGGGGATTCCAATGAACCAAGTAATTACAGAGGTATATCCTTTATGAACGTTATTGCTAAAATTCTGATGGGTGTTATAACTGAAAGGTTATATAATTGGGTATACAAACGCAATATACTTTCAGAATATCAAGCAGGGTTTAGAAAAAACTATTCCACAGTTGATAATATCTACAACTTAACAACAATCGTTCACCTAAAGTTCATAGAAAAAAAGAAAGTATACGCATTTTTTGTGGACTTTAAAGCAGCTTTTGATACAGTTTCAAGGAAATTACTAATTTTCAAACTGCACGCAATAGGAGTGTCCACTAAAATGGTTCGTTTTATTGAAAATGTGTATCAAAGCACATACTCCACAGTTTGGAATGGAATTGAACTATCCGACAAATTTGAGACTGTATCGGGAGTTAAACAAGGTTGCTTATTGTCCCCATTGCTATTCTCGCTCTACATCAATGATCTCCATGAATATCTAGGGGGTGGGTTAAATGTTGGAAATCTAAACATAAGGCTGTTGTTGTATGCTGATGATATTGTGGTAATTGCGGATGATGTAAAAGTGCTACAAAACATGATAAATAACTTAGAAAACTACTGCAGTAACTGGAATCTAGAAGTAAATTTATTAAAATCAAAGATAATGGTGTTTAAAAACGGTGGAAGATATGCCACTAATGAAAAATGGACCTATGCCGGAAATGTAATAGAAAAGTAAATGAATACAATTATCTTGGTATGACAATCACTCCAAAATGTATATTTACAAAACATGTGGAGAAGAAAACATATGCTGCAAAGAACTGTATTAACATGACATGGAGTAATTTCCTATGTAAAAAACGATATTTCTTTTCAATCAAAATGCATCTTTTTAAAGCGGTGTGTCGGTCAATTCAGTCGTACGGTGCTCAAATCTGGGGTCATTCACATTTTGAAGAAATAGATGGATTACAGAGATTCTTCATAAAACGGATACTAAAGTTACCAAAATTTACACCAAATTATGCCCTGTCGCTTGAATCAGGTATAGAAGATAGTCACCTTTTTACACCAAATTTGCATATGAAATATATAAACGTACAATTTTTCGAGTATTCAGAATCAAGACTGCCACATATATTAAGTATTTTAGCACTGGAAAGCAATATATCTTGGGTGAAGCGCCTGAATTCGCTAAGCTCTGAATATAATATGCACTGGTCACAAAATATATCTTAAATGAGTGGAACGAACAACAATTCATGCTTATTAATTGTCTAAATCCGATTATCACCGGAAGAGAATAGGAAACATGAATCGAACAGAATCTTTTTATAAAAACTTAGACCCATATGTGGGACGGTTTTATTTCCAAAACGATGATCAAATGAGCATAATGTGGATTTTTAAAGCTCGTTGTGATCTAATTGAATTAAATGGTTCCCGGCACTCGAGAAGATCTTTTAAAAATTGTACACTGTGCAACTCAAAAGAAATTGAAAACCTTCAACATTTTATTGGAAGATGTCCCATCTTAAATAGCTACAGACAGCAGTGGTTTAATAAGGTAACAATATCGGAAGATGAAATAATTTCAATACTTAATGGTGAAAACAATTGGAACTACCTAGTACAATATATTATTAATGCTTTGGCTTATCGAAAAATATTAATCTTAGAATACAATAATTAATTAATTTTATAAAAATGAAATGCAATTTATATTGTTTAAACTCTTTTTTCCGGCTAACGACTATTGTCACAGCCGTATATTCTTTAAGAATTATGTAATGTTATTTTTAGTTATAAAAAAAAAATGAAAAAAAACATTTGTTAATAAAGAATTTCTACTACTACTACTACTACTATAAATGCAATTGAAAGGTCGAAAAAAACATAATTTTTATTTTTAATAAAAATTATAACAAACTTGTAAAAAAGGCAAAGTACCGCCTAGTTTACTTCCCCTGTTTTGTTTACAAACTAAACAAAATATAAAAAGGAGAGCAAAACAAAAAAACGTGTATTGAATATTCACCAGAGGTGGATCTTGCACATCAAACAAGTTTTCAATTTATTTTCTGATCAATGGTTATAATCTTTAACTTCAAACTCATATGTATATTAGTTCTCATGTAGTGAGTAAACTAGTTCATATGAATGTTTGATGTTTGGCATGGGATTGTTACCGCTTTCAAAACGTGTTCTGATGATGGGAACCTAGAAAATTCCCGAAATAGATCTATCAACACATTCCTGAAAGGGTCAAATAATAAATTTGAAAACAAAAAACTCTATAGATTATTTGTTAGGACAATATCCTAATGAAGAAATATAGAGTATGGCCTCGAACTTGAATAATTTTCATTTTCATTGCATAAACAATTACTTTATAAAAACTATTAGTTTTGGTTATAACTATAAATGAGGTACTGTGTTTGCACTTACATGTTTTGCGCTAAAAGTTTATGGGAAAAAAGTTAATGGGAAACATGTACAAAACATGTTTTGTTTCAAAACACGTTGAAAACACCTCGAGGAAAAACGAAGCACTAGTTTGCGTTACAATTGAAAAAAATAACTTATATTATTTATGTATATTTGTGTTTTAATTTCAATGTTTATAAAGTATGCGATTTCTGCAAAAAATATTGTTTTTTTTTTTGGTTTTTATCTGACTTGCCCCCTCCCACCGCCATCATGTAGCACAAAAACCTGATGTGGACCAAAAAAACTGACTTCAGATTAAGATCCAGAACTTCAACACATTGTAGTCACTCAAAATTTTCAAAAAATGTTGTACAGTGTTATTATCCGAACATTAATCCTTAAGAATGCACATTCAAATAATCAAGAGTTTAACACAGTATATCATCAGCTAAAATGCAAAAGTAAATAACTAACATATTTGCTTTTTTACAGAAGAAGCAAAAACCTCCACAGATATTTTAGCAATATCGCTAATGAAACTGATAGTTTTAATCATAGAGCCAAACAATTTTGTGGATAAATGTCGTTTACTGCAGTGCTTTATAATCACTCAACCCTTCTTTAATATTTTATAGGGCAACCAAAAAAAAAATGCACGAAAACCAAAAAATATAAGATTCGAACTTTATTTATAAAACCGCTATTTTTAACGTAGAAGTCCAAAATTTTGTGTAGTATTTGGTATGTAGTTTAGCCAAATGAATCATAATCATCAATAAAACCGGTTTTTGGAAACCTTGTTAGTAACGCCCTTCTGCATTTTAGGCGAAGATATGCAGCTTTAGTATTTTATTCACAATAATTTGCATATAATGTCAAAGTTTATTTGCTCTATCGTGCTGATTTTTGGATAAATCCTCCACTCTATTTTACTACGTTTTTTATTTAAAAACACAGCTTTTTTTAATCCTGTACCCCTTTTAATAAAAATATATATTTTTTTTTATCAACAACTCATTTTCATTTTTTATGAATAGGATTTCCATTTCACTTCCTCTTATGTTGGCAACACAATCAATTTTCTTCCAGTTCTCTGTGCTAGTTCATTGAAATTTGCAACACATACACAAACACACACATACTTACACATAACTTTAAGGTACCAAGCTGTTTTGCATTTATTTTTGTTGTATTGTTTATTGCAGTATAGTTGCATAAAAATAGAGCATCATCCTAACTTTTGTATGCATTTATTATTTTTGATTTCCTTGCCACAACTACTATTTCTACCTACTACTACTACTACTACCACCACCACTACTGCTACACTCAGTCACTGTTACTTTATTATTTTGCGGTGGCACTACACCTTTTTTTAATCATCAAACAGCACGACAAAAATGCAAAGCAAAACGAAATCTACAACACAGGAAATATTGCTATGAAGATGTTAATATTACCGCACAAACGAATCAACAGAAATCAGCGTTTTTTTTTATTCAAATCTTTGTTCTAATATTTTTATAATTTCTTTTTTTTAGATTCCCCTAACCTTGAGAAATAAAAGTCATCCGAAAACAGTTTCAACAGCTGTCGAAAATTTTTGAAGTAGCTCATATAAAAACAATTTCCATTCAAAAGTTTACACATATACTAAAGCTATTCAAAAAATATATGTTTGTAGTGAGTGTGTCTACATTTTGTACGTAAAACTCTATCATTTCGTTTTAACTTACTACACTGAAAGGAACAGTGTTCCTTTATCGAGCCAGTACATTGAAACAGCTATATATTTTTTTTTGTACTAAAAAAGATAATTAATTGATTTAAGAACCTAAAAATTACTCAACGTTTTGTCTTTAATCATGAATAAAAAATGTTGAAAATAAATTTTTATGGAACTTTTTCAAAAATTGTTTAAGAATATAGAAAAGAATAATCCTTTATACGATATTTGTTATGTTGCTGACAATGTATGTGAATGTTCTAATCTACTAAAAATTAGTTCATCGATTGTATATAATTTTTGAAAGACTGACCGATAGAATGATGAATTTTTCAAATATTCCAAAATTTATTCCGTTTTCATTCAAAACATAAAAAATATACGGCTTTTGTAAAAATACTACTAAACTTACAAAAATTATATCATCAGGGTTGCCATAAGCCACCTTTAAAAAATAGCCAAAAGCCACAATCTTTCTTCAAAAAATTTTAAAAATCGGTTATCTTAGAAAAATAATTTTTCATATATTTTTGAAAAAAGATTTGTTCACAAAATTATGCAAAATTTAAATTTTTAATATATCTTCAACCGTCTAGAGTGTATATACTGTCAAAATTTTAACAATTGTTGCCAATATTTCCACTGCAAGGTGCTTTTAGGCAAAAAAAATTATTACAAAAATTTCTTAATGCAGCGTGGTTTGATATATCTGGAAAGTTTGGTTGAAAAATGTCCAGCGGACGTGCTATAAATGAGTTAATAAAACAATTTTATGTAATGTTTTCAAAGATTCAAGAATGAATTTTAATATATGTATAAAATTTAAACAACTTTACAACTTCCCGGTTAAAAACGTTTTAATAAGATGAAAGTTTGTTTGATATTATTATGTGAGACATTATATGTCACCATATTCAATTATATCTCATATTTGGGTTTCTTTGCATTTTTGATATGTTGCCATATATGAAAATATATGCGTATGTACATATGTTTATATTTTTTTATCTTCCACATATATGTTAATATGAAAAAAGAAATCAAAGTTCAAAAATTCAAATTATTTGCAGTAAATTTAACTGTAAGGTGAAATTCACTGGCTATCCATCCCTGTCCATCTCTATCCATCTATCTACTATATCCTAGTATTGGTGATACGCATTGTCAAATTATTGTAAATTCTCTTTTGAAAATTACATTTTGTATTATCAAAACTGAGAATTGGTAGATATGTGTAGACAGGGGTGGATAGCGTGTGAATCAACCTTAAGTTGATTCAACTTTCCGTTTTAAACTGTTTTAATATATTATATTCGTCAATGTCAAAAGATTTTAAAATTTAAATACTTGATTAATTTTTTATACTTCTATGATATTGCTTTATAAGTTAATAGCTGGAGTGACTGGTGCTTCCCTGGTCAACTATGATTTTTGAATGCAGAAAATTTTTAACTAGGAAATAGACGACTTAATTCTGTTGTGTTTTGCGGAATCAGTTAGGATTTTAACGCTGAATTTGAAATTAAAGATTCCATTTGAAATTTATGAAATAAGGTTTTAGTTTTTGTTTTTCAATTGAATGTGTGCAGTCAGGAGCATATATGTAGAGGTTTCGTGGTCTGCCAACTCTTGAAAAAAAAAATATATAGTTGGCCATGCGAGAAACATGGATACTCTAGGTTAATACCAGCTACCTTAAGTGATTGTCCTTGTGCCTTATTTATGGTTATAGTAAATGCTATGATTTTGACGTTTTTGATCAAAAGTCGTTATTGAAGTGAAACTTTTACTGAGGCCTTCCTCGGGAAACGTAGAATATATGTGAGTAATTTCAAAGATATCCGTTAAAACTTCCTTCGAAGTTTGTATTCGAAAAAAACGAAAAAAGTTGAAAAAGATGAAAAAAATTTAAATTTTTGATTTTTTGTCAAAAGTAGGCGTAGAAGTGGGCGTCGTCGATAAAATCTATACTACGATCTAAGTTTAGGTCCGAGGATTATTCATGCCAAATTTGAGGAAAATCCGTTGAGAATTGCAAATTTGTTTAGAGAACAAACAAACAGAAATGAGTTTTGTATATATAAAGGGTCCGCGATCTAACGTTTTTTTTCAACTAGTGCTTATTTCGTGAATGGTCTGATTTGACAGATAATTAGTTTTATCCTTCCGCTGAACGAATATGGTTGTGTATACGCTTGAACAACGCTGGGAAATATTGCGACATTACTTTGAAAATCATGTTAATGAGCAAGGAGTGGCCGTTACAGTCAATGGCGATCGTTATCGGGCCATGTTGAACAAATTTTTGTTCACAAAAATTGAAGAGGAGGATATTGACAACATTTGGTTTCAACAGGACGGCGCTACGTGCCAAACAGCCGAAGCTACACTCGATGTTTTGCGCCCTGTTTTTGAAGATCGCATTATCAGCCGCAGAGCTGATGTCGTTTGGCCAGCTCGGAGCTGCGATTTGACACCGTTGGACTATTATTTGTGGGGTGCCGTCAAAGATAAGTGTTACGCCAACAAGCCAGAGACAATTGACGCTTTAAAGGACAATATTCGTGAAGCCATTGGTGAAATACAGCTGCACACAATCGATAATGTGCTTAAAAATTGGACCGATCGTGTAGGCTACTGCATGGCCAGCCGAGGCAGCCATTTGAATGAAATTATGTTCCATTATTAACCGGAAGGATTGTACTTTCAAATAAAAAATAAATTTGAGAAAATATTCAGTAGTTTTTTTTATAGCATTTTCAAAAAAAAAAAAAAAGTTATTTGGCGGACCCTTTAGATATAAAGCGCTTCACTGTTTTAATTCTAATGGTTTGTATAAACTTTATTAAGGACTTTCAGTAGTTTACTGAAGATTATTCCACTGATGTTTCGGCTATGCAATAATTTTATTAAAATTTTTGCATACTGAAATAAAAAAAAAAAATCAAGTTGCATTAGAAAACCATAGCAGGTGCTTCAATAACTAAAAAAAAAAAAAATATTTTAATAAAAAATGTTCCAAAAATTAAATAAATAATTTAATTCACTGAACCCGTTCTTTAACAACAATCATCTGAAAAACAAAAAAAAATGTATTAACAAACAAATTAGTTTATACTACCGACAAACTTCAATCAGTGTATTTTAGAACCTTGTGAAACTATTTTATAGCTTCTACGATACACTACATTTTGTTATTGATTTATTCCTCTTTTTTTTTAGAGGAAACATTTTATAAGAATTTTCGAGAAATGTTTCAATTGACGAGTTCAGTGACAATTTTAATTAAAACAATACAAAATTCATTACTGAAGTGGTAATAATTCTCTCAGTGTATGCATTTGTTTTTATGGATTTATCAGTTTTTTAAACAATAGACGAAATTTTAACTGATACCATTTATTTTATATTACCTCTTCAGTTAATTTAACTACACGCTATTTTGAGTGCACAGATATTTTCCATAATTCCCCAAAAGTTGAATCTTAGTGATTATTGACTCTTTACTTGGTTTTATATTAAATTCACATTCATTCTTACTTATCGTTTGTTTTATCATATTTGGGATTTATTCAATGGCATAGAATGCAAAAAAAAAAAATGGCATTACAATTTATCTTACTATTGCTAATGAAATCATACTAACCAATTAAAATTGAGAAAAATAATTAAAACGTTGATGTTACAATTATTTTACTTACACACAGAGAACATATTCGTTGTGGTAACCGAATTCGTTGCCAACCGAATTTTGGTAGTTACATTGACATTTTCAGTTATACCTACTATAAAAGAACGGTTGGTCCAACCGAATTTATTTTGTAAACGTAACCGAATTTTATATTCAGTAGATCCAAGTTACTTAAATTTGTTATTAAATTAAACACTGCTTCTAACATTTTTAAACCTTTTTTTTAAGAAATTTAAAGATTTGTTACAAATAAAATAAAAAATATACATTTACAGATAAATACACACTCATAAAAATTGGAAAGTTTCATCTTAATGAATTGATTCGGTTGCTGCAATCTCGTAAATTCGGTTGTCTCAACCGAATTCAGTTGTCACAACCGAATTTATGAGGTTGCATCAAACGAATCAATTCGGTTGGAAAAAAATCGGTTAATACAACCGAATTTGTTATGTGAGTGTATGCATTATAAATCAAAAGTCATTCTCTCTGTCTTATCTAGCTAAACTTGTGCACCTAAAGGTTTTTGGGGTAGGTGATGTTAAAAATTAACTAACAAATTAAAAATTCAAAATGGCGGAAATAAATTTAATTTCATCCGATAAACCGGTAACTTTGTGCTGAATTGGTCTTAGGGTAACTGGTTCTGCTATTTGATTTTAAATATTCAAAATAGCGGACGAAATATATCCGCCAAAGTCACAACTTCCACTTTTTGTTCAAAAGTTTATATCTTTTTACTAGTTAGTTAAAATTGTCCACCAAGAGGATTTGCGGGTGGATTGTTTTAAAAATGTACTAAAAAATTAAAAATTGAGGTAAAAAATATATATTTTGATCCGATCACACAGAAATCTTGCATTGGCTAGGGATTCGAGTAATTATTAGGGCAAATATTAGGTAAGTATGCAATTAAATTTTAGAAATTCAAAATGGAGAATGCAATTTAGTTTTTTAATGATGTTAATGTACTTGTTCAAGCGTTTATAATCTTCACTTGAAACATTTTTATCGCATACGTTTAATTTATATAAAACTTCTTTAGTACTCACATTTCAGTCACTATTTTTTTAGAAATTATACATACATATTTATAATATCTGTTTTATATAATTTGGCCGTTTTAAATTGCGTTTATATAAAATCACTAAATTTTTTAATACTCCAAAAACAATTATGACTTTTGAAAAGAAAAATCAAAGATTCTTTATTTAAATTTTAATTTGCCTACATAATTTCAAGGAACCAAGTTTTGTAATGAAACATCTTCATTAAGTAAGTGAAAGTTTGAAAGTATGAAAGCTTACATTCATTTAAAGAAACTTTTTAATGTACGAATACCAATGCAACTTTATTGCTTTTATGCAAAATTTCTTTAATATCAAGCAGATAATTTTCTCAGTGTACACATATTTTTGCACAATATATGCGGAGTGCATTAGCGGTTGTATTACCGGGAATAAACTAAATCATAATTAAACTTGCTTTTTTTTCTGCAAGTTTATAAATATTTATTTCCTTGAAAACAAAATATATATCTGACATCATTGTTGCATCATTAATGAACACGGTGACGAAGGGTGATTTTGTTTAAGTAAATAAAAGTGCATAAAACGCTATAATAACGAGCGGAGTTTTTTTTCTCGAAAGCTAGCCAGAGAAGAAAATATCACAATTTGATGGTCTAAATGGTCACAAAACTTAATGAAATAAAACTCTGCTTGCGTCGATATTTTTTTCTAATTAATAACATTTTTTCTAATTAATAAATTTTTTTCTAATTAATAACATTAATGTAAAATTTAGCAAAAAAGGAAATTCCATTACCACAAACATGAATTATATACACGAATAACATTTTTTCTAATTAATATAATTTTTTCTAATTAATAACATTAATATAAAATTTAGCAAAAAGGAAATTCCATTACCACAAACATGAATTATATACACGAAAGTTTATCTATACAAATATTTAAATTTAATATTTAAAATTAGTTTTTGCGGCACTGTCAATTGTACTGGTGTTCATAAATCATTTAGAAATTCGTACACTCAAGAAAATAAGTTAATATAAAAGTTAGTAAAAACGTCTTGTAAATCAGGTATACTATTTTTCAGCAAACATTTTTGCTAAAATTGTGTTTTCAGCTAAAATTTTAGTTATACTTATTTAGCACTTAACTGTTTTGAACTAATGTTTTAGCAGTACTTTACTAATATTTTACTAATTATTTTGCTAAAAAAATTGTTCAGATAAGCACATTAATAGTGTGGAATACAACCAGATTGAAAGATGTACGCATAATAAAGTAGATGTCGCGACATCTCAAGCTGTAGTAGAGACGAGGAAAATAATACTAAAAACTACAAATCTTGTAAGACATATAGCAAAATCAACCATATAAGATTTGTGTATACGTTTTTTGTACATAAAGCAAAATTGTGACTTAAAACAACTTAAATTTTGTGTTGTCACCGGCTTGTGAAAGTAATTGTCTATTAATTTATATAAAGACAAAATAAAGTATTTAAATTTAACAAATATTAAATGTGAGTTTGTAAACTAAATGTGTATAGTGATTAATAATGTAGAGTGGTCAAATTGTAAACAAATATACTTTCAGGTAAACAGGCTAAAGTGAAATACAAGGACAAACATCTTAGGTAATTTTTATGTTTCCTTTTTCTTATTGCAAAAAGAGGGTTGTGTACCTGTATGTCATATTTCGTTACTTATAAGTTTCGTCTCTAGAATTATCTACGGCATTTGTCTTCATTTAAAAGAAGTCACCATTTCGAAAACGATTGATGTAAGAAGCTGAAAAATAATTTTGTTTATATTATATATAATTATTTCTATATATTTTCAGATATTACATTAATACATGTCGTCAATGTGGGAGTATGAACAGTTTCATATTTTTTAACGTATTGTAAATTATTTTTAAATGTATCAAAAAACACCAAATTATTATTTTTCTATATTAAATTATTATTTTCCAGTCTACTAATATTGAGCAAAAATTTTGTTTTCTTTTAGTAATGATATTTTAGTTTTAATCTACCAAGTGGTAGCGAAACTTTTGCTGAATCTATTAATTTTGTTGCTAAAAATCAGCTCGCCTCCTGACTAAAATGTTGCTAACTCAGCAATACTTTTTACTGACTTTACTAAGTTTTTTTTTGAATGTAGCACAACTGCACAACTTGGTTTTTTTCAAATCTCAAATCTGTTGGCCAAAATACGACTTGTCTGCCCCTGTGTACGATGGTAGCAAAATTTAAAACCACTGGTATTAATCAATTAAATCAAATCCTCAAATCATTAATAACAAAAATGATAATGATAATACTATCATTACTATTGATACACTAAGGAAAATTATCTTTAATGGCTACTAAATATTTTGCTGTTTTTACAGGACTATTTGGAGCCATACGCTATTTTTTTTTTTTGTTAAATTTAGCAACACATATCTGCTGAACTGTAGTAAACTGAAATTAGTAGAAAAAGATAATAGCCGCTAAAAAATTTTAGAAAAATATCATTAAACTGCAATTTAAAATTAATTTGCTAAACTCAGTTAAAAAAAGTAGAATAAAACGACTTTGTTTTTCAATCCTTTACACTTTTTTCCTAATACATGAAATAAAAAATTTTATTTGTTTAAAATATATATTGTTTTGTTGTGATTATCAAAATTTTTGATAGCAACTAGTTTTAAAAAATTAGTAAAATGTTTTGCTAAAATTAGCAACAAAAATTAGTACAAAATTCAAGTATGTTTGTGGAATTTTTTTTTGCTATTCCCATTCTACTAAATTAAAAAATTGTTCTAAAAATTAGTACAAAAATAGTAAAGTTCGATTGAACATTTTTTCTACTGAATTTTTTTCTGTGTTTAGGCTTCTATGAATGAAAATCCACTCATACATTTAGTCCCATGTTTGGTTTTTATGAATCGGAAAAAATAAATATTTGGCGACATTATGAAGACTTTTTTGGCATCTTCACCTAACATATCCTGCAGAACACACAAATACATGCAAATATAATATGAAGGTAATATTAATATTTGTATATACAACGCTTTTGACAACAGTAAAGATTTGCAAATTGCCCGACAATTTTTGTTAAAAAAAATAAAAAATTCAAACACAAACTAAATAGGGTAGAAGGGGGAGGTTTAGCCAATGGGACATATATGCCACCTCCGATTTCTAATGTATTTTAAAGAGTTATTAAAATGGTGCTTTCCATAATTTGTGCAGTTATATATAACGTTTAATCTTTACACGTGGTAGAGTAAATATGTATTTGTATTTTTGCGTTGGAAATAATTAATATACAGTTAGTATTAGGGTGATTGATTTTTCGAAAACCGGTTTTTCCAAATACATAGTTGAAATTTTACAAAAACTGGTTTCAGCTTTTGGAATTTGAAAAAACCTGCCCAGGTAGAAATTTGGGATGGTACAAAAAACGAAGAGTTTTCAAAACGTTTGTTTTTGATGGTACTAAAATAAAAGCGTTTCCAAAGCGATAATTGCAAATAATACGAAAAAAAAGCATTTAAAAAACATTATTTTGGATTGCTATTCGAACGTTCGGACAAAGTATTTTAGGAATACTTTTTATACAAAACTTACAAATATTTGTGAAATAAAAACACTGTAAAAACATTGGTTCAAAGCGTTTTTCCAACGTTTGTAAAAAGTACTTTAGAAGTTCTTATCGTACAAAATTTACAACGGTTTATAAAATAAAACCAATGTAAAATCATTGCGTTAAAGCGTTTTTCTAACATTTGCCAATAGTACTTTAGAAATACTTTTTTTTTTTACAAAATATTTTACTGATTAAAAAACAACACTGTCATAAGGGGTCTATCTATATGCGAACTCGGTTTCTTATGCAATTTTTTTATATGCTTTTCTCTTCATGAACCGAGTTCAATAAATCACTCAATATGGCCAGCCCATAATGTAGCGACTCTATGAAGTGTATAGTCCTTGTAAATCTTTTATAAAGCACTATATTTTGAGGACAGATAAAGCAATATTTTAGAGGACTTTTTAAAAACTTAATAAAACTCTAGTTAAACTATTTAAAATTACAATGTTTTGTTACTTTATTTATATTATTTTAATCATATTTTACATGTTTCATTATTTGTGGTATTTATGAACAATTAATTCATAAAGATCTTTATAATTTGTCTTTCGAGCGTTTTGACAATGTTCAAAATTACAACCCTCAAAGCGGTTATCATTTGGGTCGTTTTCATAACGCTTAATAACTGTAAGCCAAAATGTTCTGCAAATACTTATTTAACGATTGAAAAAGCATTTCAAAAATTTTGTTTTGCAATGCTTTGAGAACGTTATAAAATACCATCCTCAGACCGTAAATTTGGGTTATCATTTTGCACATTCTCAAAACGCTTAAATTTGTAATTTGGTATGTTCTGAAAACGCTTGTACCATCATGAAAAATGCTTTTAAAACGTTTTAAAGATTGTATTTTTCTACCTGGGTGGTTAACTGGTTCTTGAATGTTATACAATTGAAGGGCTTAGTGCAAAAACATGATAAGCCACACGTTTTCAAAAAATGATTTTATGTGTTCATTGCATTACCTAACGTATTATCAATATCCACTTAAATGATTTAATCTATATTCCAAATACTTTCAGATCTAGAGCAAATGTTACTTTTTACAATTCGACTATATTTCAATATTTTTTTAAACATGATATGCCACACCAATAAGATACACTTCTGAACAAAAAGATTAACTCTGAAGAAAATAAAAGCAAACTTGAATTTTTTTGTTAATATATTGATTGAAGTATGGTGGATAAAGATTATTTTCCAACAGATGATCTAATCATTTAAGAAACCATCGATGTATGATTTATTTTAACTTTTGTGGCTTATAAAGTTATTCTAAATTCTAAATAAATTTTCTGTAAAAACTTGATAAGCCACATTAACTTAATAAAATGTTTTTTACTGTCTTTTAGTCTCCCAGCGATGGATTTTCTTATTTTTAAGAAAAAGTCGCTGTTTTTCTGGACTTTTATATTCTAGATACTTGTAATAAGTGCTGAGAGGTGTCTTCTAATACATGTCCATCGCTTTAAGACTATAAGACAGTGAAACCAATTTTTTCAAATCCACGTGGCTTATCAAGTTATTGCAGAAATTCTCTTTAAGATTTTTTTATTTTGAGGAAATAGTTGCTATTTTGCAGTATTTTCGAGCAACAGATACTTGTAATAAGTGCTAAAATATCTTGGCATTTATTACAAGTTTCTACAGCACTAAATGCCTGAAATACAGATATCATTTCTTCAAAATTAAAAAATTCTAAATAAAATTTCTGCAAAAACTTGATAAGCCGCATTGACTTAATTAAATGGTTTTTACTGTCTTATAGTCTTCCGAAGAAGGTCATGTAATAGAAGACACATTTTGGCACTTTTTACAAGTAGTAAATATCAAGAAAGACCATCTAATTTGCTACCATTTTTCAGACTATGAACTTCTTTACTTACAATAGCTTGCAATAACTTGATAAGCCACACTTTTTTTTGTAAAAAAGCAGTTTCCGATGGATTTCTATCATCCATGAACGGGTATGTGATGGGAGCCTTCATTAAGCACCTATTATGTATGCTTACAGTCTGGTGTAGTTAAAGCCTTATTTTCTACATTGTTCTTAAACTTTGAAAGCGATTATTTCATTATTTTAATTTTGTGGCTTATCAAGTTTTTGCACTAAGCCCTTCAATTGTATTCAGAACTTAATTTTTTTTTTTAAATTAAAAAAAATTTGTTTGTGTTTGTTAATATAGACAAATATAAAATGACTGAATAATACCATTTCAACAATTCAAAATTAAAACAGAAAAACATTAAAGTTTTTAAAGTCTATTATATGAGTAATTTTTAAGTAAAAAGAAGCTCTCCTGCACGCATCACTTTAATTTTTAAGAAAGTTTTTCAGAGTATTCCGTTTTTAACAATAAACTCTGTAAATTTATGGTTTATAATTTATAGAAGCTAACAACGAATAGTTAAGAAAATTCCGGTTATTAGCAAAAAAAAGCCGGTTTATTCGATACACAAAAATTTAACTTTTTAGAAAAACCGAAACCGACGACACTGAAAAAACCGATTGAACCCGGTTTTGGAAACCTAAATTGATCACCGTAGATAGATTATTCGGGATACGTTGATTTTTGTAATATTGGCATAAATTCTTTAGAATTTATTTCTTGAAAGTGTAAAAAAATATATGTAATTACTTATTATCACCAGGTGGAGTAGTTTCATCAGCAAAAATTGGTGGAACTTTAAAATACGTACACTCAGGGAACTTCTGTTGTAAATATTTGTAGTTGTTTAATTTGTAATACAGTATCTTTATTTTTAAGTGAAAAAAGAGTCATTTGTAGAACAAATTTTAGTTTTGACTACAATTGTAATTGATTTAAGAAAACAAACCACATCAAATTACTGTATTATGATTTTACATTCACTTCATAAAGTAGTTTTTTTTTTTTTTATTTAGAAAAATAAAACAAATAAATGTTTCTTTATTTTTTAATGCATATGTGGTTCATATTTAATACAATTTGTCGGCTGAGTATTGCTTTGCCGTATATATTCGGCAAAACAGCGATGGATTCTGGTTAAATTTTGAACAATGTTAGTTGAATTTACTATAATGTAAGTCAGCTCAACTCAAATTTTTTATATTTTTTTGCTTAAATTACAGATATTGTAATCTGTTTTTATGATTATTTAGTATCAAATGTAAGTTTTATACCAGACCCGTTATATTTATAGCTGACAAATGTACAACATCAACTTGGCGAATTTACTTTGGATATAATAAATAAAATAAATATAGGGAATAAAGATAATTATTGTTTTGAACATACTCGTAATGGTTAAGATGTGTAAAATTTCAGATAAAAAACTGTTTTTCAACAAAAAAAAAATTGTTGATTGAGTAACGTCAGCGCTTTAAAAAAAGTGGCGAATGCTCCCCCTTCGACTCTAATATAAATAGATAATTTGGATTAAAGCCAAAAAAGATACAAATAGAGAAAAAAATATTTGTGTTAAATATGTAGTTTAATGCCAAAATTTTTTTTTTGACTTTTGCCATTATTAACAAGAAAAATTATCCCTTGAATTCCTAAACACTTCATGGGCAAAATCTGAGTGTTGTTAGAGATAGAAAGTTATCAAAGTAGCTTTATATCGCTTTTTCCACATTAAGACCTAAAATAAATGTCAAATCATTTGAAAAGTCATAGATACTTATTTCTGTAAAATAAGGTAATACTGACAAGATGTACTTTCACAAATTGTCTAATAAAATATTCCAAAGAGTCATTTCAATTTTGTCTTTCTTTTGGTACTGTTTTAGGATATTTTGCACTAAGCGCAAAGTCATACTGAGATTTTCTGTAGACTCAGAGTTTGGTTTTTCATCAACCATCCAGGAATCATAATTGTTAAAGAAAGATTGTATTTATGACAATTATTTCGTTTTTTTACATGTTAAACATAATTTTATGTATTAAAAAATTTTTAAACTTACAATTGACTAACAGATAATTTTATTATTCCCAATAGTATTTTAAAATAAAAATATTTAATAACCTCAACGCACACAAAACCTGGCTTTGAAATACATCATTTTGTATAGACCTATGTATGCTGATTTCAATCTTATTCGCGTTAAAAAATTGTCTAAAAAAATTTTAAAATTTCACAATTTAAATTTTAAATTTAAAATATTCTTATGATTTTATGTCTACTAATATTAAGCAAATTTTTTCCTGCGATTAGCAGAGTTTGAAAGTAATTCAATTAAGTGAAATTTACCTTAAATATAACTAAAGCTTTGTAGATTCAACAGATTGATTTGTTATCTTGCTAATATTTAGCAAGTCTGTTAATTTCAGCAGTTTTTTCTGTAACGTCATTTGTAACTTATTTTTAGTAGTTTAAGCGAACATTTTTACAAATTTTTTCTATCACTATAGTCTACTCGATTAAAAATCTACATATAATGAATTTCATATCAAAACCTATAAAAAAAGCCACATTTTGAACCCGACCCTCTCAAATTTTTTTTTCATACAGCTACATTTTACCTATACAAACACAACCTCATTTTAAAAAATTGCATTTTCGAAAAATTGTGGGCGTGGCAAGGTATCGAAAAATGATGGTAATAGGTACTTTTAAGCAGACAATTTTCTTTGTGGTAATAATAAGATTTTAAATCATGTAGCACAGAAACACAAAATTAATAAACAAATAAATTAGGCTTTTTAACTAAAAAAAAATCACTTCAAAGGCCAAGTGTTTTTTTTTTC
Source organism: Delia radicum (assembly GCA_021234595.1). Classification (NCBI taxonomy): domain Eukaryota; kingdom Metazoa; phylum Arthropoda; class Insecta; order Diptera; family Anthomyiidae; genus Delia; species Delia radicum. The sequence goes on from CM037854.1 coordinate 81,692,927, forward strand.
CAAAAAAATTTTTTTTAGAAAGGTCTATTTAATATATATAACATATCTAAAAACTAAAACGGCCTTTTTTTGCTTTTTTTTTAAATTTTTTTAAGTAAATGCATCACTTGTGTACTTCCTTATAAAGGGTCCGCCATCTAACGTTTTTTTTTCAACTAGTGCTTATTTCGTGAATGGTAACACTTAGCTCATGTCTGATTTGACAGATAATTAGTTTTATCCTTCCGCTGAACGAATATGGTTGTTTATACGCTTGAACAACGCTGGGAAATATTGCGACATTACTTTGAAAATCATGGTAATGTTGCAGAATGTGTGCCGATACACCCAAAACGAGTCACTGTTTGGTGCGGATTTTGGTCCAGATGCATAATTGGCCCATTTTTCTTCGAAAATGAGCAAGGAGTGGCCGTTAAAGTCAATGGCGATCGTTATCGGGCCATGTTGAACGAATTTTTGTTCACAAAAATTGAAGAGGAGGAAATACAGCTGCACACAATCGATAATGTGCTTAAAAATTGGACCGATCGTGTAGGCTACTGCATGGCCAGCCGAGGCAGCCATTTGAATGAAATTATTTTCCATTATTAACCGGAAGGCTTGTACTTTCAAATAAAAAAAAAATTTGAGAAAATATTCAGTAATTTTTTTTTATAGCATTTTCAAAAAAAAAAAGTTATATGGTGGACCGTTTATTTTGATATCACTGTGCGCCAAAAAAAAACAAAAGTAGCTATACTTTGAAAGTTATACAGATTTTTTTGTAATTCTAATAGATTAGAACAAGAATCGTATTATCAAATTTTTCAGACACCCCCAACATATGGACTTACCCTTGGTAAATTTTTTTTTTATTTTTTTAGATTTAATATATAATTTTGCGTAGCTCATACTGTTGGATTTCGGAATATTTGCTAACTTTTATTGACGATTTTGTAGAACACACCAATAAGCTGGTGCCACATCATTTCTGAGAGGGTCGGGTTCAATGCATATCGGTTTTGATATGAAATTTTTCATATATGCATTTCATTATGATCATGTGTACAGTAATTCATTCTCATATATGAATTCATTCGTGGTCATACATGTCTATATACCAAAATATAGGATTCATATAGGCTAATATGAGTTCACATATGATCTCTCTCATACAGGTAAATATATCCTCAAATTTTGTTAATGTACACATTTGAGCATGTATGGAATATTACATCAAATTTCGATAACGCACACACATGAACACATATGATCCCTCATATGGACATGTATGGATGCATGTGGGATACGAAGCATGTGTGCTCATGTATGGAAATATGTATTTCTAACACATGTTCTACAAAAAGTTGGAATTTGTTGAGTAGTGTGAACAATGTTCCGACATGTCAGTGTTTAAAATGATGTATTTTAAAAACTTCTTGTCTGATTTTAATGGTTGGGGCCATTTCTAACGGTCTTGCACTCTACTTTTTTAAAATATCTATGTATGTTACCACTTTTTAAAAGTTTTTTTTTTTTTTAGTTTCAACTTCTGTATGTAGTTTTTTAAATACACCTAGAAATAAAAATAACACTGCGTAACTCGAAAAATAAAACAAGAGTACCGCCTATTGATCGTTAATATTACGGACACACTGATTTCAATGGCCTACCTGTTTTCATTGCATTACAACTTTATATGTTTTAACAACATTTTTTATACATAAAATTTAAAACATCAAATATTTAATCTAAATTTTTTTTGGTAAATACATACAATACCTTGTTTACCATTCGGGTATCAAATTTAGGTAGATTTTTCCAATTTTTTTTTAATTTTTTATACGACATAATTGGTCAGCTTTGTCTTTTTGTGCAAAAATAATAAAATATTAATAAAACTGAAAAAAAAAACGCAGATTTACTTTTAAGTAATGTACATTTACTAACCATTTCTGATACCCAATTTTTAATTAAGGTCTTTTATATATTTACCATAAGAAACTAAGATTAAATATTTGATTTTTAAAATTTTATTTATAAACAACAACATTGAAACATGCAAAACTTTAAAGAAAATTGCAAAAAAATCTATAAATAGTAAAAATCTAAAAAATCTAAAATATGTAAAATTAAAGAAACTCTATTACTACTCCAACAATTACAAATATTTACAGCAGTAGTTCCCTGAGTGTAACTCTCTGTTACTGATAAACCTTTTCTATTACCTAACAAATCTAAATTACTATAAAATATTTAAATGGTACGAATAACAAACTTACACAAACAAAACTATCCCCTAATTTACATTATTTGCCTTATTTTAACTATCTCAAATATCTAAAATAATGAAATTTTCCTTAAAAAAATATCCCTTTTAAAATTACTTTACATACCCTCCTACACGCAGAGAAAAAATATGATTGGACATGATTGTGGATACAAAATATTAATATTATGATCCTAATTACACGGTGCTACAGTGAACAAAAACTTGGAAAACGAGCTAGCGTGGATTATAGGTCTTATTGAGTACATTACAAATTGTGTCAAAAATTTTCAGAAACACCCTCAAACTCAGAAGTTATTCTAAAAAAACCGTTTTCAGTGATGTTCGTCAACTTATCGACCAGTAACTCAGTCAGCTTTTTCCGATTTTAATTTTTTAACGGGTTTGGAAAAAAAACTGATTACCTTTTAAAATGACGTGCATTTTTTGATACGTTTGTAAGGTTTAAGTATTGTTTGTGTTAAGAATATCTACAAAAAAAAACGAAAATTATAAACTTTATTGATTTTAGTAGCTTTTCATTGCTTATTTTAATATTAAAGCTTATAAAAATTTATACCAACGTATAAAGAAAATTTAGTTCTTAACAAAACATGGTTTTCATTTTTCAAATCGGATGAAAATTGTAAAAGTTATTCAACTTTTCATTAAGTGTTAACTTAGGTTAAGCTATTTGTACAGTTTTTAATTTACGTTTGTAAGTCAAGTGGTTTACCAAAAGAAAAGTCCCAAAATTTTTACTTTAGATAAAGTTTAGAAACTTTTTTCCTATAATCATCATTAGAGTGTTAAAACTTCTAACACTTTTTAACGGGACCTTCTAGTTAATATCCATGTCTACTCTATGCTACATGGCCTGTAGTTATATTAAAAACATAAATACGACAACAAAAACAACAATTTAATTGGTTCTTAGTTTTTCCTGCCCTTCTTCTTCTATTATTACAATTTTTTTGCGTCTATTGCCAAGACCATAAACACCTTTAAGTACTTATGGTTATTATGTGAAAATCCTTATGAGACAATTTTGTCTCTGTATTATTCATTTTGCATGTATGTGTCGGTATACTCTGATAAAAAAGTATTTGGAATTGTTTAAATAAAATAAGAAAATTTGAACACGACTTAAATCAACAAAATAAGTATGAACTAAAATTAAGTTTACAACTTACTAAAATTTAGTTCATACAATTTTACTAAATATAAATAAAATTGCTTACCAATCTATTTATTAGCTTACTAATTTATTAGATTTTAGTTCATATTAATTTTTTATTAACTCAAAAATAATAAGCCATTTTCTGTAATTTTGCTGTCTTGAATTAGATTAATATTCTTAAAAATTGTTAGAAAATTTATTTCTTTAAAATAAAAAATCTTAAATTTTAAGAATTTATCAAACTAAAATTTAAGAAATTTAAATTTGTATGAAAAAATTAAAACCAAATACGCAGCTTACTTAAATTTAGTTATATTCCATATTCCATATTTATTTATTTACTTGTTTATTTCCTATACAGCAAGATTTAATCTTATATTTATAGCAGCTATGCCCAACGTCAATGTATGCGATTTGTTCGAGTGTGTTGGGTACGCGTAAAAGCTCTTTTATTGTTACTTTTATTTATTAGGATGGGCCGAAATATCCGCTTTTGTAGAACTTTTGTAGAACATAGAGCGAAATATTTACAATTTTTAAGTCTTTTCTTGGTGAGGGAAAAAATATACGAACTAATTTGTTGTGTCCTACGGGTAATTGTGTTCCTTGATAATGGTACTTTTTCTAAAATTTGTGCCATATCTCTACCCTTACTTCCAAAACAACCCAGCACTTCTTTAGCGAGCACCTTAAAAAAAATGCCACCATCAAAAGGACGACAGCGTTTTGATAACGCAAGCGAAACAATAAAAGACGCTTTTTCAACATATTTACAATGTTTCCTGCAACAAATGTTTTTTTTTAAATTAGCAATTAAAATTTCTCTTTCCGCATCTACAATATCGAAATATTCTTTATGGCAAGACCTGTAATGCCTTTCGACATTAAATTTATGAATACGCTTAACATTGCGTTGGCATACCAAACATACTGGCTCGCCAACGCTGTTTTGTGTAAACAAAAATCATTTTCCCAAACCTCATTAAACATTTTGAGCAGTGCTGTACTTCACTTTCTGATTTGCGTGTACTACCCTCTCGCATGAAGTCTGCGTGACAACTGATCAACAGTCGTTAAAAAAACAAAACCAAACGCAAGCATTGCACAAATGTTTTCTAGCTGACCCGATTGATTACTAGGTTTCGCGTACACAAAGCTCTTTATGTGTACATTTCGGCCCATCCTATTGTTTATCACTACACCCAAAATATTTCTTAGTTGATTTATAATTTAACCATACTAGTAATAACAAATACTCATTTAAATGTTGCATCCATTGTTTATAGTATAAACAATGTATGTATAAGATAAGTATAAACTTTATACTTATAATTTCATCAAAATTTAAGTTTTTTCAATTAAAATATTTTAAATTTAAGTTTAAAGTTTACAATTTTTAAAACAAAAGTCAAATTTTCTATGCTTACGAAAATTCGTTATATTTATTATTACAATTAAAAATTTTTGACACAAAAAACAAATAGTTATTAATGATCAAGATAGTTAAAATTAATTTATTTAAAATGAACTAAGAATTTTTTTAACTATGCGACTATTCAATTTTATCGGTGTAGTTTTCGCGTATGTGTGAAAGCACAAAGCTCTTTATGTGTACATGTGAAAGCACAAAAAGCTGTTTTCGCTCGCGGGCATATGGAGTGGGCATAGCTGATTTATAGTATAGGAATGCAAAATGTTAAATATTAAAGTTTGGCAAACAAAATATTAAATTATTAAATCAAACATTAACTTTAAATATAATTATAAAATATAAAAATTATAAAAATTACAATCAATTGCACGGATCAATGTTATAATAGCGTTCACAAAAATATTAAAATTACGAAAAAAAAATTAAATAAAAATTGTTTAAAGTTTTTTGTATTGCTTTTTAGTTGTTGGTTTTGTGGGAGAGTATTCCAAAGACGCGTACCATTTAGATAGAACTGCCATTCAGACACAAGATTTCGATGGCTTGGGAGTATAAGTTTTCTACCCCTGGATGATCTGGCAAAGCGTAAGTTGGAATATAGATATTGAGGATTTTTAGTATAAATAATTTTATGTAAGAATATAAGCACCCGAATTTTTAAAAGATCATCAAAAGATACTCCATAGAGGTTTTTTATAAATAATGAAATATGGTCAAACCTTTTTAAACCGTAAACATATCTTACTGATGAAAATCGTGATCTAATCGAACATCAAAATCCATGACGAACTGCGATTGAGCTAAAATTTGGTATATAAGTAGTAAACATAAAATAAAAAATACAACTTCTCTTCAAAAAATTCTAAAACTCATATCTCGAGAATAGGGTGGGTCGAAAAGTTTTAGAAAAATGAAATCCGAGATATATTTAAAAGACGATTGCAGGAGAACTGTCCAACCGATTTTAGTAAAATTTTTTTTGTTTGGAAGGTAATTAAAAATACTTTCTGAAAAAATTACACTGTAAAAAAATTTTGGTACACTGTAAAAAATATATTGAGATATTTTTTTCAAAGATGGCACTAGGGTCGAAGATCAAGCAATATTTCAATTTTTTTTTTCGCCAAAAGAGAGGTCTATCCGTACACTAAAACATATCAATTTTTTCAGATATAATTATTTTTTTTTCCTGAGATATTTAATTTTAAATATTTGCACTACCTGTCAAAATTGAAAAAATTTATGGTTTTTGGCCAATAACTGGAGAAATTATATGAGGAAATTATATTAGGAAATTTATTTGAAAGTGACGTGATCTCTGTTTGAAAATTTTATTTTAAGATTTTTCAAAACAACACAAAAAATGTTTTTTTATTAAAAAAATACAACAAACAATAAAAATATTATTTTTTTTTTTATTTTCATTTTAGTGTGTGATTTAATAATGGATTTGACTAATATATATCGGTGTTGCAAACCTTTTCGGAACAAGAAGTGTTCAAAGAAATTAGTTAGTTTGACTAAAGGTAATCAAGATAAGTTGAATGAACTTTATCACACTGAGAAATATACAGCCTACAAAAAAATATGTACCAGTTGCAATATTAGGCTATCAAGAACTAATATTGAAGAACAAGCCATTCAGGAAAATATAAATGTTCCAGTGAATGAAAATACAAATGTCCCAGTGAATGAAGACAAATTGACGACAGATACAGAATCTGACGAGCCTCAACCTGGGCCAAGTAGTTCAAGAGATATAGTAACGCCTTGTTTAGCCAATGTTCAACGAGATGAACTTATTTCCAACATTAATACAAAAATAATTCCTTTATTAGAAGATGTATCGCCTATTAGAAAGAAGCATTGCAAAAGCAATACTTACAACAAAAGAAAATCAGAGGAAATTGCAAATTCTATCCCAAATACTATGATGAAAAGCCAAATACTATGATGAAATTATCGAAAATCTTAAATTTCAATACAATAGAGGCGATGATTTGGATAAAAAAAAAATATTGTCAATATTGCCGGTTGAAATGAGCCATAAAGAAATTCGGAACATTTTTGGATCAGACATAACCACTTATGCACTCATTCAAAATAAGAAAATTCAACATAATTTGTGTACATTCTCTTCAATTACTGAACCAAACTTCAGAAGGCATTCGCTATCAGACGAGATAAAAGAAAAAATAATATCATTATATTTAGATGATGATATTAGTCGAATAATGCCTGGGTCTCAAAATTATATTACAATTGGGGAAAAAAATGACCGACAACAAATTCAGAAGATACTCTTGTTATCCACACTTAGAGAATCATATTTACAGTTTAGGCAAAAAAATTGAGTGTGATAAATTTTCAGAATTACGTCCAAAACAATGTATCCTGTTAGGAATTGAAAATCAACAAAATGTATGTGTATGTACTCTACATCAGAATATGACACTAATGTTTGAACAAAACCAGTTAAAGAAAGTTAATGTTAATGGAAAGATTTTAATTGCGTATAAGGATTTAATCAATTGTGTGATATGCGACTCAAATGAAGAAAGAAAGTGCAGTGTATCAATGTGTGACACTTGCTGCTCCAATTTAGTCAATTTAGAAAAACAAATGTTGGAAAATTTCGAACAAACTGGACTAGTTGAAATAAAATATAAAAAATGGAGTACTACTGATAGATGTAATTTGGATACTTTGATTGTAGACCCTGAAACATTCACGGAACAATTTATAAGCCATTTGAAAATATTGATACCACATCATTTTATATCTTTTCAACAGTCTCAATTTTTAAAGGAAAACAAGCAATCGCTACAGGAAGGCGAATTCTTAGTGCAGTTAGATTTCGCCGAGAATTATTCATTCTTCGTTCAAGATGCTGTTCAAGGATATCACTGGAATAATACTCAATCTACAATTCATCCATTTGTTATCTACTAAAAATCTGATGACATTTTACAACACAAAAGCTTTGTTATAATTTCTAATTGCAGTAATCATGATAGTATAGCGGTGCATCTTTTCGTCAATAAAATGATTAAATTTCTGAAAGAAGGCCACAGAATGATGATTAAGAAAATATTTTTCGTATCAGATGGAGCTGGAGCCCAATATAAAAATAAGTACAATTTTATAAATTTATGTAATTTTAAAGCTGATTTTCAAATAGATGCAGAGTGGCACTTTCACGCAACAAGTCACGGAAAAAGTGCTTGTGATGGAATAGCACATTGAAGAGGGCAGCTCATCGATTCAGCCTAGCCAATAAGGATACCATTCAAACATCAGCTGTCTTGTACAACTGGGCATCGAATTCGTTTTCAACTTCAATGAGTTTCGAATATTCAACAGAAGAAGAATATGTCGAAATGAAAAAAAAAAACTAAATAAAAGATACTCCCAAGCAATCACAATAGTTGGTACACAATCATTCCATGCGTTCATACCAGTTAGTTCAACCACACTTTATGTTAAAAAATACTCCAATTCTGATGTCTCCGAATTACGTAAAGTTAGTAGAGAAAAATAACATGTAACTTTTTATACTATTATAAGGTAATAAACAGTATATATATATAATGTATTTATTCAGAACAATCTTCTTTTATTTATAAAATATGATGTAAAATTTTGCAAACATTATAATTTTGACAGGTAACGCACATTTTTAAATTAAAAATTAGCCCTAAGTGCCATGGTTATGGAGTTATTTGATATATAACAATTTGGATCTTTTTTTCTCGAAACGGGCTGACCCCAAAACCCCGGTGTGTTCAGACCGGAGTTGCGCTTTCATGAGTTCTACTTATCTCCCATACAAAGTTTTTTCATCCGAAGTACCCCTCTCCAGTTATTGGCCAAAAACCGTAAATTTTTTCAATTTTGACAGGTAGTGCAAATATTTAAAATTAAATATCTCAGGAAAAAAAAATAATTATATATGAAAAAATTTATATGTTTTAGTGTACGGATAGACCTCTATTTTGACGAAAAAAAAATTTAAATATTGCTTGATCTTCGACCCTAGTGCCATCTTTGAAAAAAATATCTCAATATATTTTTTACAGTGTACCAAAATTATTTTACAGTGCAATTTTTTCAGAAAGTATTTTTAATTACCTTCCAAACAACAAATTTTTACTAAAATCAGTTGGACAGTTCTCCTGCAATCGTCTTTTAAATATATCTCGGATTTCATTTTTCTAAAACTTTTCGACCCACCCTATTCTCGAGATATGAGTTTTAGAATTTTTTGAGGAGAAGTTGTATTTTTTATTTTGTTTACTACTTATATACCAAATTTTAGCTCAATCGGAGTTGCTCGAGTCCAAAATTGCACTTTTTGGTTCGATTAGATCACGATTTTCATCACTATGTTATTATACAAGACATTTAACTTGTGTTTGCTTGCATAATCACAATTTGCAAAAAGCTCACACCCATAAATCAATCCAGGAATCAGATAGGATAGTTCAACAAATTTAACTTCTTAAAATTAAGTTTCCAATGTCTTTAAAATTGTCTTTAAAAATACTAAATTAATAAAATATATATAAAATGTATAATATTAAAATATTTAAACCTTTGGAATTCTTATTTGGTTTATAGTTCATATAATATAAGTATTTTAGTTTTGTAACTTATTTTAGTTTTGTAAAACTTAAGAATTAAACTTCACATTCAAAACAGTTGTATTAACGATAATAATCTTTTAATTATTTTAAACTGATTGCTGGCAAACCTAAAATTGCTGGCAAACCTAAACATTTATAAAAGTTGAGGTTAAGAAGAAGAATAAACGTTTTCTCTACAAAAAAACACTATTAATTTTTAAAGCAGACTAGGCTAGTTTCTGCCTCTTTTTATGGACAGGCGTCATCAGTGATTTTCCATTTAAATTGTATTATTATTTGTGTATTTATAATTGTCAGATTGTCTCTATATTATAAATTTTTTAACAACCTGCGGCTGTAAGAATCAAACCTGTGCTCTTCTTACATTACAAACGTAACAATACCAAGTTATGATCGTTTAGCGATCACACCCAAGTATGGCCTCGAATCTATTGCAGCTAAATTGCAGTTTTCTTTCCTATTAGCTTTTCTGTTATTGTATATTATACTTAGAAGTGATAACACTAACCACACAAATATTCTATTTTTAGATTTTTGTTTATTTTTCTAATCGCCTCCGTCTCTATTTCACAATGTTGCCAGATTGACGTATGGTTTTTACATTGTGTTGACAACTTTTGCGGTTTAAGTTGAGACATCGCCACAGGGCAAAACTTATAATGTATTTTAGTACAGTGTTATTTTCACGTCATATAGACAGTCGCAATTAATTTTTATTTAATATGCATTTGACAAGTTTTAATTTTAGAAAAGTTTTTTAATGTATATACCTTTTGAGAATTACCAACTAATAAATAATATTATAAAAAAATTATACAGACAAGCAAAATTTTTGTTTGTTTATTTTTAATATAACTACAAATATTAAATATGAGTATAACTTATGATTGTTAGATAAGTTTACTAGATTTACGAAAACTTATACTTAATTAAAGTCCAAAAAATACAAAATTTTGTTAAAATTTCATAAAACTTAAGAACAAATTTACTAAATTTTAATAAAAAATTACATAATCGTAATAAATAGGGTTTTTACTTGTTTTTAGAAAACTCTATAATTGATTTGCGTTAAGTTTTCTTAGGAGCTAAATCATTCTCTTATATTTTAAAATTAAGTTCAAATTGCTAAATATTTGGTAAACTTTTTTTTGAGTGTTCTTTAACATAGCCACGACAGTCGGCATTAATTTGTCTTGTTGTAAGAAATAGTCCGTTGAGAACAATATGACTATTAGCGCTGCCAACATTGACGATTTTTCTTCAATTTCACAATTTTTACACTAAAATATGATAAAATACCGACTGACGATTTAACAAAATTTGTTAAATGGATAATGACGATTTTTAAAAATTTGAATATTTTGAAGGGTTTCCTCCAATAATTTCAATTTTATTTAAAAACAACAAAATCCAAAGAATTTTTTATATATTATAGTTTTTATTTGAAAATTAATAATAAGACCGTTTTTTAACCTTTTTGATTTCTGATAAATATTTATTTTTCTGGTCAGTGAACCACTAGAAATTCGTCAAGGTGTTCGTGGAGCAAAAGTTGGTGGGAATCGCTAGCCTACGTTGTGCATGTTGTATTAGAAAGCAGATTATCTTTACTAGAGTCAGTGATTGGACCAAAATTGCATATCGCAGCAAACAAACAATAAAAAATATAAATATAAAAATAATATAACAATATAAATAATAATATAATTAAATATATAATAATATAAATATAAATATAAATATAAACCTCGCTTAAATCGAATTAATTATTTTTTTTTAATTAAAAAAAATAATTTTGTTTCTGTTGCATTTTTCAAATAAGTAAAAAAAATATTTTGGTGATACGTAATCCAGTAGAAATGTATCAAGGGGACGCAAACAAACAAAAACAAACAACAAATATTACAGTATAACTATATCAGTATCACTGATGAAGGTTAAATACCAGAAACTGTAGTCTAATTCAATTAAAAATTTACAGTGTAGTTATGATTTTTTAAAATATGCTTATTTTTCTCTACCTCGCCTCTCACAAAACAATTAAAATAGTTGACTATTAATAGCAATTGTATAAAAGAAAACGTTACATTTAAAAACTCAACTTTAATTTGTTGTTTCTGAATTTTTTTTGTGTTATGCTATTTTGCCTTTTTTATGATATTTCGTGCTATTTTTTTCATGCCATTTCGACTTTTTTCGTGACATTTTAATCTTGGCCTGCTGATGACTATAAATCAAAAATGTTTTAATTTTGGTATTAAAAATACTCGGACTTTGTTTATTTTCGGACTTTGTATATTTTCATATATTTCGTTAGAAAGTTGTTCTACATGAAGTCCAAAAATATAGTATGATATTGTCATATTAGATTTTATTTGTTGAATTTAAAAAATTTTAATAATTTTCATGATAGACAATACAATTGTTTCATTGGTGTCACCCAAATCTTAAGTTGTCTGTAATAGAAAAAAATTGGCTTAACTCAAACCGACACAGACAGACAACAGACAAAATAAACATACATCTCAACAAACACTGTTTGTTGGGATATGTTGTTTTTACAAATTGTACTACAGCAAGCACTCATACATGTACAGATATACAACATATATCGATATGTAAAATTGTTGTTTTTCAAATAATTTTGATTTTATAATTTTGGGTTACCAGATTGGGCATTTTTTACACTAAGGCAGACAAAAAGATTCTCATAGAGTTTATTTGGTCTGTTGTATGTAATGTCTCGGATTGAGTTAAGCCAACTTTTTTTTTATATTACAGGAAACTGAAGATATGGGTGATGTCAATGAAACAGTTGTACAAGGTAGCGCAAAAATAACCTTCCGATGTTTTTTGGCTGTAATTTAAAAAAAAAATGAAAAACTTTGATTCTTCTTGTGGATTATTTTTATTTGGTATTTTAATTTTTTTTTACATCAAGTCGAGAATATGATGTCATGTAAATGGCCGCCGCCACAGTTGATTGTCATTTGAGCCCTTTTTATGGCATTTTCCATCACTTTGGCCAAAACTTCCGGCGATAGGTCCTCACATTCTTGACGGATATTGTCTTTAAGAGCTGCAAGAGTCTGAGGCTTGTTGACATAAACCCGCGACTTCAAAAAGCCCCACAAAAAGAAGTCTGGAGCGGTCAAATCAGGCGATCTTGCTGGCCAGTGCAAATCGCCAAAACGGGAGATTAGGCGCCTGGGAAATGCATCGTTCAGCATATCGGTTGTGGCACGTGCAGTGTGTGCCGTTGCACCGTCCTGTTGGAACCACATGTTCTCATTCCCAATTCATCAAGTTGCGGCAAAAAGAACTCGTTGATCATTGCTCTGTAGCGCTCACCATTCACAGTAACCGTTTGGCCCGCGACGTCTTCGAAGAAAAAAGGTCCGATGACTCCTCCAGTGAAAACAGCACACCATACAGTGACTTTGAGCGGGTGTAATGGCTCTTCGTGGGCTACACGCGGATTTTCAGTGCCCCAGAAGAGTAAATTTTGCTTTTTTACTGCTACTCTGGGGTCTGCCACGCCTGGCAGCATCTCGTGTTGTGCAAGTCTCTTCGATGCGAGCGGCTAAACGTCGCAGTGTTTCACCAGCAGGCGTTGGACGGACAGGAAATCTGCGACGAAATTCACGTTGTGCCAAAGTCACCGACCGATTATTGGTCAAATAAATAGTCACCAATATTCCGCGTTCTGGAGCAGCGTAGCGTAACATTGTTTATTAACGTGTATTTCGCATGTGTTTACTACACAAATGTCAAAACAGAACTGACATTAGGGGCCAATCGCAAAATTTATAGCATTTTCTGATAGGAGGATTACTTTTGCGCCACCTTGTATTATCTGTCATGAAAATGACCGAACTTTTTGATAAACAACAAATAACATCTAATATGACAAGATCATATTATATTTTAGGTGTTGAGGTAGAACAATATTCTAACTAAAAAGATGACTATTAATAATTTCCTTAAAATTAATTGTCTAACTTTTATGCACAGTGTATATGTTTGTGTATAAATGTGTGTGTCTGTATATCTCTTGTATAAGGGATACTATAGGCAATTTGTTAAGGGTTGTTAAACACAAAATGTTATAAACATTCATGGGATACTATTATAATATGATAATTTGCTATTATAAACTATAAAATTGGACTTAAATAGAGATGATGATAAAATACTGAAAGAAACTTTTTATTAGATGGCTGGCTGTAAGAGAAAATATATGTAAATTTTAAGCAATTTAAGATACATAGTAAAATACATTAAATTACTAAAGGATAAAAGAATGCGATATAAAAATATATTTTATATTTTTAGCAATAAAAACTATAGTTATTCATACATGTTTTGTTAATATCACAATTTATAAAAGAATGCTTTTAAACTACAAAAAAAAAAAATAACTCGATATTTTGTCACATCAACTGCATACATATCGTTAGCTGAAATGAAAGAAAAGCCTTTTTTTGTATCAGATTTATATTGATTATAAAACAAAATGTCTTCTACACTGAATATAATCCATATAACATAATACAAAAAAAAGATATCACAATAGCCAAAACTTACGTAAAAAAAACGAAAATTTGTTTACATTTCATACTATTTTGTTATTTTGATAATAATTTAGTAGCATTTATTATTATGAGTGTACAAAACCATAAACCTTTAGTTCTAGAACTTTTTCTCTTCTATTAAAAATTCGAAGTTTGATGGATTTATTTTGTATCTTCATAATAATTTTAAATATCATGTAAAAATATAAAGCTCAATTGAGAGTCCTTAAGCATTTTGTTTGACAATATGCTGACCATCAGAAGTCATTTTTAATAAATTTTAATAAATATTTTATGTTGGGTATATATTTCAAAATAAATGTACACTGCTTGTTCATATTTATACAATACGAGCTTAAAAGCCCGATACTTCGTTACCGGCAGTCATATATATCGGAATATATTGGGATGGAAAATGAATTCGATTTTAAGGAATTTGTGTCAATAAATTCGTTTATGCTTTTTAAGTGGATGTTTTTGTGATTTCAAGTGTAATTCCACAGGTCATTAAAGGTGGACTCTAATTTTATTATTTCCCATTCTTACCAAGATTTTATAAAAACCCAAAATATAGTTTCTGTAAATTAACCCATTTAGTACCACAAAACATACAACAAGCCAGCAAAGTAACGCACTTCAAAAAACTACTTTATAATTTTTTTGAATATCTTTAATTTTTCAATGTTTTTCTTTAATAATTTTTACTAATTTTGTTTTCAATACTTTTGTCTTTTTCTCTATTTTTGTTTTATTTTATTATTTTATTATATTTTTTATATATTTTCTATATATATATTATTTTTAATTTTTTTAATTTTCTATATCTTTATTTTTTATATTATTTTAATCATTGTGAATCAATTGGGATATTTTATTCATGTACTATAATTATAAGATTCAATCATAAAATTCAATGTTGAACTGAAAAAAAAAAAAACAAATAAATAAATAAATGAGTTTTACAGTTTTTTCCGATACAAACGGTTTTTTTGTACATCTATAACTTCTAAGACCATATTTTTGGGCTCTTCTTTTTATGGTAGGAAGACTGGCATCTATTAAAAGTTCATTTTTAGCTTCTCTGGGAACTGCTTTGGGATATTTCGTAAACAAATTCTTGATTTTCCGATCTTCTCTTACAGTTGTAATACGTGGTCTTCCACCTTTATGAGTTGTGTGGATATTACCACTATTAACAATGCGGCAAATCGTTGATTTTAAAACGGAGTACTTTATAAAAATTTCTTTTTGGGAAAGTCCATTTTTGAAAATCATGTAAAACTTTTGATTTAAAATCAGAATTGTGTTTATTTCCTGCCATTTTTTACAAAAATTATTCTTACGACGTTTATGATTCCAACATCTTATTACAACTAATAAAGAACAATAATTATAATAAATTTGTTTAAAAAAATGTAACGGCCTAAATCTCATATTAAAAAGGAATGCGACTACCGTTATATCTTAGCATTTGTTAGCATAAATTGTTTCGTTAAGAGTAAGAATAATGAGAGTTACAAATGTTTTGAACATCTGCATTTTGAATACATCTATTATTATTAATTTTTTTGTTTGTTTTAATTTAACGGAATTAATTTTTTTTATTTGTTTAACATAAAAAAATGTATGAAGAATATGTAAAATATAAAATTTAAGTAACTAAGTGTGATTTGAAGAAAATAAGTCAATGAAAACAACAAATGCGATCTCAGTTCCAAATGTGTTGACCACTACTGTATTTTCTTGATAAGGTACCCACATTCCAAGCTTCAAGTTCCTCGCTTTAGTTGTGTAGCCACACCGGCGAGGTGAAGACTTTCCCTTTTAGACACTCGCTGTAGAAATTTACAAAATCCGCTCTATACAGATATCTTCTCCTGCTTTTGAACACATATACTAAATTTCAAGTTGCTCGCGTTATTCAGGCAACCAAGGAGAAGACTTTTCACCTTACTGCACCTCCCCGTAGGAATTTCCAAAAATCCGCTCTACACAGATGTCTACTCTTGATTTAGAACCCACTTTAGCGGCTTGGCCAGTCCGACAATGGGTAGATTTTTGCCTCTCCCCGTGGGAATTTGATATCGAGATATCTACTCGTTAAAAGTTATACACTTACCAAATTTCAAATTCCTCGCTTTAGTGGTTTGGCCAGCCCGCCAAGATGGATACTTTTCCCCTTAAGGACCCACCAATAGGAATTTTGAAAAATCGCCTCTATACAGATGTTTACTTCTGTTTAGGAACACCCACACCAAATTTCAAGTTCCTAGCTTTGCAGGTTAGGTAGGCATCCAATTAGAGATGTTTGCCCTTTATTCCCCTCCTCGAGAAAATTTGCGAAAATCCCGTCAATACAGATAACTACTTGTTATAAGGTACCCACTTACCAAATTTTACCACCAAGGTTAGACTCCTTCCTCATTTTAGAGCCTACTTTACAACGTTTCTAGGCAAAAGTCCAAAAAGCACCATATCAGGGAGTTGGGTCATATCCGAAAGAACACATTGAAAATTACAGTTTTCTATCCTAAGCGATTTGATCAGACCGCCAAGGGGAAGGATTTCCCTTATTGCCCCTCCCCGTAGGAATTTCCAAAAATTCCGTCTTAGCGGACTTCTACGCTAGAGGATGGACCTCCATGCCAAATTTAAAGTCTCCAGACCCAGCGGTAGGGGCTGGACAATATTTAGTAAGTCAGTCAGTCAGTCAGTCAGCCAGTGAGTGAGTAACGTTATTCTTTTATATATATATTTATGCAATATAGATGCGGGAGTAATGTTAACATTTAATATGTAAACTGTTTACGCTACATTGTCATAAAATGTCACACAACAATTGTATGTAAATATTTCATATTGTGTGTTGCCTATCTAGGGTTGCCAGGCGGCAACAAGAATATTCAATACCTGCGGAAAACGAAGGGTCGATTGATCCAAACTGACAAATCTGTGATATATAATTTGGGGGCACTTCACGAAACTGGTGAAACCAAAAATGTGGTACACCAAAAAGTGTTAATTTTGGTGAAATGACCAATCACGTGACTATAGTTATGGTGACAAAACATTCACTGGTTGCTACCAGATATATCATGCAACTGGAGAAAAAGTAACATAACATCAAAGTGTACTGAAGCAACTAGGGCCGTTGCAGTTGAAGTTATTACTGGTCATTGAAGTGGTTCAAAACTGTTAGCAGTGGATGAAAACATGGCAAAGGATTCAGTCCCTTGACTGCTACACAGCACACATAACACTTTAGGAATTTTATCTGTACCGACTATGTGACAGTAGAAATGAAGACGTAACACTCCACTGATTTAAAAGAACTGAAAAATAAATTAAAAGCTGATTATAAAATTGATTTTTGTTGTGCCTTTTTTAAGGTTTTTTTTGAACAGGGATGAAGCCACACTGTTTTCGAAAAGTGCAGTGGTTGGTTCCGGACGCGCTATTTAGCAACTCGTGCATAATATGACATACGGTGAATAAAAAGTGACAGGTTACTTGCTAATTACTTTTCGCATGACCGGCGACATGTATCCCTTAGACCAGTGCAGTGGTTCGTCTCAAAACTATTTCAGTCAAACTACCCCTATTACAGAACACATTGCGCTTTATATGTGACTAGTTTTCCTTCAAAAATTGTAGTATATTCATTTCAGTCTGTATGGTGATAGGTTACCTTGGTCAAGTTATTGGATACGTCATACAGTGCTCCACTGGTAGCAAATTGTCACCTCCTATGACAAGCCCATGTTAAAAGTACCGGTCACTTTCATATAACATAACCGAAACGAGGACAGGTTCATATACACAAAGTTCTAGTCACATGACCATACCAGTGACTGGTCTATTTCCCGCAGGGATGCTTGTCAAGAATAAAGAAAAAATATGTTTTGTCAAGATTTTAAAAGCTCGACCATATAACACGCTAAAAAATTAATTTCTTTAATTTTTTCAAAGTTTTTCTTTTTTAAACCAGCAAACAACATTTCATTGAAATTTTTTAATTTATTTTATGTATTTCAAAAATATAAACTTCGTTGACGAAAATGAGTATATAATCATTTATCTGCTTGTTTATAAAAATACCTTAACAAAAGTTGCGAAAATTAATATCTAATTTATTTTTGAAATTGGATTTTTTATGAAACTTATTTTTATAAGCAGAAAATTAGTTTTATTTTAAGAAATTTCATTGTTAATAGGAATAGTATTAAAAATAGGCTTATACTTCAGTGCAGAAAAATTTCAGATACAGATATTCTTCGCTTTTAAAGACTTTTTCTTAAAATTTTTTAATTTCTTTAAGTGTAATTATTTTACCTTTTATTTAGTTTTGATATTTTTTATTTTTCCAAATTTTTTTTTTTGTCAAACGCAAAGGATTTTATTATTTTTTGTCTTCTCTGTCAGTGTTGTCAAGTTAGGGGTGTTCCCCTAGATTTAGGGTAATTTTTACTCTTTCAGTGGGATTTTTAAGGTTAACAATTTGTCAGGGGGAATTTTGGGGAGTAAACATTAAAAATTTTGTTATAAAAGTGCCGTCATAAAAATAACATTTTCGGTTCGAATATTATTTATGTAAAATTTTTGTCATAGCTTAAACTATTTTTAGATTGTTGCTAAAATTTAAGGCACTACGTTTTTAAAATAAAATTTCAGATTTTTACTATGAAAACAATAAAACTCAAACAAAATTAGTGTATTTTAACATCTTTATTCAAATAATTTGAAATAATTTGCAGTTTTTAGGAAAAATAAATTTTAGGTAGACTTTTTTGGTAGTATAGTAAATCTAGGGGGATTTGTAAACAAAATACTTGGCAACACTGTCCTCTATTCATAAATTATAAAAATTATAAATATCACTCATTCGGCTCAAGTCCCCTAAAGCATGCAACAGCAAGTTCAAAAAATGCATACAAGCATACAAGCGTATAATTTATTTTTATTAAAATTTTATACACGCTGATTTTAATAGCATACTTCATTTTTCGGTACATAATGGTACATAAAATGACACAAAATTTGGCGCATGTAAATGCAGTTTTTTACATATGTAAACTATGAAATGTAAAGAAGGTACACTCACAAGAACTTTTCCATAACATTTTAACCATTATTTCAAAAGTTAATCGGTAAAGTTGTTTCAATGGCATATACAGTTAAATTACCAAAGAATAATATTATTGAACTTTCTGTCTGTTGTTCAATAAACAAAATGAACAAAAAAAAAAAACGGACTTTCGGTAATAGTTAAAATATTTAGTTAAAATTTTATATTTAAAACAAAAAGTTTTTATATTATATTGAATATTGAAATAAACGAAAACAATATATAGTTTTTTACCTATTTTGTAGATTAATTTTCAACAGTTTAAAATAAACTACAAACGTTAGTAGTCAGTTTTTAACTGATTTTTTGTTAATTTAGTGTGTATATTCAGTAGTCTTTACGGAAAAACTTTTTACGTTTTAAGCGAATTTTATCGCTAAACTAGCAATTGGCCTTAATAAATGGTCATGCAGTAGAAGGAGGTTATTAGGAAGAGGTGTTTCAGTAAGAAAACAATTATTTAAATATGGTGCCTCATATATAAAACTCGCCGTTTGTCAAACATTTGATTGGCAGCATAACTCTCCGAGGTGAACCCAGAGTCCAACTTTTAGTATGATGTGAGAATACCTTTAAAAAGTATATGTGTAAAGAATCAGAAAATTATGTTTATATTTGAAAAAGCTACAAAAATTTAATTTTTTTTGGAAAACTTTTGCAAAAAAAATATTTTTAGCTGAAAATTTATAAAAATATATTTGGAAATGTGTTTACATATCATACTTAAAGCTGTACTTTGGGGTCATCTGGGAAAGCCATGTTGCCACATAAAATATTTGACAAATCACGAATTTTGCTTAAAAAAGACTTTGATAAAATAAACTTCTTCCTATTATATATAACTGCCCTTAAATGAATTTTTCTACTGCGTGAACATTTGATTAGCTCGATTAATTATTAAGCAATAGAATTCGCGAAAACCGAAAAAATTAGAAACAAACCCTTAACATCGAGTTTAATATTAAGCTTTGGGAATCAAATATGTACCATAAATATTACAAGTTTGATATAATTTTTATTAAACATCAAAATTATGTTAAATTGTTTAATCAAAATTATTCAAGTTTGAGGCCATACTCTATATTTATTTATTAGGATATATTGTCCTAACAAATAACCTATAGAGTTTTTGTTTTAAAATTTATTAATTGACCACTTTGAGAAATGTGTTGATAGATCTATTACGGGAATTTTCTAGGTTCTCATCATCAGAACACGTTTTGAAAGAAGTGACAATCCCATGCAAAACATCAAACATTCATATAACCTAGTTTTCCCACTAAATGAGAACAAATATATGAACTTGAAGTTAAAGATTATCAAAATCAAAAATAAATTGAAACTTGTACGTTACGTGCAATCTCTATCTTTGGTAGATCTACAACACACGCTTTTTGTTTTTATTCTCCTTTTTATTTTCACACTTGTTTTGTTTTGTTTAAAAATAAGATGTAAATTGGGAGTAAACAAGACCGTACTTTGTCTTTTTTTTATTTTCATTGCATAAATATTAATACAGGTCTTGTCCTTAGACTTTCACAGAGAGAAATCGGGTATATTTCAATTGCAAATTTTTGATACATAAAACGGCATGAAGATGTGTCAAATTTTAAAGTAATTTTGCGGAAAAGTTGTACTGTACATCAAAAAATAAAGTAAACCATTGAAATCAGCATGCACGAAATATATAGAATTGATGATCAGAACCTTATTAATTTTTTTGATGTCATGCCGCGTAATGTATCGCATTATTCCAACTGATTTTTTTGTATAACACTTTTTATACTGTTTATATATTTTTAATAAAAAAAAAGTTAAATTCAAAAACAACTAATAACGTAATTTTAATTTCCAAGATTTTTTTAAAGATCAAGATTTTTTTTGGTGTATTTTGTAAATTTGAACCTTACGCCCATCTACGAGTAAAATTATTGTGAATATAAAAAATATATATGAAAAAAACAGTGGGCTGTTTCACAAATATTTGGAAATAATTCAGCAACTTCATATTGGCTAATCAGATTGCAATGAATCTTCACAATCATAGTCAATGTAATTTAAAGCTTAAGTTTTAAAAAAGGGCCCACTTGATCCATCAGTCGCTGATCAATTATACTCCAAAGTAGGACACTCCGGTTAGTCAAAAACTCTGAGAGCTTGCGATTTTTATCAACCGATTTCCAAAAGCCTAACATTTCTGTAATCTGTTCGGAATGGCTTACTGTTGTTGGCTATCTTTTAAAGTAAATAATTTATGCGGGTTTGAAAATCAAAATTTTTAATTTCATCTAGTCCGGTTTTTTTTCCAATGGAAAAGGTAAATGATGTCCGATTGTTCCAAACAATGTTGATGATATTGACAACAAGTTATTGCATTAAAACATTCAATGTTTTGATCACAGTTAATATAAATATAGTAAGATATTAATATGTAAGACACCATATCAAAATTTTCGAAAACTAAATCCAAGATAAAGTTATATATGATCATATGCGACACCATATATATCCATATTATGATATATAAAGCTACATGTGTCTTATATATGAATTTATATGAACGTTTTTACTCGGGAATAGAAACACTTTTCGTTCAACATTATTGGAAAAAATGGAAAAAAGAAATTAATCCGCTTTTGCTCTTACTATCAATTTTTTCTCAAGCAACAAGAGAGCATATAAATTTGAGCAAGTAATGTCTAAATATAGCAAAAGTTATAAAAAAATATTTAAAATAGTGCGTAAACAATAATCTGAATATTGTACAATTTTTATATAATACATTTTCTTGTTAATAAAAAAAATAGATCTTACAAAAGAATTGTAAACCTTTAGGTGCGAACATAGAGTCAAATATTCAATTTTATTTAATTATACCTCCACTAGTGAGCGCAATTAATCTATCAAATTTACTGATAATGCTTACTGGCAATCTGTCTTCCTATCAAGTTTTGTCAAAAAATTCGCACGGAATCTATGCTTGGTAAAAAATGGGTTAATGATCAAAAAAGGTAATTTATTTACTTTTCATCAGCATACAGTAAAATCTTTAAACTGTTTTTGTTTTCGATATTAGTTTAAGAATGCAATAAAAAATAAAATAAAATAAAATTGTGAACGAATTGAAAGAACTTATCGAAACCATGGAAACAAGTGACAATATATTTGATAATTAAGAAATGCTTGGAAATAACTAAAAGAAGAAAAGGACTAAAAAATAAAGCTCGGGCTAACAAAGATAAAAATTGTGGTCATTTATTAAAGAAGAAAGCAGAAAGCTTTTGTAGTTCCGTCGTTTTTGGAAATTACCATCGTGTTATTAATTTTGTTACCAATTTTGTTGAAATAAATCTATTAACCTTACACGGTACAACACATGATTTTTTTTTTTTTTTTTGATATATTTCTTTAATCGCGCCCAGTAATGGGCCATATATGATTAATACATTATTAACATGTCATGAACAGTAAGCTACATTTATCTTAAAACTAAAACAATATTATTTAACTTATAATAAACACAATCCTTTGACAAGACAAACATTTTTATACACATCTTTATACTCGTATGTTGTTAGCATAATGTTCTAAATACTTATGTTTATTGACTGGAATGGAGCTATTTAAAGTTTTTAGGTTAATAGGAAGCTTATTCCAAAGCCTTGATGCTCTTATTAAGAAAGAGTTTTCAAAAACTGAGTTAGATATTCTAGGTAAAATAAGTTCTGGATTTCTTGTAGATCGTGAGAAATGAAAAGTATTGAAAACACACTGAGGTGCACGAGTAGTTACAATTCGATTTAATGTAAGCAGTGACCCGATTTTAATGAAGTTTTGAAAAGAACAATGTATAAAATTATAGGATAGACTGGATACATGGTCAGAGACTTTTAGCTGGAAAATATATCTAATAATCCGATTATATATCAAACGCAATCGTTTTAAATTAGTTTTCGTGGTTCCGCTATAAACATCTAAACAATAAAGAATATGTGTCATAAGAAGAGAGTGAGCCAATTTAATTTTTATATGAACTGGAAAAAAACAATCTAAATTGTAAAGTGACCGTAAAGCCATGCACACTTTAGCAGACACCGCAGAGATATGATTTCCAAAATTTAACTCACTATCTAGTATTACTCCTAGACATTTTAACGAGCTCACAAAATAAACAGGAAAACCATCAAAATTGATATTTAAAATGCTACTAGGATCACCAACTGATGCAAAAACTAGAGCATTAGTCTTATTTGGATTGAAGTGAAGCTTATTGTTTACTGCCAGATAGAAACTTGTGACAAAATATAATTAATAGTTACTTCATGGCAATCTAAAAACTGTCTTTCGCCAGAAAATAACAAATTAATGTCATCTGCAAGAAGAAAGATCTCACATTGAGAAGAGCCAATAAATTCGATGAAATCATTCATATACATTAGGAATAACAAGGGTCCAAGGATCGAACCTTGAGGAACGCCACTGAATCATCGACTTACAGAGGATGAAACGTCTTTTAAACCAACATACTGGTGACGATTAGCTATATATGAGTGTAACAATTTACACGATGGTGAAGAAAAATCAAATTGAGATGAAAGTTTTGTGGTTAACACACCATAGTTCACAGTATCAAATGCCTTACTAAGGTCAAGTGATATCAAAGTGGAAATATTTTTATCATTGAAGTTATGACGTATTTTCTCAGTCAAACTGAGTAGTAAAGAGGATGTGCTAACGCCACTCCGAAAGCCAAAATGGCAATGACTTAAAAGCCTATTAGAGTCTAAATGTTCCATAATTTGATTCTTTACCACTAACTCAAAAGCCTTCGACAAACAAGGGTGGATACTTATGGGTCTCAAGTTATCTAAACCGTTTGCACTACGATTCTTCTTTATAGGAACAATTCTAGAAATTTTCCAAAAATCAGGATAATCGGATGTAGTAAGAATATTGTTAAAAATGAAGAGGAGATAGGTCTCTATGTATGGGTAAATTTTCTTAACAAACTTAATGGGAATTTTATCCCAACCAACTGCATTTGATTTTACAAATGAAACTGCAAGGCAAAGTTCGTCTCTATTAATGCATCTAAAGGTAAATCCCTGATCAGAAAAATTTAGAAAATTGGCTGGATCGTCAAATGAAGGTGTTTGAGAGGAGATAACATAACTATTAACAGTTTCGGGATCATACTGCTCAAGAGTCAATTCTGGAAGTCAATTCTGAGAATTGCACGTGAAAGTAGCCCCAAAAATAAGAACTTCTGCATCATTCGTTTTGTCAAGTTGGTTACAGTAATAATTTAATGGCTATACGTTTTTTTTGGCTCAATGCGGATTTTTTAGCACTTTTTCTATATTTTAACACGGTTATATCTCGGTAATACCGTACGAAATATCCGTTTTGTGTCTGAAGCAAAGTTGTAGATATTGAATAGGAGAAAAAAAAATGCGGAACAATCCTACCCTACAAAAATGAAAGAAAGTGCTACTTGTCCCGTACAATTTAAATTTTGAGTTTTTAAAAAATCTTCATTTGTCACTGAGAAATCTTTTGTTGAACTTATTGAGTTATCAACCTTAACCCATTGCATGTACAAGACGTGAACAGATGAAAACAATAAGGTGTTAAAAACCGTGTATAACTACTTCTTAAAAGCTTTTCTTATTTTGATGACTTTTTTTCGTTTTTAGATTTTAAATGGCTATCATTTTTTTGGGCGAAGATGTGTTAACGTGAAACTTTGCGTGTCATAGTTTTTAAGTATAGTCAACCTAAGCCAATCTATCGTTCATCTCAATTCATTAAAGCTTGCGAAATAAGAGGAATTTAAATTCAGTTTCAACAGGTGTTCTGCAAATGCGGAATGTTTCATGCAAAGCGGAATGTGTCTGGCTGAGGACTATCAATGTTGCTTTTGGAACGACCCTATGGGCATCCTAAAACCGAAAATAGCATTACAAATTATTTATGGAGTTGTTTTTTAAATATTTGTATATTTTAATTTTTAAGAAATTTGGCTATTTCGACTATATCTGGATTAAGTATCAAGCGATTTAAGTCGATCAAATTAAATAACAGATATTGTATTATTTGCAACATATTTTTTGGATACTTTTACAAAATAGTCATAAAATATATTTTATATTTTTCATTAAATATCTGCGATATTTTTAAAAATTTTCCATTTTTTATTTTTGTCTAAAAAGAGATTTTTCCTTATAATTTCGACCCATATGTTCAATGAAACAATTTTATAAATTTTATTCGTAGATTCAATGAAAAATTGTATTATTGGATATAATGTTCCAATGCATTTCATGAAGAATTTTATTAATTCAAGGAAACTTTTTAATACTAAAATATTTTATGAAACTGTTTCATAAGTTCCATAAACGCTTTATTGTCACAATAATTCGTTAATTTTATGGAAATGTTTATTATTTCAACAAATATTTCAAAAACATTGACTTTAATTTAAGCTGTTTGATATATTATATGACAGTTTTCAATGGACGAGTTCAGAGACAATTTTCATTAAGGCTATGAAGAATCTCATTACTGAAGTCACGATAATTCTCGCAGTGTATGATCCGATTTAAAAACGATATTAAAAATATATGTATGTTGCGTATTTAATAATATTTGGTTTGCAATTTGAATTACTAAAGTAGCTTGACCCTGAATAGATTCATAAACTACTACATAAAATTAATGCGATTTATAGTTTATATAGTTTGTCGCGTAAATTTTTTTAAATTTGTTATCTACACTCATATTAATCAATAGCTGAATCCATTTTACGAATGTTTTGGGTATTTTGACATTTATTACAAATTTTGTAATATACACAAATATTATTTCTTTTCCAATAGCAACATTTTACTTGCATATTTTACGAAATTTTGTAAAAATTAAAAACACGTTTGTAAATACACAATTATTTAGTTAAAATACAAAATAATTTTGTACATTTTCTACACAGATAATAATCCATGCGTCAAAATACAAATAAATGTCAAAATAACTAAAAATTTTGTAAAATAAACGAAAATTTGTTCATTTTACAAAAGATTTTGTTGATTTGACATTTATTTCGTATTTTTAGCATGGATTATTATGAGTGTAATATTTTCTAATATTTAATTTTTTTTTTTTTTTGTATTATTTACGAAAATTTTGTAATATTACAAATTTTTTTTTTTGTATTTTGTGTTAAAAATAATTTACGAAATCGTGTTTGTATTATTTGCAAAATTTCTAAAATGAGTTAAGTACGAAAATTTTGTAATATTTATAAAATGTTTGTACATTTGCCGAAAAAAAAATTACGAAATATAATTTTGTATTTTTAAGCATGTTTTCTTTTTCAGCCATATATCAATATTGCATTAAAATCGGAAAGTTTCTATTAGAGACCGCTGCTTGTTAGTTTACGTGATTCTAAGATTCATTAAAAACACTGATTTGGCAAAGAATTATTGATTTTTTTAACAAATATTTTTTTTTTCTTATTGAGCCAACAAAAAAAAAAAATTTTAGGGTCTACACTCATAATAATGGATGTTTAAAGTACGAAAAAAATTTCAAAACAACGTAATATTTTGTAAAATGAACAAAGGTTTGTGTAGTTTACGAAAGGTTGAAAGTTTTTTTCCCAAAAAAATTACCCCTCAAAATCAATCAACTATAAAACTGCTGTTATATTCATACACCCCCTTAACACACATTTAATTGATATATTACATACACACCAACTAAAAATACTACTCTTACAAGTGCAGATTCGTTCAGGTAAAAAATATTCTTGGGTTTAATTTTTAATTTGTTCTAACTTCCGTAAAAATAAACAAAATCGTACAAATTTGGGCTTTTGTTAACCCACCTTTTTAACCTTACTCGTTTACATACGCATTTGTTGATTAACTTGACAGCTAAAAGGTAAACTTGTCTGTTTAAAAGATCAAGGTGGCGCCGAAAGTGATCCGGCATTAGAGAAACAAAGAAAATGCCGGCTTTAGCAAAAACGTTTGTCGACAGCGCCAAAATTCCATATTCCTCGACTTAAACAAGAAATAACAAAATCGTGTAAAAGTGAAATCGTGTAAATAGAGGGATATGTGTATATATAGATCTGTGTAAGTAGAAGAAACAAATGTTTTAAGTTCAATTTAATTTGAAATAAAATATTTGAGATTTTCTTTTACTTATTATTTTATTTTTTATTTTGAGCGACATTAAGTGTAAAAAACAGACATTGTAACATTTTATGGCAATAAATTTTATTTAAGGCCTCATTAGTTTTTACTTTCTGTTGCCGTTCTGTGTCGTTCTGTTCTGTAGGTAATATTTTGTGAAAAGAATCAGCTGTTTTCAAAAGTAAAAGAAACTCCAACCAAAAACATTTAAATCAGGGATGATAAATGCGATTTTTAAATAGTACCAACCTGCATATAAAATAGTACTTTTTCGGCATCAAAAGTAAAAAAAAAATTTAAATATAAATTACCGAACAAATCTTTGTACCCTCCAAAATGAACCATTACAAATGAAACAACAAAAATATATTAAAAAAAAAAATATGTTAAGATGTGAAAACAAAATTTTGAGGTGAAAAACTTTTTTTTGGCTGTAAAAAAATAAATTGTGTCGTGAAAAACATGTTTGAGGTGAAAAAAAAATTTTTTTTGTAGAGAAAAAAAAATTTGCGGTGAATTTTAAATATTATTTACCTCTTAGCGTTTGGTGGAAAAATATGACGTTATATGTTATACATCAGACACTACAATGAATTCTAATAATATACAGTGCACCAATTTGTATGAAAAATTTAGAGGTATTTTCACATTGTCACTAATTACTTTTGAACCGCTGGACCGATTTCGCTCATTTTCAATACCAAAGTTTTCGGAAAAATGTACATAAAGCTATGTAAAAACGAGCAGTGCGTACTAAGAAAATTAGCTGATTTTGATTTAAAAAATTATTAAAATTTTGAGATTTTAATTCACCAAATTTTTAATATTTTTTGAACGTCTTATTAATTTTTGCTGTATTGAATTACGTTTCTCACAGTTTTTTATGAATTCAATCCTTGTGATTGGTAGCAAACAAATTTGTTCGTGAACTCATTCGATTTTAAAAACACGCAGCTAATAGTCAATTTCACATTTTGATAAGATTTTTATTATTTATTTTTTTTTAAATCAAAATTAGTTAATAATAATTATAACCCTTAGTGATTGAATTCAATAATTGGTTTAATCGGTTAATAAAACTCTAATATAATCATCTGTAATCAGTCGCACTCAGTGAAATCATGTGATTGAATTCACAGCATTTGGTTCCAAATTAATTCATTGTTCATATAGGACTGCAAATCGAATTAATAGTTATTGAATTTTAAAGGGACCAAGAAATTCATACATAGAAAAATTTGTAAATCGTACTAAATGAGGAGTATCATGGTACATTTGAGGTTCAAATAGTACCATAAAAAGTACTATAGTACCAACTTTATCATTCCTGATTCAAATATTGAAAAAAAAAATTTCACAACAAACCAATACATACGCACTGTCACTTAACGTTGAATTGTCCGCAACAGAACAGAACGAAAAAGTGACAACTAACCACACATACAGACTTTCAATTGAACAGAAACAAAACAGCTGATTCGTAACAGAACAGAACGTACAAACTAATTCTGCCTTTAGATTATTTTTGGAGTGTAATATTTCGTAGTTTTTAAATATAACAAATAAAAATAACAAAAAAAAAAAAAAAAATATTTAATTTCAAAGTGTCATTTCTTTTATATATTAGATCAGGTTTAGAAATCAAAACGTCTTTTTTCGTTCTTTTTTTTTTAACATAACGTACTTTTTGCGATTAAAAAATTGTTTTATATCAAACATTCTTAACATTTAATGTGGTGAGTTATGGCATTTTGATGCATCTTTTGATAAGTAAAAAACTTGCAACCATTTCCAGGTTCATGCAGTTTTTTAAGGGGCGAAATAAATAAACCTCAATTTCCCAAAAATATGATATGAGCAAAAAAGTACGTTTTGCTCTGCGGATCCTCTTATATTTTCTACTAAATAGTTCCAATAAAGCTATTTTTGATACTAACCTAAGACAACTAAGTAAATTGACAAAATTCAAATCTAAATTACTGCTTAGTAGGCATAATTTTTTTTTTTAAAAAAGCAAAAGTGATAAAATTTAAAATAAAAGTGGTTAACCAACATAGTTTAAGACAAAATGTACCTGATATGCTTGGCCGGTATCCTAAAAACGAAGTGTGACAACATTGCCTTAAGAAACAAGTACCACTTAGCGCAATATATTCGATTTGAAAATTGAGTGTCATCAACCGGGATAAAAACGAAAGGAGTTGAAAAAAAAAATTACCGCTGCTGAGCTTGTTAAACTGAAAACATTAGTAGTTAATAAAATTAGGGCATAAAATCGTAAGTTGGCTAGAAAATTTCACGTTTACAAGAAAACTGTTCGCAAAAACTTACTCCAAATGAAAATGAAAAGCTTGCTACCCGTGGCATTTGTGAAATACCAACAAAATGCGGGCAACTGAATAAAAACTAGAGGAAAAACAAATTTCAAATAATTTTGGATGACAAAAAATATTTTTCTTTTGCTTGGAACAGCGGAAGTATTAATTCTGCATTTCATTGGGATGACTTGAAAAAAACTACCGACGGGGTACGGTGTTCGGCCAAAGCGAAGTTTGAACCAAAAGTATATATATCACAACTTTACATTCAAATTTTATAGCTGTTAACGTCGATGTTTACATAAATAAATGATAAGTGAAACTTTAAAAATGTATCACGCTAAAAAGGAAATATTATTTTGGCTTTATCACTCTGTCGAAAAGGCTTTAGAATGTCTTAATGCAAAAAAAATACATTTGGTACCAAAATACGCAAATCCTAAAAACGTCCCAAAAGCACTTCCAATTAAGGACTTTTGGAGAATTTTATGCGAAAAAGTTTATGAAAATGGTTTGGAAGCCAAATGTACTAAAGAATTGAAGAAGAAAATTAAAAGCAGTGTAAAAAAAGTTGACAAGAATGTCGTCCAAAGTATGATTGGAGCTATCAAGCATAAAATACGCCAAATAGGAAATCGCGGTTCGTTGGCTCTCTGCAAAAAGTGAATTAATAAATTATAGTCTATACTGTGTTATAAATAAAAATACTTTTTCAAAAAAACTAACTAATTTTTTAATAACAAGCGTTTTAAAATTGTCCATTTACTAAATAGGCATAGATTACTCAAAACATTTTAGGTTGCTTGTTACCATAGTCTTGAAAAGCATTAGCTTTCATATCTTAAGCATTTTGTTAATGGATTTTTATCTCACGGTCTTCAGAATTATATTTTGTTCACATATTCGCAGAAATTATTAAAAAAAATTTTGTTTCTTCTCAACGAATTCTCGAATTGGCGTACACTGGTGTTTCCGTCTCAAGCTAAATCTCGGTTATTGTTTTTTTCAAATCTTTATTGACATTTCTAGTGTAGTAATGAAGGGCTTATTGTAAAAACTTGATAAGCCACATTTATTGTTTTAAGGATTTTCGCTGTCTTCTAGACATCCATGGATTAATATTTGATAGAAGTCTTGCTTAAACACTTATTGAAAGTTGGAATAAATGTTCCGCAAAAGTCATATTTTTATATTTTTTAACCATTAAAAAGCAAAAAACAAACTGGAAATAAAATGTGGCTTATCAAGTTTTTACAATAAGCCCTTCATATATTAAAGTGCAAACTATTATGAATAATACAAATTGGTAGATATTTCACATGATATGAGTTAAAATTCGTTAAAATTCAGCTGGTACCGATTTTCATTGAGCCGCGGCTCTATTAAGGTTATTTCTTCTGCGGTTTTATGTCTTAAATGTTAATTGGACGTTTAATGATATTATTTAATTTGAAAAATCCTGATTTGTTGTATGACAATTATAATTTTTAAATTTCTATGAAAGTACAAACCTTAAGTGGTACATTTTTTACCAAAATGCAAAATCCGATTAAATTTCAATGATTGCGTATGCTTAACGCACTATATTAAGATTATAAAGCCCTTAATATAAGTTTTCCGAAAAGGCCAAATTTGTTGGAAATAATTTATTTTAGCGGTAGTCATAACAAATTTAAAATTATACACATGAATATTTATTTTCTGTACGAACCTCAAGTTGTTAGTGTAGTATACACATAACTGCCAAGTTAGATAACATATCAAAACCCCGGCGTAAAACTTTAAAACCTTCAAAAAGAAAAACCTTTTGTTTAACCCCAATCCTCCCGAACAGTGATGCTGCTATTTAGTAGTATGTGTGTTGTTTTAATTCATACAGTGTTACCAAGGCACGCCAGCCGTTTGTCCTAGTGACTCCCACGGGGATTTTGAATAAAACACATATAATTTTACAATTTGTACTTCTATTTATTTCTATGTGTTTATATGTGTTTGTAGGTATTATATGCGTTTCTATTAAAATTCCTACATTAAATTAAATTGATAGGAATTAATTTATAATTAAAAATAATAAATAAATAAATTGTTTACATACTTTTTGGTATGGAAACCACCAGGAAAAATAAAATAAAATATTTATATAAAAATAAATTTTGCTCCCGAGCACTGCGCACAGCCAACTTGTAGTTCAGATTAGAAAATGGCTGCCAAAAGGGCGCATGCTCTGAGGTAAACCTTAAATGTTTATCTTTCGTTAAGTTTTATACAAAATTTACAATCTGAAAATATTTTCATGGCAATATAAATTAATTAATTTTGGTGATGCCAGATGTACATGAAATACAATTATTGGGATTTTGGAGACAGCGGTAACATACAGGATTAATCGAATTTTAACTGTCTGCTCTTGTAAAGCCTTCAAACTAGACAGCTTATTCCAATCTTTTGACATGGCCTTTTTTGTGTATGTAAATATATGTTTTTTTTATAGGATTTTACATTTTTATAGTTTGGTTTAGTTTATTTGATATACCCATACATACATTTTGGTTCTACCTACCATTTCATTGGCTTTTAGCATGACTTTTACGCCATACAACATTTATAGCACACACACATACAAACACAGTTTGTTGTTTGTGCTATCATATTTTTTATGAATAGTACACCTGGGTCTTATATTCTATTTTTGGTTTGTAAAAATAGTAAAAAAAAAAAGTTCTCACAAAAAAAATATTAAAGCAGAAATTTGTAGATGCTGTACCTAAAACGAAAAAAAAATACTTTTAAAACTTTATAGATTTGTTTGTGTTCAGACAATTGCTCCAAATAATCTATCATCATTTGTCATGAATATATTCTTTATTTACTATCGGAGATTTTGATTTTAGAAAAATAGTTTCCAGTGATTTTAAAATCAAGATAAAAAGCTAAATAAGCATTTGCTTAAAGTTTTTTTTTGAAAATTATTTAAAAGGTTATCACAATATTCAATAACTTTAAGTACAAACATTTAGTAAGAACATTTACGTTTAATTTTATACGGTTTAAGCTACTTCAAGTATTTTAGTGCATACTTCTAAATTTGCATAAATATTTTGTCATAACAAAGGCTACTATTTTATTTTAACATATTTATATTGTTCTACATTAAGTCCAAAATCTAATATGACATAGTCATATTAGATTTTATTTGTTGCTTTTCAAACAATTTAATCATTTTCATGATTGACAATAGAATTGTTTCATAGGCATCACCATATTTCATAAAAAACCGGGACATAATATACGAGGGTGGATCAATAAGTCCGTGACTTTTTAAATGAAACACAGTTTTTTTTGCAAAAAAAAAAAAAAAAATATTTTTCAACATAATATCCTTTCAGCTCAATACACTTAGTCCAACGTTTCTCCAATTTTTGTATCCGTTCCAAAAAATACGATTTTTCGAGGTCCATAAAATAGGCATATCTTGGCCATATGGGGTCGTTTTTTTTTTATCCTCGTTAAATCGGTGCAATAACTTGGCATAATATTCGCCGTTAATTCTTTTTCCCTTTTGAAGGTAATCGATGTGGATTATCACGCGTACATCCCACAAAACTGTTGCCATCACCTTATTAGCCACGATAACGTTTATGGTCAATTGAGAGCAAACGCGGCACCCATCTTCCAGACAGCTTTCTTAAACCCAACTGATCATTTAAAATCGAAACCACACTGCATATGAAATGCCTATGGCATCAACAATCTCACGCACTTTTACTCTACGATCGGCCAACAACATATCGTGGATTTTTTCGACATTTTCGGGTGTATTGACCTCAATTGGCCGTCCAGACCGTTCAGCTGCATTTGTAATTGTACGACTACAACAAAAGTCATTAAATCACTTCTTCACCATTGATTTGATTGACGTTTTTTTCGCAAAAAATAATTTTAATGAGCACTCAAAATTCACTTTTTCGATTTTTAAAAAATCCGAGTTAGAAATGAGGGAACTTGCTCAAAATTTGACATTAGTCTATTAAAAGCTGACACTTGATGGTAGCAGTCAAACAGTCACGGACTTATTGATCCGCCATCGCACAACAAACAAAATCAACTTTATGAGAATTTTTATGCCTTAGTGTATAAACTGGCTGATTATTTAAATCTAATTATAAAATCAAAACTATTTAAAAAGCAACATTTTTTACATGTCAATATACTTTATATATCATTATGTGTAGTATATGTGTTTGTTGTATTAGAATTTTTAAAAACAACATATACCCAACAAACAATGTTTGTATGAGAAGAGCCGTGGTATGCTAACTGTCCAAAAATGTTTTAATTTTGGTATTAAGAATACAAAAATTGTTTTTTTCGGACTAAGTCTAAATTGTAATATGATATTGTCATATAAGACTTTATATGCGCTTTTGTTTGATCATTTTTCATGATTTCGTGATGATGATAGGCATCACGCTAATCTTTAGTTGTTCGAAAAAGAAAACGATATTCATATTAACTTCATTGTTAAGGAATGGAAGTGTAAATATTTAGTGCGCTATTGATATTTCTATGGATTTATTTAGTTAACAAATTTAAAAAAATTGTATGCGATAAGCCTACTGTTTTTGTACTTAGGCCTCCAAAAAGCGAAAATCGCATTTAAAATATTTTTTATTTTTTAATTGATGAGTAAATTGAATTTGGATTTAAGATCAAAATACTTCGGTCAGTCAACACATTACAACACAATTATCATATAATGTGCACTATATCTATTGAACGCTGTTTATAAATCGGTTTAGTACACACAGAGAAATAAAATGCCAACCGAATTAAAAAGTGTATATTAAGGGTAACAACTTAAAAGTTCAGTTAGAACAACGATATTTGCCTTAGATTTCTGAATATTTTCGCTGTTGCAACTAAAATTCAGTTGAATTAACCGAACTTTGTTGTAAAAACTAATGTTAAGTTGTGCGCACCGTCTGAAATTTGTAATAACCGAATTTGAGTAGCAGTAACCGAATTTCAGTTGGCAAATAGCTAATTTTTCTCTGTGTGTAGTTTTGTAGTTATAAAATGCAATTACACGTAATATCCTCTTTGTTTCCACGACAATTTCAAATGGAAAATTTCGCGCATTAAATGGGGGACAATTATATGGAAACTTGGGCGAACATGGAAACATTTTGGCAAATATCAATAGGTTTTGTCATTGCGGTAATATAAGCCAGTGTGCAAAATTTCATAAAAATATCTTAATATTTGCATCGTGAATAGAGAGAACATATTAAATTTTGATACTTATGCATTAATGGCCATTACTTTAAAATGTATTAATAGATTTTCTTTGAGAATGACTTATTTTCTTTTTTTTTATTTCAATTTCATGTTTTATTATTGAAAATTTCCTAAGAAATTTATAATAAATATTCCAATCTTAACCTAATTTAGTAATTTATTTGGTATTACAACTTTTTCTCAAAAACGGTGAGGTGCCCCTAAACTAAAGACAGGACAAATTTTGAAATGTTGTTGATTGGCCGCGAAAAAAGGCGCCACCTTAATTTTTTTCGTTGCTTTTTATTTTTATCGACTCAGGCGCTCCGTGACATAAAGAGTTTTTGCTAACTTCGAAACCAGTAGAGACAACGTTAAACGTTAAATGCATTACCAAATAGGCTTCTTAATACTGCATTAAAAAAATAAAATTACACATAGGTGTTCACGTTGGCGCACTAACGATATGAAATATATATACAAATTTTCGTAGCATTAAAACTTTTTTTTGCAGATTTAATGTGATTTTTATGATCAGGGACATTATGGACCTAGCCGTATCCTTGCTACGAAAATTCTACATACAAAGTTCCAGCTACATACTTAAGAAGTATACCAATTGTCGCCAGTTTCCAATAATTTCTGTAGCACATAATGCATTCTTCTCTTTCAGGATATATGACAGGTAGGCGTGTCCTTGCTGCGGTTTTGACAAAAATTTTCATTTTTACATGGCTGAACATTATATACTTGAGTACAAAAGTCCTTCTTTTTTTTGGCCAATCGTTATATGACATGTACAATAAACAGCAGAAATTTAGTGGGCGTATAATTTTTGCCAAAAATATGTTATACTTAATAGTATGGAAGTATGTACGTGAATGTGTACTTGCAACATTATTAAACAATGTTTTAATATTTGATTCGAAACATTATTGAGATTTTAATGATGTTTTTTAATTTTGCATTCTATATAAAACCACTAGTATATTATGGAACTCCTCTTTTTAGAAATTTCGTTGTTATCCAAATTATCTTTGATAATATATGCATAACATTGTTTTCCATTTCATAATGTTGGAATAATTATACATGTTGTGCTATTTAAGAGCATTTATGATGGTAACAAAGTAGTCAAAGTCGCTGAATTTTACGAATATTAAGTACAAAATACTTTTAACATTTTTTCATTGAAATTTGTTTAAACGCACCAAATTTCATAGGATGAGTCATATAAAAATAAAATTGCTTTATCGACAAACTCTCACTATAATAAAATAACTTTTTATGTTGCGACTATCTGGTTTGGGCTTAAAGTCAATATATTAAAAAATATTTTATCCCAAAAATCAAACTTAAAATATTGGCATCGTACAAAAATACAAATTTTTTGTTTTGTCAAAAATTGTCATTTTACAATGGATGGTAACCGGTTCGATGCGGTTATCGGTGAGGGTAACGCTATTTTCTGTTATTTTGGTAACGGTATTCTAGGGGTAACGATAGTTTTGTTATTTCGGTTACGGTTTATAGAGTTAACAGTATTTTATTAACATCGGTATTTTAGGTATTTCGGTAATGGTATTTTGAGAATAACGTTTTTTTATTTATTCAGTTAATGTGAATACACACCAGTATTTTTATCCCCATTATGCCCGAATTTTAATGACTGGCTAGCTTATGTTAAAACTTTGGGAAAATATCGCTCATTTACTTGAAGAATGCCACAACTCAAAAACCATAATTTTTGAGTTAATGACGCAGAATTATTCATTATATCACGTATCATATTGTGTAAAAAAGTCGTATTGATATCTTTTATACTGACCTCTTAAGAGAAATTATATCGTTATTTTTTTTTTTCAAGGTGGAAGTAAATTGTAAACTTTAAACTCGTTTTATACAAAATCAAAATTTTTGATTTTGTAGAAATTAATATTTCAACAGTTGAAAATAAACTAAAAAATACAATTGTTTCACACAGAGAAATAAAGTGCCAACCGAAGTGAAAAGTGTATTTTAATGGTAACAACTTATAAATTCAGTTAGTACAACGATATTAACATTAGATTTCTGAAAATTTAGGATTTTGCAACTAAAATTGAGTTAAATTAACCGAACTTTGTTGTGAAAACTTACGTTCAGGTATACCTAACGACTGAAATTCATTGTTAGTGTATACAGTGGTGTTCAAAACATTTGCAACTGAAATCATGGTTTAGGTAATTATAATTTTTCTGATCAAAAAGATTTGTGGTATAAGTTCTTGTTTTTTTTTATTAAATTCAGTTTTAGCATATTATTTTACAAATACAAAAAAATTATTCATAACTTCTCAAAAATAAAATAAAAGTAATTTTAACAAAATAAGTCGATAGTGCAGTGTTCAAAACATTTGCAGCTCTTAAAGTAATTACCAGGAAAAACAAACAATGTTTTTAACGGTCAGTATTTTGTAGAGTAGTCATTATTTTTTATAACATCTGAACACCTCTTAGGCATTGAGGCAATGAGCTTTTTAATATAATCGTCAGAAATTTCATTCCACTGCTTCTCCAACTCGACGAAAAGTTCATCACCATTTCGGAATACTTTATTTCCGATATTCCGTTTTACAATCATCCACATGTTCTCAATCGGGTTGAGATCGGGAGATTGAACGACATGATATTAATTTAATTTTCCTGCAGTCAAACTTTACAACCCCCGCCGTGTGTTTTGGGTCCATGAGAGTGGAATCTCCCATTCAGCATACGGAAGCATAACTGAACTCAAAAGATCTCTATAGATTGTGGCCGTCATTGTGCTAGTGATGCGGTGAATTGGGCCAATACCATTTCCGAAAAACCAGCCCGACACCATAATGTTTCCACCTCCGTGCTTCACTGTGGCGGTTGTGTATCGGCGATTAAACTTTTCGCCTAGTGGTCTTCGAACATTGGCTCTTTCATCTGAGGAGGTTGAATTTAGATTCATTTGACCTTAATACACTTTCCGTTGCTGTTGAGTCCATCTTAAATGGGTGCGTGCAAAGTCAAACCGAGCTTTTCGGTTTTTTTTTCCGACACAAACGGTTTTTTGTACATCCATAACTTCTAAGACTATATTCTCGGGCTCTTCTTTAAATGGTGGGAAGACTGGCATCTATTAAAAGTTCAGTTTTAGCTTCTCTGGGAACTGCTTTGGGATATTTCGTAAAAAAATTCTTGATTTTCCGATCTTCTCTTACAGTTGTAATACGTGGTCTTCCACCTTTATGAGTTATGTGGATGTTACCACTATTAACAATGAGGCAAATCGTTGATTTTGGAACGGAGTACTTTATAGAAATTTCTTTTTGGGAAAGTCCATTTTGAAAATCATTTAAAACTTTTGATTTAAAATCAGAATTGTATTTCTTTCCTGCCATTTTTTACAAAAATTATTCTTACGATGTTTATGCTTCCAACATATTATTACAACTAATAAAGAATGCATTTGTTAGTATAAATTGTTTCGTTAAGAGTAAGAATAATGAGAGTTGCAAATGTTTTGAACACCTGCATTTTGAATACATCTAACTTATTAATTTTTTTGTTGTTTTAATTTAACGGAATTCATTTTTTTTATTTGTTTAACATAAAACAATGTATGAAGAATATGTAAAATATAAAATGTTAGTAACTAAGTGTGATTTGAAGAAAATAAATCAATGAAAACAACAAATGCGATCTCAGTTCCAAATGTTTTGACCACTACTGTATATGTATTTTAGTTATTATGGAAACGGTATTTAAAAAATACTGACATTTCAGTTATATAGGTAATGGTATTTCACGAATAACGGTTTTACAATTATTTATTCAGCGATAACGATAGTCAGTTAAAACTGATTTGAATCGATAGCGGTATATTAGCAGTATTGCCTAACTTTCCTACTTTTTACTGAAAATTTCTTCGAGTTCTGGTTTTACTTGTTTTTCTAATCTTTTATTTTTGCCTTAAACCCAAAAACACAATGTTATAGATGTATTTACTTTAATCACACACTTTCACAAACCTGAAAATCTTGGTAACGATTGTGATGATGAGTAAAGATTTTTAACGTAAGCAAATAACCATCAACTAATAAAATCCACATACGAGAAGCTGAGTTGGAGCCAAAAACAGGTACCAACCTAAAAGTGTTTCTTGTTTAGGGTGCCAAAAAACTAATTTGCATTTTAATTGTATCATTCACAACCCCATACACAAATCTACTACACATCCTTTTTGCAAACACATATACTACATGCACACATATACATACTAACCCTATTGTACGTGTGTATTATAACTGAGATTTTGTGTTTGTATTTTTGCTCGTTTCAAAAAGACATGTTGTTAACACGTTTTATGTTGTTTACAATTTGTTTACAAAAAAAATTTATACAATTTTTTTTTTGTATAATTTTCTTGGTTTATTTGTTTACCTTAAGATTTATTTGCATTTTAATTTATCTTGAAGTTTCTCAATAAAAAAATATGTGTCAAGAAAATTAATATGTAGGTTAGGCTGCTTCTTGAAACAACAAATTGTCGAAATTATTAAGGCATAACCCTACACTCATGAAAATAAACCTGTACAAATAAAAAAAGCTACTAAAAAGTATTTAAAAATGTTCTTGCAGAAAAAACTACTAAAATTAGCAAATTTTTGTTAATAAATATTAGTAATATAAGAATACCAAAAATAAATCTGATGTATTTACAAATATTTAAATATATTCTTGGATGGTAACAGATTCGTTATGGGTATTGGTAAGTGTAACGCTTTCTTCTTTTATTTCGGTAACCTTATTTTAGAAGTAACGGAATTTCAGTTATTTCGGTAACGCTTTGTTGTAAATTTTTTCTGGTTAAATCTTAGTGTGAATATCTTCTGCTCAAATCAATATTAATAGCTTTCATAAAATACTAAAGTTTTTTTTCGACCTTATTGGCTTTATATTACGAAACTGAATGAAATAAAATATATTAAAAATTAAATACTTGAAAGCTGTGCTAAAATCAAGAAAAAAGTATTTTTTAACTTTGTAAACAAATAATTTATTAATTTGAATACAGTAATTTACTTAAATATTATTTATAAATTATATTTACATTTAAAACAAAAAAGATTAACGAGCTTTCCACCTCCGTATATTTACAAAAATAAAGCAAATCAAACATATTAGCTAGGTTGATACTAGTATTTCGATCTGGCTAAAGATCTCATCAGAACCCGAAGTTTTAGAAAAGCTAGAGCCTCCATAATAGGCAGAACTTTAACAAAAAAACCTATTAATAATCAATTTTGCTCCATACTTGAGCCAGAGTACACACTAATTTTTTTTTATATAAATAGAACATTTTTGGTCTTCAAAGTTTAGTAACGTCATGATGCTTGCTAGGAAAATACCTAACCACGTGCTTGATTACTAAGAAGACAAGAATGGAGCAAAATTGATTATTAATAGGTTTTTTGTTAAAGTTCTGCCTATTATGGAGGCTCTAGCTTTTCTAAAACTTCGGGTTCTGATGAGATCTTTAGCCAGATCGAAATACTAGTATCAACCTAGCTAATATGTTTGATTTGCTTTATTTTTGTAAATATACGGAGGTTGAAAGCTCGTTATAAATTGAAAATAACATAAAAATAATCTCGATGTACACTCTAATTAATTCCTGTTGAAATTTACCCAACTTATAGTAGGAAAATGTACTCCTACTATAAGTTGAGTAAATTTACTCTATGTGTGTAAATGAAAAAAATACGCACATTGAGAGTAAGTTTGTGAACACAAAGTTGGTAAATTTACAATGGAAGTGCGTAAAATTTTGATAAAATTTTTAAATAAATGAGTAATTTTACCAAAATTTCGTGTAATAAAGCATGATTTACGTGCAATTATACGTATAAAATGCGTAAAAATACATATTTATAAACGTAAAAACCCCCTAAAAATGCGTATCTTTACCTTCCGGTAAAAAAGAATAACAGCCCAAAAACATTTTCAAATAAAACAAAAAATTAATTTTTAGAAAGAGTTTTATTAATGTGTTGTATAATAATAAATTTAATAATAAATATTTGTTTGTATATAAGTTGTTGTACATATACAGAGCTTCAAAGATTGAAGTATATTATAAAAAAATTAAATCGGATTTTTTTAAATCGAATAATTTTTTTCCTTTAATCATTGCGAATTCAATAATTGGGAGTTCACTCTATTTTTAACTTAATCGATTTACAATTTGCCGAAACCGGCGAAACTGAAAAATACCGCCAGAATTGAAAAAAAATCGCTAAAATCGAAAAAAATATCGTTAAAATGAAAAAAAATTTAAAACAATCTCCAAAATAAAAACAAACGCCAAAAATGTAAAAATTACTTAAATTTAAAAAAATCGACAAAATTTAAAAAAATCGCACAAAATTAAAAATAAATTACTAAAAAATCGCCAAAAATTTCTAAAAGTGAAAACGTTGCCAAAATAAAAAAACTTCAAAATTTAAAAACGGCAAAAGTAAAAAATCGCGAAAATTAAAAAAAAAAAATCACCATAATTGATAAAAAATTGTTCAAATTGGAAAAAGTTGTCCGTGTCTTTTATTTATCTCTGTTAGTTTTTGAAACATAGGCGATGTTTCATATAAATACTCTTTTTTATCTGCGATGCTTACTTTTCGATTTACGAATCCAGCCAATCAAATCGAAATTTAGGATCGTTGTAGGGGTAATGGGGTTGAGTTTTGAACAATGGTGCAGCAATTTTTCCCAAAGCTCCATTAGGTTTTGTAATATGTACCTTTTAAAAATTTGAAAGTTTGCTTCATTTTTGGCGATTTTTTTTTTGCAAATTTTTTATTTTTAATTTCGAAATTTTTTTAATTTTTAGCTATTTTTCTAATTTTTGGCAATTTTTTTCATTTTTGGCGATTATCTTTAAATTTTAGCATTTTTTTCATATTTGGAGATTTTTTTTTAATTTCAGCGATTTTTTTTTTATTATTTTTTTTTTTCATTTTTGGTGATTTTTTTTATCTTTCTCAATTTTAGCGATTTTTGGCGATTTTTTCAATTTTGGCAATTTTTTTCAATACTGGCGATATTTTTAAATCGATTGAGTTAAAACCGACTGAATAAATCGAATGAAGAATTTTATTCTTTAAAGTTCTGTACATATATATTATTTTGAAAATATTTTTCCACAATTAGGCTGCAAACACTTGGAGAGAAACTATAAACTAAACACTATCACAAATAATACAGTTATAAATTTTTTTATCACTAAAACTCTCAATAAATTAAATTTTTGGATTTTGTTGGCTTTTTTTAATTTGTTTAATTTTTTCAATTTAAAAATGTCAAAATATTTATTACTATTATAAGTTAGTATATTTATAAACTTTGTGCGTAAACATTTTATTTAACAAAATAATAGTACTTTTAGGCATAATGTGTTTAATTGTAAACACATAACACAAGGCAACAATTTTGAAAAAATTTTAGGGGCTTTGAAAACCACTATACAATTTTGATGTATTGTGGTCCCAGTAGTACAAATATGGTTCAATTTTGAAATTCTATGGAGAGGTTTTTTTTTTAAAAATTTTTAATTAAAATTATAAATTTTTTTAGACGTGTCTGCACATAATTAATGATAACTAAAAAAAAATTAGTCCGATATTATTCAAATAAATTTAGAAAAACTGAAATTTACATAGCCTTTAATCCGTTATCAATCGGCTCAGTATTCAATCGGCTCAGTAGTTTTGGAGTTATAATAAAAAATTGAGGGAAAAAATATTTTTTTTACGTGAAAATAGCAAATTTTTTTGGTTAAAAAAAATCATAAAAAATCGAAAACGGCAAAAATCGTTCAGATTTATTGCTTTATCGCAAAGCCACATGTAATAGGAACAAAATGAGATATCGATCATAAAAATCGATTGATTTTTTTCGAATTTATTCACAATTAAGTGAATTCGCTCATTTTCACCAAATTTTAGTTTTTTGTCTGATATACATAAAATTGAGTAGTTAATGTTCTTCTTTCGATTGATTGAATTTTGAAAACATTTTCCCCATGCTATGTACAAATTTTCACATCAAAAATGCATTACATAGTAACATTCGTGTATTTTTTGGCAAAACCCTACCTAGAATATAATGATTCTATTCTTCGGAAAGACATTTGTGTTGGATGAGCTTAAATGTAAATAAATAAATAAATTAAATAGTGGAAAATTTATATTTTATTATTCACATTTATTATAATAAATAAAACAAGAAAATAAATAAATATGTATTATAAACTACAAACTCTGAAATTTTCTTTTAGTCGATTTTCTACTATTGTTGAATAACGAAGTGTTACTCTGAATACTCCAGCAAAAATCAGCCATCATGTGTGCATCCCAGCGACCCTGGTATCGTTCCTCCATTGTCACTCAAGTCTCCTAGATTTTCAGGAAAACGATCTAAGTGACTGTGCAGGTAGTGTAATTTGATGCTCACGTTGCATCCAAGATTCTGGAAGTGAGTTAACATCTCTTCAACGTGCGCAACGTAATCATCACCCTTGTTATTTCCTAAGAAATTTTGAATAGCCCATACAAACGAATCCCATGCATTCTTCTCAATTTCTGACATTGAACTGCCAAATTCAGTATCGTTCACCAATTTGCGAATTTGTGGGCCATCAAATATGCTTTTTGTACTTAAACAAAAATAACACTCGGATGCGTGGTTCGCTGTTTCTCTCCATAGCATAGGCTTCAAAATTTCCAAGTGTCGTCTGTAAAATGAAAAAAAAAATTGAAATCAGGAATATGAAGAATTCAAATTTTAATTAAGAAATATTGTAATTATAAAATATTCCAAATCTATTAATTTATACTTACTTTACGTTAGAAGACTTCATAGATAAATTCAATCGACATGGAATGCATATAGTACTCGGTGTCCAATGCTGGTTCAAATTGTGCGGATAGATATTATAGCAATCTTGATATGACTTTTGCAATGAAGTTAAGAACCACTTCCGTTTTTTCCCGGTGATATATTGGCCGCACACATAACAAAATAAATCTGGATCGTTTTTACATGAAAATGTTCTGGCTTTCTGGCTCATTTTTATTAATATTTGAAAATTGTTTTTAACTTCTAAGCTGTATGACTCTAATTTTGTGTAGGTATTAAATGATGTTTGCGTTATCGCAACCACTTCTTGAATGAAATAAAAAGGGTCAAGGAGATCTTATAAATACTGATACTATAATTTGGGATAACCCTTTGTGTGGATACAGTTTGTGTGTGCTGCAAATTTTTTATTATTCCCAAGAATCCTAAAAAACATTAAGGACTTTTATGAAAAAAAAAAAATTATCCGTTACAGGTAGCTAACGGAAAATAAGAGCACTTCAGCGTACACGCACATTTATGAGCGTTTTATTACTATCCTACCGCAATCGTAAAAATTAAACAATCTTTTGTTTATTACTTATTTTTTTTTTAATCATTAGAATCATAAAAATGTCATAGAAGTTTTTCCCAAAGGGGTTTTGCCAAAATGCGTGTCGTAAAATGCACCTGAGTTTTTATGTTCTGCATTTTCATTATGTAGGTACAATTTTCTACAGTGCTTGTAAATATGCGATACCTTCAATTAATTGTA
Organism: Delia radicum; assembly: GCA_021234595.1. Lineage (NCBI taxonomy): Eukaryota > Metazoa > Arthropoda > Insecta > Diptera > Anthomyiidae > Delia > Delia radicum. The sequence goes on from CM037854.1 coordinate 81,737,609, forward strand.
AATAAAAATGTAAAGCATGCATCGATTTTTATGATCCATATCTAGTTTAATTCGCATGATATGTAGCTTTACTACAAAAAATAAAAAGTAATATTTTTTGCAGTTTTCGATTTTTTCCAGATTTTTGTTTTTCAAATTTTTTTTTTTTTTTAGCATTTTTTTTTTTTTTTTGCTAACAATTTGTTTCATAACTTTGAAACTATTGATCGCATTAAAAAATTTGTACAGTTCTTTAAAGATATTGTAAACCTTAATTTTTGTAAATTTAATTTGACAAAATCGGACTAGTTGTTTTTGAGTTATGACAACATAAGTGGAGAAATGGCTCAAAATATTGTCAATTTAAAAAAAAAATTTTTTTAAAAAAAAATTATCCATAGAATTGAAAAATTTTACCATTTTTGTACTTAGGCAGCCATGATGCATCAAATCTATATAGTGGTTAGTCAAGCCTTTTTTTGCTGTTGACCTGTGTAATTGGTAAAAATACTGTAAGTGGGTATTATTGTATATAAAAGTGTGCGCAAAATAGTTTTACGCATTTTGATGTATAAATTTACCGAATTTGCGTAATAATACATGAAAATTTACTCGTTTTATATTAGTAAATTTACAATCATTTTTTAGAGTGTATATAAAAACAAAAAACTAATATAACTGTAAAAAAGATTAAAGGTTCGTTCACAATACTGGATTACTATCCGCTTCATATCGGTTTCAAGAAAAAAGTAGTAGAATTATACAAAATATATTTAAGTGCAAAAGAGAAAGGAACAAATTAATCTGCTGGTATACGCAGTGATGTAGTACAGTGATTTTACCCTTATTTTTAAAATTGATTTCTTTCAATTTTAGTGTCAATTATTATAAATGAAATATTAACCTATCTTAGTTTCAAATTAATAACATTATTGATTTAAATTTACCCTAAATCTAATAATATAAAGTTTTCATAAATTATTCATTATTGAAAACCCTAGAATGTTTTGTAAAATATAAAGAACTTTATTTAATTTTACAAAATTGTTTCATAAAAAGTAAACGAAACATCGAAAATCTTTTCGTAAAACACAAAAAAAAAATTCTTTTAGTGTATAAAAAATTTCGTAGTTTCGTATATTTTATGAAAGATTTTCCTGGTGTGAAATAACGAAATATTTCGTACGAAAGGTTTAGTATATATTATTTGTTTTTTTTTCAGCGTAGTTTTTAAAATTTGTTAATATCATTGTTTGTTATTTCTGTGATTGGTATAAATTATTTTGGGAGGTACTTCGGCCCAGCCTATCGACGCCAATGCCACTTTATGAAGAATAGTTTCACGAGTTTAATTGAAGCTTTCATTACTTTTCGTCCATAAAAACTCTTTCTGTGAACTTCCCAGCAAAACCACACATTACCAAATCATGGGTAAAGTAATGTATCGCCATAGGGCTCCATGCATTACTTTACACGTTACTTCACTGATGAATTTTACAGGCGATGAGCCTAAAAGTAATGGGTGGACTCATTACCTTGTAGGGGTAAAGTAACTGGTTACTTATATGGAAATGTGTCTATAAATAGATTTTCATAAAAATAAAATGCATAAAAATTTTTTTTTACAGACATTTTTTTTAATTAAATATATACCGTTTTCTTTTTTTTTTTAGAAAATAAATGCTCGGATTCGAACCTGGGATCACTGATATTTAACAATTATTTTGGCGAGAACTCTACCAACTGATCTATCGATACATATAATATTTTATTGTTTAAAAAGTAAATGAGTTGTTGTGCTTCGTGTTTTCTTTCGTGATATCAAAAATATATACCTTACCCTCATGTTTACAAAATATCACAAGGTAATGTGTCTATAAATAGATTTTAAAAATATATATTAATAATTACTTTACTTTTATAATTCATGCATTATGTAATTGATGATCGGTAAGTCATTATTTTATGTTTTGAAGTAATGTATAATGTAATGAGGTATCATTACAAGGTAATCCATGAGTGTTTAATTATCGGTAACTCATTATTTCTTGTTGGAAAATAATGATACAGGTAAGAAGTACACATTATAAGGTAATGCTTTACTTTATCGCACCCATTATCAAAGTTTTTCTGGGTTCTCTCAGTTTTTGAAAAATGTTAAAAGTTGTTCCATTATTTATTTGTCTAATATAGGTGAGGTGAAAAAAAAATTTTTTGATTACACTTTACTTTAGAATACTAGTATGTCGACAAGCATGAATATAAGAAGAAAAATAAATTTATTTTTTATCGGGAAAACTTTAAATGCTTTTAAAGAAATACAATGTACTATAATCCTAAACATATTTAGCAAATAGTGAAAAATAATTCGTTGTAGGTTGGACCCATATCCGAATTTTATACTTTCGTGAGGAGACCATCAGAGAGCAATGTTTTTTTTTAATGTCTACTGAAAATTTCTGTAAATTTTGTTTAATTTTTCTTTTGAATTTAAAAGGAATTTTTTTAAATTTAATATAACATGACTTTTTACTTTTTCATTTCTTAATTTTTATTGATTTTTTGAATTTTGTTGTGGATTTTCTTACATTAAAAACAATTTTAAATTTCAGTTTACTTTTTGTATGGTAATTTTTAGATAACTAGTTAATTTTAATAGCCCTTCTATATTTTTTGTTTTGTTAAAATTGGTCTTTTTAACTGAAAATGCAATAACAGATCGTAAAACGCTTCGCCGGGTTGGTTCCTGCATTTTAACTATATATTATTTGTAGTGCTATTGTTTTGTATTCTTTTCCATTTTCTTATTGTTTTATTGTTTAATTTTTTTTTTTTTTTGTTGTATTTGTTTATATATTTTGAATTTTTAGAAACACGCCAAATATATAAATTAGCTGTTAGCCAGCCAACATGCATAATCAAGATTAACTCAGGTAAAGCATTTTTCTTTTAAAAAGAACGTTCTTAAATAAAATTTAGAAATCTATTTTTAGACACAACTCCTGACACGTCTCAAGGTGTCAAAAATTTGGAAATTGACGCATTCTACGCCAACGCCATGTTAATCCATTTGTAAATTATAAAAAACTTCAATTTACAATCAAGTTGAAACTATATTTGGAAAAAAATATTAATTTATAGTTTTTCACATACCGAAAATAATTTGTCATTATAATTAAGTTAAAAACTTCTTTCTGTTTTACTATTCTATTGTTTTCTTTGAAAGTAAAGAATATCAAACATTAACGATTTATTAGCTTTAATATGCCAAGCATATATAAAACAATTAACACTGTGCCTCGTGGGTGGTTAACGTGAAGTACAGTGAATACAGTTTTTAAGTAATTTTTATGAAAAATTTTATTTTGTTTATTAAAATTTCAAACAAATTTAATTAAATACATTTTAATATATGAAAAGAAATTAAATTATTTTAATATGATAGAAAATGTAAGTAGTATAAAATAAAATGCTACAAAAAATGTCACAAAACGTTGTTTTATTTAAAAAAATAGTGGTAATTTTCAAAGGAAATACAATTTTACTTTGTTGTAGAAGAAACAGAAATAACAATAAACCTTGAATTAATACAGTTCCATAAAATGAGGGAAAATAATAATATTTTTCTCTCTTTTAATTTTCTAATTGAAACAATTAAAAATGCATTTAAATGCGTTTGTATTGCTTGAAGCATTACTAGAATTTAACTATATATTTTTTAAAACCGGGTAAAGTAGCATAGTACAATAAAGGATGATCTAGTCAAACGTAAACGTATCTCGGTATAGAAAATTTAATAAGTTAAATAATAATAGAAGCTGCTCTGTAGTGCTTGTTGTTTCATTCATATGCATTAAACGTATGGAAAACGTAAACGCACAACAAAAATCAGTTTTTATTAGATTTCCATTGTGTGTTTGTGTTTTCTAAATGTTCAATGCATATAAATGATACAACAAACACTTTACAACATCTTCTATTCTTATTTGTCTTATTAAATTTTCTATACCGAGATACGGTTACGTCCGGCTGATTCTGCCTTAAGTGTTTGGCCTTTTCTTTTAGCTCAATCTTGGTACCGACAAGCACGTTTATTACAATTCTGTGTAGGGCAAAAAGAACCACAAAATACAAAAAGAAAAGTTAACAACAAAATTAAATGTATATCATTGGGGTTTAATTTTGGTTAATCGATTAAAACATTATTCGATTAATTGCAAACATTTGAGTTAATATCCATATAATCCCAATTGGATTTTCATTTTGAAGATATATAGAGAGAACAGATTCATTGTGGCAACCGATTTTTTGACAACTGGTTGAAGGTTTTTTGACAACTGAAGTTGTAGCAGTCGAACGTATTTTTCGATAAGTTTAAATATAATGTCCCAACCAAAACTCTATTAGTCGAATTTAAATCGTCATAAAAACATATATTTGTGGTTTCAGCTGAACAATACAGTTGGCAAAAAAATTCGGACATCATAATTATCCTTAATTCTTCCTACGCGAAAAGGGACCGGTTCCAGGTGATACGTAGGACTGATGATAAGGTGACAGGAACCAGTACTTTGTCAATATTTTCATATGAAAAGGAGCGGTCACTTAAACATGGCTTTGTGACTTCTTAGGAGTTGTGTCTTATGCCCTGGTTCTGTCGACGGAATAAACCGTCTTACCGACAGACTAAAAATAGTCGAAAATTCTATTCAGTAAGACGTTTGGTTTGCGTTTGGCCTCAGCTAAAATTAAAGTCTTTGCAAAAGTAATCAAATATTTGCTTTTACTAGGTGGCAGGGAAGTCATTAAAATCCAACGGGTTTTCAATAAAAACAAGTTTTCTAAATAAAAATTAAAATTTGTATAAAAAACAATTTTGATTCTTCGGTGAAGAAAATTTGTCGGATTATGAAAATTTTTTGTTCAACAAAACCCTCAGAATCGAATAACTTTTTTTTAAAAACATTTTTTAAACCTGAGACTGTTAAAACTTTCTATAGATAAACTCAAATAAGACACTAGCGAATGGAAGCCAGCATTTTCTGGTCTGCTACGACCTTCATCAACATTCTTCTTGCCTTGTAGTGTTAATTGTAAATATCACTTATTTAACCCACAAAAGCAAAGAAAATGCTAGATGTTAGTTAACCACCAATCAGCTTTGCCTAGTTTATTATTGAGTTAAGATGACATTTTCTTTTGATTTTTTTCTAATTTTGGTGTTTTACATTCAACTGTCGGTTAAACTTATTATGAGAAGTATTTTTCTTTCTGTTTAATTATTCTATACTTTTCATTGAAAACTTTCATTTATTTATTAAAAATTTAATACGCTAAAGAAAAAGTTGCATTCAAAATAGTTTTATACAAATGATTCAGCTTTTCATTAATTTTATGAAATTCATTCACTTTGCGAATTTATAAGTTTAGTGAAAAACTTTATTAGATTCGTCAAAAAAAATCTATCAGAACAAGAAACCCTTTGGGCTCAGAGCTTTGGGCTGACAGTCTTAGGGAGGTTTTTTACCCGAAGCATTTTTAAATTACAAGTTCCTGGTTCTAGCTATATAGGCTGCGTGATAGGAGTCAGTCAATAATGCTACTATTTTGTAAATACAGATTAGATTTTTTTATTTTTCGAAAATATATATTCAAAATAACTTCCGATGGCAACAAAATACTTGCCTTCGGGTTTGATTGCGGTAACCTTTTATTTCCGTTTTACTGAATCAAGCATTCAATCAATTTATGACGAAAACCATCAAAAATCGCCTTAGGAAATTGAGGCATTAAAATGGTTTATCTTTATGAAAATTCACGAAATAAAAACGTCGACCAGGCGACAGCTGCTTTCGATCAAAAAAATTTCTGCTTACAAGCCAATCGTTTTACTGTCTAAGGTAATGTTTAATGCTGACTAGCTAACAGAAAACTTATATTTTTTACGTGTGTGTTCAAATATAAAAAAAGCTACAAACACTGTGAAAAAAAAAGAAAAATGGGAAAGGAAAAAACATCCGCACCACAAAAATAAGTGAAGTGATATGACCGTGGTTTACCAATCACGAGATATGTCCTAACTTTACACATTTATTTAAGGTTTTGCATTAAAAACACACAATTAAAATTTGGAAACAACAATTTAAATAAAAATAATTTAAAAGCTAGAACAAGCTATTCAAATTCTGGTACACTCTGCAACAAATTCAAGTTGTTTTTCTCACATATAGAAAAAGTACTACTACTTTATCACTTTTCAACCGACTTCAACAAATGATGGCTCGTTGTATTCAGGAAAATGTTAAATTCAAGAACACTGTTGTTTTAGTAGAATATTTGAAAAAAAACCGTAGTAGAAGTTGCAAAAGTTTAACAAAATTTAAAATTTTTGTTGTTTTTAAGCAAAATTTCTACATATTTATATTAATAATATAAATAAATTATATAAATTCGGAAAGACCAGGTAATTTTTTTTTTTTTTTTAAATACTGTGTAAAACCTCAAAATCGTTTAAAAATTACTGAGACACAAATGCTTACATGCGCAAGTTGCACAAATACTCCTTTACCTTTATCTAGAAAATTTGAGGGTATATTTATTATAACTTCTCAAACCGTTTTTGTAATGCAATCTGCTATAATATGGGACTTTTTGCACACACAATTTTGAGCGCTCGCCAGTTTTGTTTTTTAATTTGATTTTCAAATAACTAACAGATTTAAATCTGATAGCAGAGACTAACAAAAACATTTGCTTACATAGGTTATCTCTAATATTTCCTGAGATAGTACCATTTGAAAATGTGAAATTTCAAATTTTGTCCGACTCAGGTCCATGTTTTTGCGAAAACCGGGACGAAATTGGGAACAATTTCTTTTTTAGAATATTTGCTATTTACCTAAATAAATTCTTGATTAAATGCAAAGAAACGAATGCAATATCGTGTGCCACTCAAAAACTACTTCGTTTAAAGTAAAATTAAAAAACAAATTTTAGCGGTTTTCCCCGAAAGAGCACCGGCAGTCTTTTACCTCCAAATAAATATTTTCTTTCTGAACATGCATTCTTTCTGAGTGTGCATAATATTCTGAAAGGTATTTATATAAATTTTTTTTTGATTTATATACATTTTTGCCCCCAGCCGCTTACAAAGTTGCGGCATTTTTAAGACAACTATCATTTTTAACCTGCAGTTAAAAATTGTCCACATCTCAAATTAGGTAGCTAAAGCTGTTGCATATACTCCAATATATACCTAATTTATAGGGTAAGTCGCTTTCAATCCCTGGTTTAAATGTAGACATGTGAACAAAAATGTAAAAAAAATCACATTTTTGGAATTTTATCTTTATTTTTGGGAATTGTGGCAATGCTTACAGCAAATCTTAAATACGGATATAAATTTCACATTGCTGACTTAATAGTGAAATTTAAGGGATAGTGACTTCTCATTCCCAGTAGAAATGAAAGACAGGGGACCACCTTCAATTAGCAATATTTACTAGCGAATCTTAAATTTTAAAATAAAGTAAAACAATTCTACACTCAAAATTTTTTGTATTTAGTTTAAACCAATTGAAAGTTTAATTAAAAATAACTGATAAATCATTTAAAAACCGGTCTACTTACCTTTTATTTAAATCAGATGTTTCTTATTATTTATTTTTGAATATAATTTAAACAACTGACAATTCAATACTAGCAAATGAATTGTAAGTTTAAAATAAATGTTAGAATTTCACATAAAGATTCGATAAAAATAACATGTTTTATTCAGTTGTTTGAAATTGTTTCAGTTTCTTTATTTTTGTTCACACACAACAAAACACATCTTTTTAATGACTTAAGTATGTGTGTACATTTTTTCAAGTGCTTGGAATATGAATTGAAATACTTTTTTACATAAACAAACAATTTCAACCCTTAACATTAGGGCGGGTCGATTTAGAAATCGCTCAACGTTCAAGGAAAATCGTATTCTAGGGATCAAAATAAGAAACTTTGCCGAAGGAACCATACCTCTAAAATTTTGAAAAATCCCACCTAATCGACTATATTTATACTATATTTCTTTCGGAGAAGAAATAGAGACCTTAATCTTGGAAAGACTCCTCCTACTTTCTGAAATATCTCTATCCCGAGATTTGTACATTTTGCTAAAAAAAACACGGCAAAAAAGCCCTCTTTTAACTTAAATTTTAACCCCTAGAATGATGATTTATGCATTAATCTGCTTGAGCGTCTCCCGGAGAAGAAGTATCTCCCATAATCTTGGAGAGATTCCTCCTACTTTCTGAAATATCAAAGTGGGCTTTTTCAAAAATTGACCCCACGGGTCAAAAGTCGAGACATCAGAATTCGTTTTAGAGGTATGGTTCCTTCGGCAAAGTTTCTTATTTTGATCCCTAGAATACGATTTTCCTTGAACGTTGAGCGATTTTTTTGCCTCCATACAAATCGACCCGGCCTACTCTACATGTAGGGCTGCCTCAGACTGAAGCTTTATCTTTAATAATAAGTCCTTACTTTAGTTCAAGGACTCACAGGACATCGTCTTAACTAAAACAGACGGATTTTTATGAAATTTTGCAGAAAGAAGATACTAAGTATTAATAGCAAAGCGTTAAAGTTTGAACAATATAAATTGAAGTTTAAATACTTTTTCGCCTAATTTCGCTTTTTCCAAAAAGCGAAAATCCCGATATCTTCTTAAATATTAGCAGAAAAAAAAATTGTTTTTTGAGCGTGGTTATATCTTGGGTAGTGAAATATTTGTTGCCCAAAACTTCTCTTTTATATGCTTTAGTTTTCAAAATGCACCCTAAAATATTATGGCTCATATCGCCTAAATTAGGCAACGATAAACAATTTTGTTGAAGAATTTATTATTTGTTTTTCAAGTGAAGCAAAACATCGTATGCCAGTTAGAGGGTTAATAGAAAACACAGGAATAATAATAACTGTAACCGAAAGAAATACACCACAAATTTTCGTTTTTGTATGTAATCGTTTATTAAATTATAAATAAATGAAAATCCTAAATGAAACTAAAAAAGTCGATTAATAAACGATTAATCAATTAATCGATTAATTTTTCCAATTTACAATTATGTATTAATAAAGTTATCGCCGGCATGTTTTTTGTTAACTGATATACACTCAAAAAAAAAAAAAAAAAAATAGAATTTATAACATAAAAAGGGTTCGCTTTGCAGAATTGCAATCAGTTGAAAAAATTAAAACGAAAAAAAAACTGGAAAACGTCTACGACGCAGTGTACCAGAGCATTGTCATATAAGGGGTTATATAAGTACATATTTGATAATGGAAATTACTTACACTTGTCATTACAAATCTCTTTACTTTTATAGGGATGTCGCGAAAAATAATGACAAAACATTATTTACCACCACAAGAAAAATCAAAAAATTAGTTTTTACCTATATGCTTACTAGTATGAACAGAAATAATGAGTCAAAAAATAAATTTAAAAAAAAATTAATTTAATAAAAAAAATATTTTTTGTATGAAAAAATTTTACAGTATCATATAAGATTTTGGACTTGAGGTAGAAAAATGTTCTAACTAAATATATGAAAATAAAGAAAGTCTAAAAAAAAAAAATGTTTATGTTTTTAATACAACAATTAATACATTTTTGAATTTTTTTAAATGAAATGTGGTCACACGGGACTTGAACCTGGGACTCCAGGTAGTCAGTCAAGCGCTCTACCACCTGAGCGATTTAGGCATGTTATACTGAAGAGATAAAAACATAAATGTCTTGTTTGCATAATATGTCATTATTTACCAGCTTGCAAAAAATCCAAAATAAGTAGTTGTAAGAAAGTAGTAAAAAATATATGTACAGTAGAGCGACTCACGAAAAAAAGTGCTCGATGTACCCTCCTAAAAATGAACCTTGGACTTTTTTAAGATGACATTTAAAATATTTTGGCTCCAGCTTTGACCTCTCGTGAGCTGGACCATTTTGAAAATGGGTCTATTTTTGCATGTTTTGTTAATTTGCGAATCTGTTTCCTTACCAACATATACAATATGGGTATCATAGTTTTTTAAGGCGCGTCCAACTGAATATACAATTTGTCCAAGGACGATCATCCATGTCCTTTTTTTAAGGATATTCTGTAAAAAAAAATGATTTTTGAATTTTTTGTTCGGGGTTGTTTGTAATAAAAATGCCAAATAAACATATTTTAATCTTTAGTCGATTTAATTAAATACGGGTCTCGGCGAAACTGAAAAACCCCGCCAGAATTGAAAAAAAAACGCTAAAATTGAAAAAAATATCGTTCAAAAGAAAAAAATCCACAAAAATTTAAAACAATCTCCGAAATTGAAAAAAAACCTCCAAAAATGTAAAAAATCACTTAAATTGAAAAAATCGACAAAATTTAAAAAAATTCCTAAAAAAAAAAATCACTAAAATTTGCCAAAACTGAGAAATCACCAAAACCAAAAAAATCGCCAAAAATTAGAAAAATTGCTAAAAATAAAATCATCGCCAAAATAAAAAAAAACCTCAAAATTTAAAAACGGCAAAAGTAAAAAATCGCGAAAATTTAAAAAAAAAACCATAATTGATAAAAAAAATAGCTCAAATTGGAAAAAGTTGTCTGTGCCATTTATTTATCTCTGTTAGTTTTTGAAACATAGGCGATGTTTCAAATAAATACTCTTTTTTATCTGCAATGCTTACTTTTCGAGAAAAACGCGATTTACGAATCCAGCCATCAAATCGAAATTTAGGATCGTTGTAGGGGTAATGGGGTTAAGTTTTGAACAATGGTGCAACCATTTTTCCGCCAGCTCCATTAGTTTTCGAACTTTTCAGATTTTCTTTTAATTTTTTTAATTTTTTGCGATTTTTTTTAAGTAGCAGCGATTTTTCTAACTTTTGGCGATTTTATTTAAATGTTACATTTTTTTAAATTTGGAGATTTTTTTTTTAAATTTTAGCGATTTTTTTTATTAATATTAATTTTTTTTTTCGAATGAAGAATTTTATTCTTTAAAGCTCTGTACATATATTGTATTTTGAAAATATTTTTCCACAATTAGGCTGCAAACACTTGGAAATAAACTATAGACTAAACACTATCACAAATACTACAGTTATACATTTTTTTTCATTAAAATTTTCAATAAATTAAATTTTTTAGATTTTTTTTTGCTTTTTTTTAATTTGTTTCATTTTTTTCAATTTAAAAATGTCAAAATATTTATTACTATTATAAGTTAGTATATTTACAAACTTTGTGCGTAAAAATTTTATTTAACAAAATAATACTACAACTTTACCATTTTGCGGATCAAATTATGTTCCAGTTAGATATAAGGCTATATCAAATTTTATACATTTAACGTGTCATTCGCAGAGAACATGCTCCGAGGTCTCAGACACCATCTCACAAAACCTACACATATCCGTGTCCGATTGACCCTTCCTGTGCAGATGGTATCTGTGATTACAATGTCCAGTTAAGTACGACGCCAGGGTCCTCAAACCCCGCCTTTCAAGCGACAAAAGTCGCCTCGACTCCCTACTGGAAAAAGAGATCAATCTCTTAGCCTGGCGCTGGCCAGTATAGTTTTCCCAGTAACCAGAGAATTCAGACTCTCTCCAGAATTCTCTTCTGGAATTCAATCGTTTGTATTACAATCTATACACCCGAAGTAAAAAAAACTTTATTTTTATTTCCGTTAATTTTTTTTGTATCAAATTTTAATTAATTTTCATTTAAAAGGAATTTTGTGTGCACTGAATTTTATATTTTTTTAAGTGTACTTACAACACAGATATCAAATGGCAAGTTGTATACTTGGTATTTGTATTCGCACTCGTACATTAAGCTAAGGGTATTATGTGGATTGTTTAAGAGCTGCTGACAACCCATACATACAACAATTGCTGATGTCTGTATTGCATGTAATTACAACAACTACAAAAATAGCTACAAAAAACTATGAAAAAACACGCTTTGTAAAAAAAAGTTGTACTTGTACATTATAGCATACACTCATAAAAATTTAATATGTCAAAGTCCGTATATGGAAAAAATTTCAAGTCTTTAAAAAAAAATCTATTTACTTGAAAAAATCGCTTATATTTGAAAAATCACCAAAATTAAAAAAATCTCTAAAAAATAAAAAAATTCTCTAAAGTAAAAAAAAAGCAGCTAAAATTGAATAAACATAAATTCAAAAAAAAAAAAATACCAAAAATTTTTCCCAATTTTTGGTGATTTTTAGAAAATTTGAATTAAAGTTTTAATAGTGTATTGAAAATGAAAATTATTCAAGTTCGAGGCCATACTCTATATTTCTTCATTAGGATATTGTCCTAACAAATAATCTATAGAGTTTTTTGTTTTAAAATTTATTATTTGACCCTTTCAGGAATGTGTTGATAGATCTATTTCGGGAATTTTCTAGGTTCCCATCATCAGAACACGTTTTGAAAGCGGTAACAATCCCATGCCAAACATCAAACATTCATATAAACTAGTTTACTCACTACATGAGAACTATTTTTAGTAGATATGACTAAAATCGTAATTGAAACCGAAATCAATTAAATAGTTACAAATTATTTACATTGCTACTACAATTTCATTAATAGGACCAAGTTCAATTAAAAGTTTAATTAAATTAACAAATAATGTAATTATAACTAAATTTTAGTTTTTTGTGTGTATCTTCCCAGCAAGAAATAGTGCTTACCCAGAATCGATTTCGGAAGGCATTATTTGATAACGGAGCGCTTCCAAAGCAAATAAAGAAGGCATGATTTTTGTTTGCGATGTCCCACTTGGTAATATATACATGCCTTCTTAGGCACTAAGAAGCGCTTTTTTGTATGTTGACAGCATTAGTGCTTCATGGTATGCATACTTTAGCGCTTCATTGTAAGCATTATTGACTGCTTCAAAGAATGCATTCTGGCTAAGCAAGGCGGTGAAGCGTTATTTTGGAAGCATACAAATGTAGTTACTGCTTACCAAATCCAGGTTATTTTTTGCTGGGTTTGTTATTGTTTTTTTTTTTTGTTATATTCAATATTAATAGTTTTTTATGGCAAAGTTTAAATGTATTTTTCAAAAGAAAATATGACAATGCTCGAATACTTCACTTTCAAAAATTATGTGTATTATGTAACACCAGCACTCCCATAGCTATTACTACATATATTTCTATATTTATGGTGCAAATTTTTTTAAGTGCATTAAAAAAGTATTATAGATATTTAACAAGTTCTCAGTAATACCCATAAAAAGTTTTATAATTCAACAGGACTTTTTGTTTGTTTATGTTGCAATTTCATACATTTCATTGTGATTTTGTTTAACGACATTTAATTCGTGGATTTAAACTACACTTTATGAAAGTAATTACATTAACATTAAAACGAATAAAAATGCCTGGGCAAAAGTTTTTAAAGCTTTTAAATCAGAGCCTACGATCGAATACGGATAGCCCGATACACGAGCAGCTCAAGAAGTATAGCTAATTTTTTTTGAGTAGTACTTAGCATATCGCGCAAACTTTGTCGGGTTTTTAAGAGTTTTTAAACATAGATTATGCTAAAGTACGAAACTACAAAATATTTGAGACCTACTTCAAAAATTTTCCACACCTAATGAAATTGACATTAGATGCCTCGTATTTTTATGAACTGAGAGGAACGATGGACAGGTTTAGGTAGAATATACACAAAACCTATGTCATGCAAAGTTTCACTTTACGTTGAAACGACAATTAAACTTTTGCTTAGACTTCCAGGGTAGATCGGGTTGAATCTACAAACTTATTTCTTCTTACGCAAAACAAATCACCATTAAAATTAACACCACTACTTTCTTTGTCTGTTTTGTAAGTTTTTTTGTTTAATATTATTTAATTTGTTGGGGCTGACTGTTTCCTACAACTTCTTTTCACAAAATCTCAAACAAGAATGAACCTAAAAAAGCGAAGACGCTCATAAAAATAAAACGAATGATCATCTTATAGTGGGCGTAACTATAATAGTTAGATATAGGAATATGATAATAAATTCTATATTATAATTGCAGACAATACAATAATATGATAGCCGAAAAAAAGAGAAATTTTTATTAGAACATGATGGAAGCAACCATATTATTGGTGGAATATGATTGATACAACAATAATTTAATTGAAGCAACCATTTATGGAAAAATGGTTTTGTGGCCGCAATTAAATTGCAACGGGTTTTTTTTCTGCGTGTGTGTGGGATTTTGAGTATTTTGTAAATTGCGATTTTGTTGGTAGCTACGATCAGAGCTTTGATTGTAATCTCGATTTTGTAAGTTCAGGTTTTGTTGATAAATTTGTGGGGTATTTGGTTGTTGTATGTTTGGTAGTTTTCGATTTGTTGGTGGCGCTGTTTTACAGTAGTTCGTTGGCATTTATTACCAAATTTTATCGACTTTTTATAGCTTTATCTTGAATTTTTTGCAGTTCCTTTGTCACAATGCATCCGCGATATGTAGCTGGGTGGCTTTAACCTCAATTGCAGCATTTTGGTTTTTCAAATGTACCAAAACACTCATTTGTACTATGCTTTCCTGTACATTCAATGCATCTTGGTTGATAGTTCCAATAATTGCTAGTAGTACTAGTATATCCAAAAACCATGAAAATTGTTTTTGATATTTTGATATATTGGTTCTACTTTAATCATCTTTAGAACACTTTTAAGTTCATAAATTTTCAGAAGAATCACACATTACTATAAATATGCTGAGTGGTTCCATTGTTTTAATTTTATATTTGTGTAACGATTCAATTTCTCTAAGCCCTTTTGATTGAACATCTGAAACAATTAAGTTGCGATAAATACAATGAGATCTATAAGTTGATGTAAATGCCGAAACATCGGCTGACACACACAAAAGGTAATTCGTGTCATACAAAATTTTTTTTTTAAATACAAGAATCTTAATTTGACTCTTTCTTTTTTCTCCACCGTACCCTGCACAAAAACGAGTTGACGTCAAAAATAAGCATGTGTATAAAAAATATTATAAGGAGTTAATGCCTTTCAATTATTCTTAACAAATGCATTAAATGTATGCTCACTTTCTCCAAATGACCAATTAAAATGGCTTTAACCAATAAGCATTTTTTAATACAAATAAACTTAACAATAATGAATTCAATTGTTTTGTTATTGTGTTGAGTATAATTAAAATAATAAAAAGGTAAATTTCAGTAAAAGATAATATAGATACTAGAGGTGCTCTTGGTTGTATGGACATTTTTCAAAATGCGATTTTTGGGGAAGGATGGATCGAATTTTTTTCTTTTCTACATATATAATATAATATGAAAATTGGGGAAAAAATTAAATTTTTTCAGTTTTTGTAAATATTTTTAAGTGTCGTAATAGTTTTAATTCTATATATAAAGATAAAATTATGTTTTCAAAATGGTATAAAAAACCAATATCGGTTAAGAAATAGCACAGTAATAAAAACTGCCCCAGGCCACTTATGTGACAAATTCTACTTGCCCAAGAAATTTCAGCACACATCTTTAACGTTTTTTATATTGATTACTGGAACGTAGTTTTTATTTTATTTCATAGATTCTTAAATTGTGAGATTTGAAATACATTTTTTAAGATGTTAACCTGCCCTAAAGTGATGTAAAAACGGACACTATTTTTGGGATAATTTTTAAATCTTCAATTTCAAATTTAAAAAAGTTCATTTTAACTAAATGGAAAAAAAAGATTTGAACTTCATGGACTTGATAAATACATTTTTGACAATAAAAATAAAATAAATTGAAAATATCCCCGGTAGGGCAGCGATTTTATTATTTCGGATTTGCGGAAAATTGTGTTTTGTGGTAATAACAAGGCTAATTTGAGTCATAAAATATTTTAAATCAAACATTTTCTAATTTTGTAACATTTGTTGTTTTATTTTGTCATCATTACTCAAGTTTGAACAAAACAGTTTTTTGGACTTCATTAAATCATTAAGGACTACTGGGTATTTAAATACCCAAAAACAGAACCATCGCAAAAAAAAAATCTAGTTAAATCCCAAATGATTTTCAGAGACAGGTAGAAATGATTTTCAGAGACAGGTAGAAAAATGATAAAACTTCTTTAAAATATTTAAGTAAAATTTTACTCCCTCCCATTGGTTTAGTTAGCGGTACAAAATTCTGCTAATTTACCCAGTCGGAAAAACTGAACGAAAATAGCTCTGACAAATTGGCAAACTTCCTTGGAGCTTAATAGTCTTATGTGAGATATATTACATTAAAAATATTTACCTGTTTAGGGCCACTCACCTGGGTTACAGCTACGAATTTGTGACATGGACATAAAAATACGGATTTTTACAGTTTTATTAAATTCCCTTACTTGAAATATCGATTCTTTTCATGTAAAAATAAAGAATTTCATGTGGCAGATCATTTTAAAAATATTCTATTCAAAAAACATGGAGAAACCACTTAATATCAATAATTAATGTGTAAGTCCCAGGTATTGAAAATCCAAAAAAAAGGAATTGGTGGTCAGTATTTAATGGGTTATCCCTAGTGGACATGTGGTCCAAAATGACCACGACGTACTTATTTAAATTTCAAAAAAAAAAAAAAACTCAAAGTTTTGCCTCAAAGCTTAGCAAAGTACATTTTTTTAAAATTTGTTAACTAAGTTCAAATTTGACACCAAGATCATTTTAGGGTTAATTTAATTCAAAATATGTTTAAGGAATGGCTTTGGTCAGATATGTAAAATAAAACAAGCATAAAATTTTTTTATTCACATATATATAAAATTCCGCAGTATCTCCTTTAATCTCAAAGCGGCACGTTGTTCAATTTTTCCGAAATTTTTAGCACTGCATCTTCACACATTGTGTCATAATATTTCAAATCACATATCTTAAAATTCAACAGCAGTGAGCAAAGTTTTAATGTTTTTGGTAAATTAAAATAAATAAGTCTGGGTCATTTTGGGCTGCAGGTCCACATATCTTAATGATGTAAACATTTTTTTTTTCAAACTTGAGTAATGATGAGCAAATGAAACAACAAACGGTACACTCAAAAAAATAAGTTAGTACAAAAGTTAGTAAAACGTCTTGTAAATCAGGTATACTATTTTTTAGCAAATTTTTTTGCTAAAATCGTGTTTTCAGCTAAAATTTGTGTTATACTTATTCAGCACTTAACTGTTTTATACTAATGCTTTACTAATATACTAATGTTTTACTAATTAATTTTGCTAAAAAAATTGTGCTGATAAGCACATTAATAGTGTGGACGACAACCAGATTGAAAGATATACGCAGCATGAAGCAGATGTCGCGGCATGTCAAGATGTAGTAGAGAAGAGGAAAATGATACTAAAAAGTACAACTCTAATGAAACATATAAAAAAATCAACCATGGAAGAATTTGTATCTCTTTTTCATACATAAAACAAAATTGAGGATTAAAACAACTTAAATTTTGCGTTGTGAAAATAATTGTCTATTAATAAAATAAAAGACAAAATAAAATATTTTAATTTAATATTTATTTCTAAACTAAATGTTTATAGATTAACAATCTAGTGTGGTCAAATTGCAAACAAACATATACAGACATGTCGACAGAGTAAAGCGAAAGGCAAATACACACATCTTAGTATGGTTCCTTTTTCTTATTGCAAAAAAAAGGGTTGTTTTTTTCGTTTCGTTTGTTTTTGTTTTTGTTTATTTTTTCGTTTCGTTTCTATAATTATCTTCGGCAGTTGCGCATTTTAAAAGAAAGCATCATTTAGACTACCATTGATGTAAGTAGTTGTAAGAAAATTTTTGTTATGTTATATATATTTATTTCTATATATTTTCAGATATTAAATTAATTCATGTCGTCAATGTGGGAAAATGAAAATTTTTATATTTCGTAATTATTGTAAATTATTTTTAAAAGAATCACAAAAATATGTTTTATGATTTTCAGCAAATATATTAACTAAATTACAATTTTTTTACAATTTTATTGCGTTTTTTTTTTCAGTCTACTAAAATTCAGCAAAAAAGTTATTAATTTTTACCAACGCTTTTTTATTTTTAATCTACTAAGTGTTAGCAAAACTTTTGCTGAATCTACTAATTTTGTTGCTAAAAATCAGCTCGCTGATTTTCAGCAAAAGATTTTGCTGACATTAGCAATTTTTTGCTAGCACCCTCCTGACTAAAATTTTGCTGACTCAGCAAAATTTTTTGCTGACTTTACAAACTTTTTTTTTCTGAGTGTACAAAAGCAGCTGATTTTCGCTTTTACATGGTTTATGGCACAAATTATTGTTGCAAATAGCACAAAACACAATTTCCTCGAAATCCGCAAAAATCAAAAATGTATTTAACAATTACATGAAGTTCAAACCTCAATTTTTTTTAATTTTGTTGAAGAAAATTTTTTAAAATTTAAAATTGCAGTTTTGAAAAATTTAACAACAATAACGTCCGTTTTCGACATCACATTAGGACAGGTTAACGACATAAAAAAAAAATATATATATTTCATATCTCACAATTTATGAGTCTTTTAAATAACAAAATTATGTTACAGTAATAAATTTAACTATGTTTAGGATGTGTGTTAGAATTCTTGGTCAAGTGGCATTTGGCACACTAGTGGCTGGGGGATTTTTTATTTTTATAACTGGGCTATTTCTAAACCGATTTTGGATTTTTATACCTCTTTGTAAGCAAATTTTATTTATATATCAATAAATGTAAGTTCTAGAAGAAAAACTAATATGGCATTAAAAAGTTTTTTTTTACAGGAACTGAAAAGAAGTTATTTTTCCCTTTAAGTTTCAATTGATTTCCGGCACGATATTACTTTATCCCAATGGCCCCAAATTTCATATATACTATTTTTTTATAGAATGGAATAACCCCAACACATTCTTCCTCAAGAGTCGCACTTTTCTTATATAGAACGTCCCTAATATATATTTTATATTTAATTAAACCCAACCGTTTTCATTTCATACGTTTAACAAACATTTGCTACTTAAGCAGGGCTTTTTTTGTTTGTTCAACGTTTTTATTTAATGTTTAATAATATTTAAATACAAATGTAGGAATGTGTAAATCATGGAAAAACAATAAAGATACAATCATTAGAAAAGGTTTTCATTCTGAAATCACTGAACTTTTAAAGTTTAAATAAAAATACACAAAAATTTAAAAATAAAATATAGGGTTTCTCGTCGGAAATGTATATTGTGTAAATAACGTGAAAAACTTCTAGCTACAGTTGAGTTTACGGGTAAAGCCTTTCTTATAAAATGTTTCATGATTAATGCGAAAATTACTTTTTTATACTAAAATAATAAAAACAAATATGTAATATTATATTGAATAATAAGAACTAAAAAATACGATTTAAACCCGATATTTGGTTTGTTTTTTGGTATTTGTTAAGCTATGCAGTCGGTTAACAGGCACTCGATTAATCGATGAATTTTAATCAAGCATTTCTTCGACTAAATTAAAATGGCCAATTTCGAATAACGAATAAATCGAAAAATTTTGGTTGATTAATCGTGTTATGCCCGTAATTTTAAGCAATAGATACCTACCGGTGCTTAGATACCTACCCGATTTTGTTCGTGTATACGGTAGATATCTAAGCACCAGTAGGTATATATTGCTTGAAGTTACGGCCATTAATCAAGTAAATCAAAAAATTTAAATAGTTTCGTATTTTTTAGTAGGGGCGCAACTTTTTTACATGTCACTACAATATAAGAAACACTGCACTGATAGAGAAATATTTTTTTTCTCTCATTTTGGAGAAAAACTTTTCAATGCCCAAAATATCGCATTTTTGCAATTTCTAAAGATATTTTTTAAAATATCCTTTTACAATTACAAGCAATTACACTTTTTTCTTTCATTCGGATATATATCCAACTTAATCAAATAAATTAATAATTATTTATTGAAAAAATAAAACATAAAAGAAAATCTAGTAAACATATGTCATCAAAACATTACCGGATTTGATCTGGAAACCTACAAATGTAACCCAATTATGTAATTACAATTTTTTACATCCCATACTTTAAATTATGGGATTGTCAAATAAATTCAAATAAAAAAAAAAACTGAGAAAAGTTATATCGCTAATGTTATGTTTTCTCAAAGTTTAACTTTTTAAAGATGAAATAAAAAACTCTTTAAAAAGTCAAACACCTAAACTATTTAATATTTAAATTTAAAATTAATAGTGTCTGACCTCAGACCGAAAAACGATATCTGGTCGGTTTTTTGGCATTTGGACACAATGTGAAGCATTTTGATATTTAAAACATAAATATTTATTATTTAAAACATATTTTTCGATTTTAAATAAAAAATTTAACAAAAAAGCTGAAGTTCTGGTGTCAATAAAAAAATCGGCCCAAAGTTTTTCCGACTTGGACAAATGTTCTGTGGCCAAATACTGAATTCATTGCTTAACTGCAGACTCACTCAAAATCGCTTCTAATAAGCCCAATATATATTTGTCCATTTGTCAAATTTTTCCATAATGCTTTAACACGTATCCGCCATTTGTGTCAATTTGACACAAAGGCGCAATAATATTTTCAATTGTAAAATTTTGTCAAATTGACACAAACGACGGATGTGTGTTAAAATACTAAATACTGATTTTGAGTAAAAAATTTTAGTAGAAAGTCAAAGTTTAGCTGAAAATTTAAATAATGGACGGCCGAAGTTTTTCACCAATTATTTGGCAACCGATAATTGAATTCATGGCTTAAGTTTGCCATTTGTCAAATTTTTCCATAATGCTTTAAACTACCGAATAATGGGAAAAAGCATTTTCTGGCCGAAGTTTTCGGTCGGACACTATTAATTTCGTCTATAATCAAGTTAGACTTTCATAATAATTTTTTAGTCTCGGACTTGATGTAAGAATATTTAATATGCTCCAGAATAAACTAAGATCCGAAAATAACAAGCACTTTTATTTAACTTCTTTAACAAAGCAAAACTTAAAAGGTACTTCTAATAAATGTTCGTTCTAATTTTTATGTTTTACTTCCCCAGCAAAATAAAGTGGAAGTAGTGCTTCAAGAGCCTCTTTAACTTAACTTCCAAAGCATTAGTATACGCACATTTTTGACTTTAATAAAAGTTATTGTTAACAACTGCCAAAAATGTTAAATTAAAGTTATTTTAAACAGCATTTGCATCACCATATAAATTAATTGGTATCTAAATTAATAACATCATACGAAGTACTTTTCTATATGTTCATATATATTTTTTTTTATATGGTGGTTAAGGTGGTAACTGGTTGGATTTGCAATCAGAAGGTTGCGAGTTCATTTTTTTTTTAATTTTTTTTTATTTTTTTTTTTAATTCTAATTTATTTTTTTAGTATTTTTTATTTAATTGAGTTTTTTCTGAGTATTTTAAGAGAATTAAGTAATTTAAAAACAACCAAATAATTAACATCTTGACTTTAATCATAAAGATTTTTTTTTTTAGAACATTGTTATCCAGAGTGGACAAATAATTATTTGATAAAAATCTATTTTTTGTCTTTGGATGGAACTTTTTGTAAAACTTATTTAAAAATATAAAAAAAACGTAAGGTTTTATATTTTTTATTGTTCTATTGATACGAAAATGCAAAGATGTATTTCACTGCTAAAAATTAGTTTATCGAATTTTTCATATTTGTTTCAAGATATACTTTTTAGGTGTGCCTTGAAAAGTGTGCTATATTCAACAAAATTAGGTAAAAGATTTTATTTTGGCTTCAAAAATCTATCTTCAAAAATATCGCAGCCAAATTTTGAAAGCTAGTTTCTTAATAATAATAAATTAGTTAATTAATCAATTAATAACTTTTACTTAATTTAAATACCTATATCACTTAAATTTACCTATAGAGTTTTTACCAACCTCTTTCTTAAACTCTTTAGAAAAAAAAATACGGAAACATTAAAAGATCTTACGTTCCCAGGCACGCTCGTTTCATTGCAGGCCACTTTTCCCTACCTGTAGTTAAACTACTTATCCAATATTTTTTTTTTTCATTGTCTAGTATATTTTATATTATTTAAGACACTTCTGGTCAAATTAATTATTAAAAAAATATTTTAAAATATACAATGACTTCAAAATTGCTAAATGAGCATTTTTATTATTTCTTAATATTTTTTTAACCTCATCAAAACTTAAAAATATTTTAAAAATAATTTACATCTCAGTGATACGAAATCACATAAAAAAATGCTTAAAAAATCATTATTTGATTTTTTTTATTATATATTTGTGTAGCATATTTTTCTTGTCTTCATAAAAATATATCAATATTTTCAACTTAATTACGTTTTAAGTTTGTTTTACTGCATAAGTAACTTTGGTGCAAATGGTAGAGCGGTCTACTTTAATACAGCAGATCGAAACTCAGATTTGTGTGTTCAATACTCGCTGGCACCAAATTTTTTTTTTTTTTTTAATATTTAAAGAAACATCCCTAAAGTATGCTGCACATTTTTATTAAATAAAAATGTTAATATATATTTGGAAAAGACCTTCCATGAACTATTGAAAAATAGCATCCATGCACTGTTTAAAACAATGTTAAAATCATTAATGATTCACCCGAATTTGCACCACATCCGGCTTAGTAGATGTGGTGTTTTTACTACTTCTTCCTCAGCTCTTATTTTGCTGGGTCAATGATTAATATTTTTAATAACACATATTATTAATTTTTAATATTATTATATTATATAAAAAAAATGTGCCACAGTATTAAATAAATAATACATGAGGTCTAAATGCGCCTATAAAAATTCCGCTGACTATTGAAAAAATATGTTAAAAGTATGCAAAAAAAATACAAGATTTTGTTTTCCTTGTTTGTAACGAAAACTAATATGAAAAATTTGAAACGCTACAAATATTTTTCAATTTGAAATTACTTTTGTTTGACTGTTCAGAAATTGTTAATTTAAAAAAGTCATTTTCTAATAATGCCACCTGGTATTGTTGCATCGTGTTGTAAATGATGACAGCAAAAGAATAAATAAAACAAAAAAAAAAACTCGTAAAAAAATTAAAAAAAAACAAAATTATCAACCAATAACATTGAACGAAAAATCATGTATACCACCTCAATTAAGAGTGAACATTTTAAAGTTTTATTTTTTTCTTTTCGGTGGTGAAATACATAAGTATTATTAAAATTAAAAGAATTGAACAAAAATCGAATTATAATGAATAAAATACATAACGAAAGTTTTATAATATCCAAATGCAAATCATTTTAAACAGTTTTTAACACTCATACGCCGTGTGGGTAAAAAAAAATAACATGAATTAATTATCACACAAGGCGGTGGTTGAATAAGATAATATCGCTCATACGCATAGGGGGGAAATAAGTTAATATAACTCATATGCGTAGAGGGGCGAAACAAATTAATATCTACTTTGTCATTATCAGGGACAGGAACTTCATGAACTAAAAATTTTAAAAATATATTATGATTAATTTATTTTTGTGTTAATTGTGCAAAATGTATGCAATGAATATATTAACCAAACACACAGAGAAAAAATTAGCTCTTTTCGGTTGCTTCTACTCAAATTCGGTTATTGCGAATTTCAGTCAGTTGGAACAACAGAACATTAGTTTTCACAACAAAGATCGGTTAATTCAACTGTTTATCAATTATATATCTTTTTTACGACACACGACAATGGAATGACACCTAATGCATGGTTGTTTTTACAGCGTAAATGTAAACATTTTTGTTGCATCGGTTTCATATGACATTTATAAGCTATGAGATGAGTAAACAAAATTAGTTCCATCCCCGAAACGATAATGATTTAGGTGTCACTTCATTGTCGTGTGTCGTAAAATAGATACATAATTGATACCCTGAATTTTAGTTGCAACACATAAAATATTCAAAAATGTAATGTTGTATTAGCTGAATTTATAGGTTGTTACCATTAAAATGAACTTTTCAATTCGGTTGACGATTTATTTCTCTGTGTGTATAAATTGACTTTAGAATTTATTTAAAATTGTGATTAAAAAAGTGATGTTTTTATGAAAAACTATGATAAATGCAATAACAGATATGCATTTTATGCAAAATAAGGAAAAATGTGCTCTATAAATACGCCTGTAAAGCAGTAAAGGGCATCCTCTCAATTTCCAACCCTCGCGGGGTTAGACTAAAAAATGCAGCTTGCGCGACGTCGTAACAAGTACACTATAGAATCTTCGCGTGGCTAACGATTATGAACGTTCGGCTGTTGCTTTGTTCTCATTGTGCTAAAAAAAACTCAGTTAATTGTTGTTAAACTCTTGTTGAGGCAGAATCACGCCACACAACATAAAAAAAAACATAAAATATGCAAAAACATGCACTAACAAATCGATGCTATTTCATATCAAGTTCTTTGATTCGCAAATATAATTTGTTAACCCTATTCTCAGACTTAAGGACAAAAACATACATTTACATTAACTTCAGGTCCATAGTCATTACATATAATAGCCATGGGCAATTGCGGCCCAAAGGGCGAATTTCGTGAGGCCCTAAACCCAAAACGAAAAAAAACACCCAAAAGAAAAATAAAACAAAAAGTCGTTTAGAAAAAGTAAATAATCCAATAAATTCTTAATTAAAAAATATTAAATAAATAAATAAAATCTAAAAAAACATATTTTAAGGAGTAAGAATAATAAATGGTTCTAAAGATCAGAATTTGAAAATATAATTAAAAACGGATCCCCTACAGAAAACTACACTACCCAACAAAGAAACACAATGAATCTGAAGTCAAAAAAGTAAAATTATTTCCAACTTGAACTTTAGTTCAAATTTAGGGGTTAAGTTCAGCATAGTGTTGATAATTAAATGCTATTTCAATTATTTACGAGTTACGAGCATTATCAAACTTTATAGTAAGATTTAGTTAAGATTTTTAGAATTGTCTAAAGTGGGATTATAAGGTCAATTGTTTTCAAAATAAATAAAAGACTAGTATTTGGAAGATGACAAAGCCAATTGTGATAATATTTTGTTGTTGTCTTTGTTTATTCTTTGATATTTTAAATTTTGAATCTCGCTCCTAGACGAGGACAAGAAATTCTCATTGAGTTTGTGATTTAACATATCAAATATCTCTAGAAATTCTAATAACAAAGTCCCCTGAAGATTTCCTTGGGCAGGAATGAAATCCGGATAGGAACACGCCTACAGCAGATTGTTTTTCACAATTTGTTATATAAGTTTTGGGACTTTAGCACATTTAATTACTGTAAAGACTATTTATTAATTTTTATCAGACGTTTCGTTAATTATTTCCAAATTTCTCAGGAATAATTTAATTAATCTGGCAACATTATGAAAAAATACAAAAAGAATAATAAGTTAATAACGAACATCAAAACACCTGATACATTTTTATAAAGCTATTTTACTTACATATAAACTTGTGTCAAAATTTTAAACATTTAATTCACAATATAATTTACATATAAACATCATAAAATATAAAATTAATAGTGAATTTTCATTGTTGATCTATAAATTGTGTGTGAGATGTTGGTTAGTTCGGTTAAAGATCATGAATATTTTTTTTTCCATATTAACAGAAAAATTATAATTTTATTTGTGATAATTTACTTTAATTAACAGAAAAAGCACTTAGAAAAAAAGTTATTTGACACCTGCATGAATGGAGTTAACTTTCTAGCCCGCAACGGCCTTCATCAACATTCTTCGTGCCTTAAAGTGTTAAATGGTAAACATCATCTATTTAACTCAACTAGTTAAATTAAAAACGTAACGTGACTTAGTTTGTTGAGTATTATGAAATTTACTGCGATTTTATTTTTGCACACACAGTTAATAGATCAACAATGAAAATTCACTATTAACCACTCACAAGGTACAGTGCAAAAATTCGCTTAATATATATGCTCGACATATGTTGAAAAACGAAGAAAATCTTCAATGTTTGATATTCTTTCACTTACAATGTAAAGGATAAAATATGATGACATTTGAAAATAACTGCCAGTCAAATTTTCAACTTAATTAGTTGAACTGGCAACTGTGGTAATAATTAACAGAACTAAACACAGATTTATAGAAAAATAAGTTCGCAGTAAATTTCGTCATACTCAACAAACTAAGTCACGTTACGTTTTTAACTTAACTAGTTGAGTTAAATAGATGATGTTTACCATTTAACACTTTAAGGCACGAAGAATGTTGATGAAGGCCGTTGCGGGCTACCAAGTTTACTCCATTCATGCAGGTGTTAAATAACTTTTTTTCTAAGTGTTTTTTCTGTTAATTAAAGTAAATTATCACTAATAAAATTATAATTTTTCTGTTAATATGGAAAAAATATTCATGATCTTTAACCGAACTAACCAACATCTCACACATAAAATTAATTTAAAACAAATGTAGAATATAAAGAAAAGTAAATATCACATTAAAATCCCCTAAATAGTACACTCATAGAAATAAATCTGTAAAAATAGAAGGAAAAAAAACAACTTAAAGTTAATTAAAAATGACCCTGCAGAAAAAACTGCTAACACTAGCACATTTTTTTTAACTAAATTTTAGTAATATAAGAATAACAATAATAAATCTGTTGAATTTACAAATATTTTGGTATATTTAAGCTAAATTTTAGTTAGTTTAAAGCACAAAATAATCTGCTAAAATCAGCAAAAATATTTATTAAATATTAGTAGACAAATAAACCAATAAAAAAATTTAAAATTTTTAAAGTTTTTTTTTATTAATTTTTTTAATGCGTTACCCTTATGAAATCAGCAATCTACAATTTTTTAGCGAAAATTTCTGTTGATTTTAGCAAAATAAACTGCTAATTGCATTCTGCTTAATTTGAGGTAAATATAGCAAACATTTTGTTAGGATTACAGTTTTTGTTTGCTACTTTGAGTCTAAAAATATTTAATAAAAGTTTTTGCTAATTTTACAGAGAAAAATTATATTTTCAATGTATCGTTTATTTTCTCTTCGCTCCTTGTCTACTATTCTAATATTTACTAAATCAGCCATATGATCGTTTTCATTACAGTGTTGGGCAAGTGCAGTTGTATGTGTACCTTTATTACTGTCCGTCTCATGTGCCGTAACTATTGTGTTTACGCTTCTCTTGGTTGTGCCAATATAAATTTTGCCACAGATTTCATCTATGTTGCATATGGATTTAATTTTATACTGTACATTTCTTTGTTGTCCTTTTTATATCTTTGTTTTTATATGTGTGGGTTAATGGTTTAATTGCTTTGTTAGCTTTGTCTGCCAGTGTGATTTCATCAGAGTCTCTTATTTGTTTATTTTCTGTAAGCTTGTGTATATATGACAGACTGCACAATTTGCTGTTTCCAGATGTGTCGTTTTTATTATTGGTTGTTTATTTTTTCAAAATTCAAACTTTTATAATCGCACTTTATGCCAGCTAAACACTCGCTCTGCCCCATAGTGCACTGTAGGTAACATTTTAAATTTTAAATTTACACACCAAAACACCGGGATACGTAAACGTATTTTTGGATTTCTGAATCCAGTGGTACACTGAACAAAATTAGTAAATTTAGCAAAAAATTTAGCTGAGTCATAAAAAATTTAGTCAGGAGGATACTTTCAAAAAAATTGCAAAATATTTTGCTGAAAATTAGCGAGCTGATTGTTAGCAAGAAAATTAGTAGATTCAGCGAAAGTTTTGCTAACACTTTTAAAAAATCTTTGTTAAAAGTCAATAAAATTATTAGTGAATATTAGTAGAATGAAGAACAAAAACACATAAAAATTTTAGAATTTATTTGCTGAAAATCTAATTTTTTTTTAATTCTTTTAAACATAATTTACAACACGTTGCAAAATATAAAACTCTTCATACTCTTAGATTGACGGCATGAATTAATTGAAAATATACAGAAATAATTATATATAACATAAACAAATTATCTTACAACTACTTACATCAATTGTTGTCTAAGTGATGGTATATTTCTAGAAATGAAACAAAACGTAATAACAAAGTATGAAATATCATTTTTTTTTGCAACACGAAAAAGGAAGCATACAAAATTACGTAACTTGTGTGCCCTTGTGTTTCGCTTTAGTATGTCTACCTGAACGTGTATTTGTTTCCGATTTGACCACACCACATTGATAGTCACTAAAATCAATTAGTTTACAAATACACATTTAGTCTTTATTAAATTTAAAAATGTTATTTTGTCTTTAGTTTAATTAATTGACAATCACTTTGACAAGCCGGTGACAACACAAAAATTAAGTTTTTTTAATCCACAACTTATATGTATACTATGCACATTCTTGGTGTCCTTTTGTTTTATTATGTATGAAAAACACATACATAAATCTTCCATGGCTGATTTTCTTATATGTCCAACAGAAATTGTACTTTTTAGTATCGTTTTACTCGTCTCTACTACATCTTGGCATGCTAAGACATCTACATAATTCTGCGTATATATTTCAGCCGGGTTGTCGTCCACATTTTTAATATGCTTATCAGCACAATTTTTTAGTAAAATAAATTAGTAAAACATTAGTAAAATATTAGTAAAACATTAGTTCGAAACAGTTAAGTGCCGAATAAGTATAACTAAAATTTTAACTGATCATATAATTGCAGCAAAAAATTTTCTAAAAAATAGCATACATGATTTACAAGACGTTTTACTTTACTACTACGCTTTAGTAGGTTAGGTCAAAATAAAAATATATATTTCTATTTAAAGTTTGCATTGACTCAAGAGATTTTTTGAGTGTATTTTAAGTAAAAGACATTGAAATATATTTTGAAAATTACTTTATTTATTTTTCTAATGTCGAAACTCAAGGCTAGCACAGATAGCCGTCCCTTTTGAGACGAGGTTTTCTAATAAAATTGAACTCCAACCATATGATACTGAACTAACAGATGTCAGTATAAGTCAAACGCTTCAATAAATTCGCCAACTCTACATTAGGTGGCGAGCAACAACTGCTCGCGCAATTACAGTGTTGCCATGTTTGAAGCCCTTCATCTTTCACCACCTTCCATCTCTCCACTATCCCCTTTCCAAGGAAAGCAACACATTAATTAATAAGAAGAATCTCCTGAGTGTTGCTTCTCTTTAAAAAAAATAAAAAATATTTTGGTTTAGACAAAGGAACGAATGAATAAAGACATTTCAAAGTAGATTTTTATTACAAAGAAGATTTTTATTACACGAACAAAATAATAATATCACTCATACGCATTAGGCAGAAATCCAATAATATTACTTATACGTTATACAAAATAATAATAGAAATTTATACAATATAATGATAGTTATTAGATTTTATTATTTATAACTGCTTTTTGTTTTTTCTACTATATTAAAAAAAAAAAAATTAAACTTTTCTTCAATTATTTATTTATAATTCTTTATGTTCATCGTTGCACTGTTGCATGCCACGTTATTTTTAAAGTAAGAATAAATTGGATGCACTATTAAACTTGTCGAATTGTTTTTATATTCTACCCGCAACACAATAAAAAAAAAAACACTTACAAAATCATTGTGCATAAAATAATGTAGAAGCTTTTTGTTTTTATATAAAGAAAAATTCAAAAAATTATTACTTGGCTAAAAGCCAAAATGCCGAAAAAACAAATACAATTCTTTATAATAATCTTCGCTCTTTTTTTTTGAACATTTTAAATCAGTCAAGTGTTACAAAAAACAAATTAAAATTGCATATAAACTGGGAATTAATCGTAAAAGAAATATCATTCTATCTTGTTCTAAATTGAAGTATAAATATAAAAATGTATTGCCACATCTTTTAAAAATTTATATTGTTGGCTTAGAAAAAACAAAAAAAAAATACAAACAAAAATGAACCAAAACATTTTCAACAAATTTTGTTAAACAAATTTAAATGTTTATTGTTGATTTTTTTTTATTGCACACAATTAAATTGTTTATAATTTTAATGGTTCTGTTTCCTGTGGTGTTTATTAGACTCCTCTTTTTATGTTATGTTCTAACATTTATTGCTAACAAAATAAAACTTTAATATTCACTTAATTAGGGTGCTTCGTAAACAAACAAATTATCGAATTTTGGATAAGACAACCATGTGGGGAAAATTTAACCTTTTTTTAGCCACTTTTCATACGGCACACAGTTTTAAACGAATTTGTAAAGTTACTGGCCACTAATTTGAATTTAAAAAGTACACTCAAAAAATAAGTTAGTAGAAAAGTTAGTAAAACGTCTTGTTAATCAGGTATACTATTTGTTAACAAATTTTTTGCTAAAATTCTGTTTTAAGCTAAAATTTTTGTTATACTTATTCAGCACTTAACTGTTTTGAACTAATGTTTTACTAATAAACTAATGTTTTACTAATTTATTTTGCTAAAAAAATTGTGCTGATAAGCACATTAATAGTGTGGACGAAAACCAGATTGAAAGATATGCGCAGAATGAAGCAGATGTCGCGGCATGTCAATAAGCAGTAGAGAAGAGGAAAATGATACTAAAAAGTACAACTCTAATAAGACATATAAAAAATCAACCATGGAAGATTCTTGAATCTGTTTTTCATACATAAAACATAATTGAGGATTAAAACAACTTAAATTTTGAGTTGTCACCGGGTTATGAAAATAATTGCCCATTAATTAAATAAAAGACAAAATAAAATATTTAAATTTAATATGTATTTCTAAACTAAATGTTTATAGATTAATAATCTAGTGTGGTCAAATTGCAAACAAACATATACAGACATGTAGACAGAGTAAAGCGAAAGACAAACATATACATCTTAGGTAGATTTTTATGGTTCCTTTTTCTTATTGCAAAAAAGGGGTTGTTTTTTTTGTTTCGTTTGTTTTTGTTTATTCTTCGTTTCGTTTCTATAATTATCTTCGGCAGTTGCGTCCTTTAAAAGATAGCATCATTTAGACAACCATTGATGTAAGTAGTTGAAAGAAAATTTTTGTTATGTTATATACATTTATTTCTATATATTTTCAGATATTAAATTAATTCATGTCGTCAATGTGGGAAAATGAAAATTTTTATATTTCGTACACTCAAAAAAAAAGTTTGTAAAGTCAGCAAAAAATTTTGCTGAGTCAGCAAAATTTTAGTCAGGAGGATGCTTGCAAAAAGTTGCTAATGTCAGCAAAATCTTTTGCTGAAAATCAGCGAACTGATTTTTAGCAACAAAATTGTAGATTCAGCAAAAGTTTTGCTAACACTTAGTAGATTAGAAATACAAAAGCCTTGCTAAAAATTAATAAATTTTTTGCTGAATTTTAGTAGACCGAAAAAAACGCAAAAAATTTGTAGAAAAATGTAATTTAGTTAATGTATTTGCTGAAAATCATAAAACATATTTTTGTGATTCTTTTAAAAATAATTTACTATAATAACGAAATATAAAAATTTTCATTTTTCCACATTGACGACATGAATTAATTTAATATCTGAAAATATATAGAAATAAATATATATAACATAACAAAAATTGTCTTTCAATTACTTACATCAATGGTTTTCTAAAGGATGCTATCGCAACTGCCGAAAATAATTATAGAAACGAAAAAATAAACAAAAACAAACGAAACGAAACGAAAAAAACAACCCTTTTTGCAATAAGAAAAAGGAACCATGAAAATCTACCTAATATGTGTGTCTTTGTCTTTCACTTTACTCTGTAATTATTGTACATTATTTTTAAAAGAATCACAAAAATATCTTTTATGATTTTCAGCATATAAATTAACTAAATTACAATTTTTCTACAAATTTTTTGGGTTTTTTCAGTCTACTAAAATTCAGCAAAAAAATTATTAATTTTTAGCAAGGTTTTTTTATTTCTAATCTACTAAGTGTTAGCAGAACTTTTGCTGAATCTACTAATTTTGTTAATAAAAATCAGCTCGCTGATTTTCAGCAAAGGATTTTGCTGACATCAGCAATTTTTTTGCAAGCACCCTCCTGACTAAAATTTTGCTGACTCAGCAAAATTTTTTTGCTGACTTTACAAACTTTTTTTTTTTGAGTGTAGAGGTCCGAGATGACTACCTTGTGGGACACCAGATAAAACAACAATATATTTGGAAAACGAATATCGAAATTTAACACGCTGCTTTCTGTTGTATAAATATGAACCAATCCATTTAAGAAATAATATACTAAAGCCAATGTTATCGAGTTTGTACAACAAAAGTTCGTGATTAACTTGGTCGAACGCTTTACTGAAATCAGTATAAATTACATCGGTTTGTTTTTTATTGATAAGGCCTTCATTGACGTAAGTAGAAAGTTCCAGCAAATTTGTAACTGTAGAACAAGTATTGCGGAAACCATGTTGACTCGAAGATAAAATAGATGAAACTTGATGTGCCATAGAATCATTAACGATTTTTTAAATAAGTTTGGTATAGTACTTAGTTTTGCTATTCCTCTATAATTAGAAACAACCGCTTTAGATCCAGACTTGAACAGCGGGATAATAAATGATTCCTTCCAAATAGATGAAAAATAACCCAATTGAAGCGATTTATTAAAAATAAATTTCAGCGGAATATATAGTAGATGAGAACACTGCTTTAAGATGCAACTAGGAATACCATCTGGACCCGCAGCATAGGATCATTTTAACTTATTTAAATAACTTAGCACAGCTTGTTCATAAATAGGAGGCATATTAATTCGCGTTGATTCATAAATAGTATAAAGATACTGATGAGAGTTGTATATCGATGATGAGTAAGTAGATGAAAAAAAATCACCAAATATATTACTGACATTAAAGTAATCTGATGACTCGCAATCCCCATTCTTCATTATTGATGGATAATCAGCGGCACGCGTTTTAGAGTTAACAAATTTATAAAATGATTTAGGTTCGTGTTTCAAGCTATCCTTAGCTCGTATTTAATAATTTTTAAAGGCTGTTTGGTTCGCAATAGTATATGCTGATCTAGCAATTAAGTATTTCATATAGTATAAAGATGAATTGGATTGTTTATATTTTTTATACAAATTATTTTTTTTTTTATTTTTCAAGCGCGAAAGATACTTAGAGTTCCAAGGAGGACCGATTACAGCATTTGGAACCTTCATAGGTATAGCAGCCGAAAAACATTCATTGAGACGGCAATAAAAAGTTTTTAAGCATTGATCTAGATCGTTGATATCAGATAGTTCTTCTAACCAATTGATACTAGAAATATGTTGTTTTAAAATATCATAATTTGTGCATTTAAAACAATACATTTTATTTGTGTTGTGTTGTTTGTTTTTATGCTGAAAAGGATAAAAGCACGAGCAAGTTAATTCAATAGTTGGATGATATATATCCTTAGGATTAGATATTGAAGTATGACGTTCTATAGAAAAATCCGTTGGTTCATTGACGAATACTAAATCAAGCACTTTACCGCAGGCATTTGTTATCGAATTAATTTGGAAAAGACAATTAGACAAAAGATTAAGTATAAATTCTGTAGAAGAATTTGAGCAACGAGAAGGGGTCAGATAATTTGTATCTACAGCATGTTCCCAAATAACCGATGGCATATTAAAATCTCCAATAAACATTACCAAGTCAGATGATTTTAGATTTTTCAATACTACGTTGTCAGCACTAATATGATCCATGTAAACAGAATGAGGTGAATTTGGCTGAATGTATGAGCAAATTATATAGATGTTTTTATTATTTATTTTTGCTAGAACACATAAAATTTCAATATGTAAGAAATCATTTAAAATAATTTCATCGCAAGAGAATACATTTAATACAGCAATTAATACTCCACCACCAGTCTTTTTTTTAACCAGATTTAATTCAGCATCAACATTGCTACTTAAACTATCTCTGTCACGTCTAAAAATTTGATATTTTGAGCAAAAAATCTCACTATTATGGATTTTTTTTACTGAGCCAAGTTTCAGTAAAAATTATTATATGATTCGTAAAACCGGCACTGTTGCAATATAATGATGAGAGTTTCGAGTTTATTCCTCTGACATTTTGATAAACAATCGATATTAGTTTTTTGAATTTGTATCATTTATTTTAGGAAGACGGGCATTATCTTCATCACGATAAATGAACTCGCGTATTAAAGCCTTTTTAGGCCAATTATTAGGATCGACAATTTGTTCAAACAATTCTACAGGAACAATTATCTTGAATGACTGTGTAATATTTTGAAAAAATCAATACTTGATCATTTTTGATGAAACCTTTATCAAACATTATTTTTTCAAATACACAGTCTAAAACATTACAAAATTTGTGCCGTTTGCAGTCAAAACATAAACATTCTCTTGTTTTTATTTAAATCCCACTACACTTATAAAAATTATAATATCAGGATTGCCATGTAACAATTACAAAAAAGTGACAAAAACCACCACATTTTTTCCAGTAAATTTAAAAACCGGTTAACATAAAAAAATAACTTTTTATATATTTTTTTAATAAAGATTTGTTTACAGAATTATACAAAATTACAATTCTTAAAATATCTTAAACCGTCTAGGATTTATATCCTGTCAAAGATGCAACTTTAGTTGCATATATACTTACAAGAGGGCGATTTGGGGCAAACTAATATACACAAATTTCTGAATGGAGCGTATTTTATATATCTTCAAAAGTTTTGTTCAAAAATGTCCAGTTGATTTATGATGCGCCCTAATGCACACACACACATTATACATACTTTTGCAAGTTTTAAATGGCCTTCAACAATCATACATTCATTTAGTCATAATTAACGGGAAGTATGCAAAGTTTTGAATTTTATTCAAGTGCTATACTGTAAGTTTTTGAATATTTCATTCGCCTAAATTGTATTCGATTTGATCTTGATCAATAACCAGAACATATTTTACTAAATACACATAAATAAAGGAGTTTGTATTGTTGCCTTAATTTAATTAACTCATTATGATACAGTATTTAATATTAATAATTTATTATATATTTGTTTTTTCTTTTTAAATCCATCCCTTCTTCTCTTTGGGCAACTTCCCTTATCAAACATTCGTTCATTAATTAATTTACTCACTTTGGTATTGTTTGTTTCATTCACATGGTTTCTAATATTAAAAATTTAAATGTACAATATCATGAAAGTTATACACCAATAAAGTATTATGTACACACATCAGCATATGAGGCTTTCAGTATTAACTGTCCAGCTAAAAAATGTATTGTATCAATGTCAAATTTTTTATACTATAATATACGATAAAAAATGTAAAAACTTTTTTAGTTTTACCTAAAAGCGGGAAAATAATATTAACCAAATTTTAATTATTTTTTTAATTTAATTTAATATGTAACGTGACCGAAATTTGACTGCAACAATAAATTTTTTTATGAATAATTTGAAAAAAAAATTAAATTTTTTAATAAACTTATACTTAGTTCTGAATATTTAAAATGAAATAATTAACTAAATTTATATAAAAACCCGCAGAAATTTTTCTTTATATTTTTATTTATGGATTGCATTTTGAATTTTCAAATTTGAGATCATAATTAAAATGTTAGTGTTATAAATAGAAAATACTAATTATTAATAAATGTAAAAAAAAGACGAAACAAATCTGTTGTGATGATCAGCGCTAGAGGGAGTGCTGCATTTCCGATATCTAGTAAGGAAAACAATATTTAAATAAAAGTATACATGCCTGATTCCCAATTCGTTCCCAGTAATGGTAACATTAGCAGTTGGACTGGCAACCCTGCCAAGTCCAGTGGCTAAGCTTTTAAGAAAATACAGAAATAGCTCATATTGTTCGGGTAATCAACTATAAAAAAACATTTGCTATTTTCGTAAGTTGGTTGATATATGGTTATGCCTTATCAAAATATGAGTTCTTGTGGGTGGTGTAGAATAAGGCTAATGAAGACATAGTCGATAATGTCGAAAGTGCGGCACTTTCTACAGCGCTGAACCTTCCAAGAATTTTGTTTCGTTTTTCTCTTACATTTGTTAACAATTAGTGTTTTCTATTTATAATATTAATAAAGCTTCAGCTTTATAAATAAAGCTACAGCGTACAATTCGGCTCTTTTTTGAGAATATATTCTATTAATACTATATTAAGCTAATATTTTACTGCAATTCATATATTTGTTTCAGTGTCACTGTACGTATACATATTATTAATAGTATTGTTAACAATAAGTATATGTATGGTATCACTAGTAAAAATTTTTATATTTTTTTGTGAAATATTATTATTACTCTGAAACTTGCTGAATCGATTGAAAAACATCTAACTTTAAGAAGTAAATTGAGTTGTATTTTCCATTAAATACTCGAAAGAAGTTCTAATTTTCTTTTCAAATTATCTGTAAAAATCTCTATTGGCATGGAAACATTTTCAAAATTGGCCAATGTTTAACCACTTCCACGTCGCCCACGTTTGTGATAATAATACATACTTTTTCCTATAGCGGGACATTAGGCTTTGAAAGCACCATATGCTTTAATACATATGACTGCAAGCATATAAAATCTACCACTCGATTTCCTCCACCCTATCCGATTTCAATCAAACTTGGTAAAGAAGTTGTAAGTCATATAACTATACCAGCGCCCAAATTTAAGATAGCCAGTCCCAGTATATCTTGAAATATCGCATTTCAAAGTATTAAATATTTTTAAAAATTTCACAAAACTATTCGTACATAAACGCCGGTGTATCTTTTAACTTACAGGAGTGCCATATAGGAATTTTGCAACTGAATAGCGGTTTGAACCATGGGTTTTGAAAAGAAAATTATTTTGGTGTCCAGAAGAGACTAACTTTTCTGTCCCAGTAAAACAACGATTTAGCTACATACGAAAAAAAATAAAATTTTTAATTATTTATGAAATATGTATGTTTATAATTTTAGGAGTCATAGTACGTGGATGTTGTGGTGTAATGGTTAGCGCGTTGGACTGTTACACAGATGGTCCCGGGTTCGATTCCCGGTGACGACAACATCAATTTAGAAAAATAATATGTATGAGCTTTCTATCACTTATATGTATCGCTGCGCCCACCTTCGGTGTTCCCATAGCACTTAACCCCACCGAAGTAAAATAATAAATCAGGGCTATGAAACAAAAAGCTTCAATAAATTCGCCAACTCTACATCAGGTGGCAAGCCACAACTGTTCTAAGATTTATCATCTCGCGCAATTGCAGTGTTGCGATGTTTGAAGCCCTTCATTTTTCACCACCTTTCATCTCTCCACTATCCCCTTTCCAAAGAAAGCAACACATAAATAAATAGGAAGAATTTCCTGAGTGTTGCTTCTCTTTTTTAAAAAGTAAAAAATAATCATATATAGTAGGAACATATTCTTAATTCCCTACAAATTATTAGAATCCTAAAACTAAGCTATATAAAATATTGTAAATTTCCTAATATTTAAGAAATGTTCATAAATAGTATGAAACAATTCATAACTTGAAAACTGATTTTTAAGTTAACAGTTTATAATTTCCAATTAATTTTTAGTAAAATTGCTTTCCTATGTAGATGCACGATTATATTGCATTTATAAGAATTTACATTGGGAGGAACCAATACAGAAATCATGCAATACAAATATAAAGTTAAATCTATTATAATGATTTTTTTTGGCCAAGTATTCAATGTTAAGTTAAATGTTTCAGGCGAAACCTATGAACATTTATGAGCTAACTCATAAGTATTAAGATCTAGTACATTGGCAAATTTTTTAAAAACTTTTTCTTTAATATTAAGTAACATATATAAACTATGATATGAGCTAGATTATTCAAGTTCAAGATCATTTGTTTTTTGTTAAACTAAAGAAATGATCTTGAACTTGAACAATCTTGCTCGCATCATAATTTATGGTAAAAGATCGAAAAATAAACTTTTGGTATTAATTTTTTAAAATTTAAAAGTAAAGCAATATATATAAACTTTTAATCAGGGACCGTAATCATTGTGAGTTTTATGATAAAAATTTCACAATAATGATTATATTATGAGTTTTAAGGGTTTTCTTCAATGGTAATGATTATTTTTGAGTAATATTAATAAAAATCAACCAAAATCATTATTTTTGTCCAAAAAAAAAAAAAAATACAACTCAAAAATAATCATTATTTACGATTTTTATTTTTCTCACTCAAAATAAAACTCACTTTCAATTTATGACTTTTTTGGGAGGTTTTTTACCAACATAGTTGCATATCCTCATAAAACAAATCCAGAGGAACCAACCAAGGCGAAGAGAATTATTAAAAATTATCTCAAGTTTTTTTTAATCAATTTTATTTGTTTTTAATTATTTATTATTTAATTTTACAAAAAGTAATTTCGACAACGACTCGTCTGATAGGTTTCATCTTTGATCCGTTAACATTGTTTATAATGAAGAAAATGATCTTTCAACACTCACTTGTGTGGCAGGAACAGAGTGCACCACTTTGGCCAGCTGGTACAGATAGGGGTATCGAAATTTTTTTTTCCTCCCAGTATTTCATAATATTTTTGTTTGGACAAATTGGCTTTGGACAATAGTTGTCAATTTCAGAATAGCCTTTCTGTAACTCCTCAGTGTGCCAACCATATTCTGTTTCCTCATCGGAAGCTACCTCAATTGTATTGAGATACTCGTTCAAGAGGGAGCAGGTGTTTGAATTCTGCGAAAGCAATGCACTCGCTGCGTCGAATGATGTCGATGTTTTCGGGCTACTTGAGCAAGACTTAGGTATTGGATTAATGCCTAATGCATATGTATGTACAAGCGTATGTATGTATGTAAGTTCAAAACGACAGTTAGTAACAAAATTAATATATATCAAAACAAATGCAATCATAATAAATGATTCAAAACAAGCGCTTAGTAACAAAATTATTAAGTTCAAATTATATTATGGGTATTCATGTAGGTGTAAATATATATACATATGCATAAAAATATGTAGGTACATCATATATAAAGTCGTAAATTTAAAGTAAGTTTTATTTTGAGCGAAAAAAATAAAAATCATAAATAATGATAATTTTTGAGTTTATTTTTTTTTTGCTCAAAAATAATGATTATGGCTGATTTTTTTATTATTACTCAAAAATAATCATTACCATTGAAGAAAACTTTAAAAATCAAAAACTTAAAAATCATGACGGATATGCAAAGATTGTCAAAAAATAATAATAATGGTGCAATAAATTTTTTTTTCTGTCTGTTCAAAGTGATTGATTTTTTATTTAAAAAAACGAACAATAATCATTATTTACGGTCCCTGCTTTTAATAAATATCAATTTGATATTTTTCACATAACTAGTTATTTATGTATGGGTGCATAAAATTTATGAAAAAATTCTTACACTAGTACATTTGCAAATTTTTCATAAAATATTCATAAATAGACAAATTTTTCATATAATATTCATAAATAGGCAAATGTTTCATAAAATATTCATAAATAGTTTTTTCTGTATAGAATTACTTTAATGTAAATGTAACGCAACGGGTCAGCTGATTCAACCTGTGTATTGAGAAACACATTACGCTGAGTACTCGACGTAAACGAGTAGTAACATGACGAACTGTTCTGTTAAAAACAGAATTTCTCTCATTTATTACGTGAAAACAGCTGTTTTTAGATACAGAAAAAAAACAGCAACAATAGAAAAAAACTAAAACACAATAAGCAAATAAAAAAATATTTTGAGTATCTTAAAAAAAATTGTTCCACGTTACATTTACATTCGAGTAATAAGCGCTTTAAGTGGCTTTAAAATAAGGTACCAGTGACTCTTGTAACTTAAGCCGTTAAAAAGATATGGGCTATTACCAACCTATTGCTTAGGGTTTGTCCGGCAAATCCAAGGCAATAGGTTGGTATTACGGAACATGGTAATAAGTTAAATTTCTTACCCTTACATTTGTTCGCAACTGTTATTATTTCTGACTTTAATTAGTATACTTAGAATACTATGTAGGTTAAGACCACTGCAAATGTAGATAAAAACAAATAAAATTTCACTCAATGCAAGGACTACTTACATTTGAGTAAGTTCAACTAACATTGTCATTTGTTTTTTACTATTAAAAAAATTAACCACAATTGTGGTAAAAATGAACCACATATGTAGTAAAGAGTAAGCAAACATTTATGTTATTTTTTTACAGTAGTTTTTCTGTATAAAATTAATGTACAATCATAATACAGTAATTTGATGTGGTTTGTTTTTATTTTAAATAAACTATATAGGTATGTTGTCAAAAATTAAATTTCTTCTACAAATGACTGTTTTTTCACTTAAAGATTACAAATATGTACAGCAAACGTTCCCTGAGTGTAACAACAAATTCACATGTTTAAATGTTTTTATGGTATAATTAGTTTGGTTGTTTTTTTTTTTACAAATTTTACAATTTTAAAATAATATTCATCTTAAAATTAAATATTTAAATAAAAAGTTGTTGACAACTATTTGCTTGTTAGCGAAGAGCAATATGTTACCGAGGTAAGTATTTACCTCGATGTACCTGGATGCTCTTGGTCAAATAATAGGGTTTGTAATAAAAAAAAAACATGTTACCTCCTTCTTACAAAAAGTTTATTTTTCCACCCAAAGCTTATACAAAAATTCATGTATAAAATTTTTAGTTAAAATTTAAATTTTATACCTAATAAAAAAAAAATTAATTTAAAAAAACAAAAAAATAATGCATTTGGAATGGAGGTATTATGTGTTGTGTTGTAATAGAAAAGCAACCAGTAACCGAATATTAATTCTTATTCCCAAACTTATTACCGTTTAATTTAAAGTTTTGCAGGGTACTTTGTAAAACTTTAATTTTTTTTTTAATAAAATATTTTATTTATGTAAATCTTTTTTTTATTACATTTAGTATTTTTTCAGATTTTAATGCATAACTTCGGATTCCGTAAGAGTTCCATATAGGGATTTGGCATCGGCATAGGGGAATTATAAATAACATATTTGTTTAAGAATTAGAAAAAAGATTTTTTTTTGAAATACAGCGGTTTGAACCCCGGATTTAGAAAAATTTCCATTTTACCTTTAATAATGTTTTCTAAATTTATTTAAAGCACGATAATAATAGCTTTAAAATGAGGGTATCAATAAATCACGAGCTTTAACGGTTAAAAAGATATGGATTATGGATTATGTACAACTTTTTTTTAAATTCAAATTTTTTTCAAATTTTAAAACGCGATGTTTTCACAACCTTTCACACCAAGATTGTTTAACATTAAACGGGGGTCGAGGTAAAAAATTCGTATTTTGTTCTGCTTTTATATGGAATGAGTCGTAGTTATTTCATAGTTATGATTGTGAAACTAAAAATAATAAATATGTGTACAAGCTTCATTCAGCAGTATTTTTCTAGTATTTACAAAACTTTGCTCAAGCTTAACAATACGGTCAGAGAATTTCAAAGTATGTTAATAGTTGTATATTTATGTTTAAAAAAGGAAAAGCTAAACTGATGTTATGCAAATCAAAACTTCTTTAAAAAAAAACGTTTACATGCATTTAAACATAAATATATATAAATGTATATAGTTTGTCAAAGCAATTATTTTTCTTTTAAAACTATTTCATTGTAGAAAGAAATATTAAACTAACTAACATTTTATATAAATCCAGCAACATTTTGTGGAATATTTTCGTTTTTAAAGGACTTTGTCTATATGGAGTATTGAAAAGTAAACACTTATGTAAATTTGGTTGCTACAATAGAAATTTATTAATGTTTTCAAACTGGTTAATATAAATACCGCGATGGTATTAAATACCGTAAGTAAAAAGATTAAATTCGACACATCCGAATTTAATGTTTTTACTTGTTTTAAAATGTTTGCGATCGTCTGGTGCAAAATGTGAATTGAAAATACCACCTAATTTTTTTTAGAGGCAAAAATATTGTCCACTGCACTACTGAATGATTCAAAATATCAGCTTTTTTGTGACCTACACTCAAAAAATAAGTTAGTAGAAAACTTAGTAAACGTCTTGTAAATCAGGTATACCATTTTTTAGCAAAATTTTTTGCTAAAATCGTGTTTTCAGCTAAAATTGTTGTTACTTTACTAATATTATACTGTTTCACTAATTTATTTTGCTAAAAAAAATTGTGCTAATAAAAGTATGGACGACAACCAGATTGAAATATATACGCAGAATGAAGCAGATGTTGCGGCATGTCAAGATGTTGTAGAGAAGAGGAAAATGATACTAAAAAGTACAACTCTAATAAGAAATATAAAAAATCAACCATGGAAGATTTTTGAATCTGTTTTTCATACATAAAACAAAATTGAGGATTAAAACAACTTAAATTTTGCGTTGTCACCGGCTTGTGTAAATAATTGTCTATTAATTAAATAAAAGGCAAAATAAAATATTTAAATTTAATATGTATTTCTAAACTAAGTGTTTATAGATTAATAATCTAGTGTGGTCAAATTGCAAACAAACAGACATATACAGACATGTAGACAGAGTAAAGCGAAAGACAAAGACACATCTTAGGTATATTTTTATGGTTCCTTTTTCGTATTGCAAAAAAAGAGTTTTTTTTCCGTTTCGTTTGTTTTTGTTTATTTTTTCGGTTCGTTTCTATAATTATCTTCGGCAGTTGCGTCCTTTAAAAGATAGCATCATTTGGACAACCATTGATGTAAGTAGTTGAAAGAAATTTTTTGTGTTGTTATATATATTTATTTCTATATATTTATTTCTATATATTTTTTCAGTCTACTAAAATTCAGCAAAAAATTTATTAATTTTTAGCAAGGCTTTTGTATTTCTAATCTACTAAGTGTTAGCAAAACTTTTGCTGAATCTACTAATTTTGTTGCTTAAAATCAGCTCGCTGATTTTCAGCAAAAGATTTTGCTGACATTAGCAATTTTTTTGCAAGCACCCTCCTGACTAAAATTTTGCTGACTCAGCAAAATTTTTTGCTAACTTTACAAACTTTTTTTTTGAGTGTATGAAATTCTTTATCTTCTTAGGCTAGGGGAATTAAAAAAATCTAGACAATTTTTTTACATATCTGTTGTAAAAAAATTGCCAGTCCAATTGCAATATAAATACCACTTAATGCCAAGTATATATTTCCAAATTGGTT
This sequence comes from Delia radicum, assembly GCA_021234595.1. Lineage (NCBI taxonomy): Eukaryota > Metazoa > Arthropoda > Insecta > Diptera > Anthomyiidae > Delia > Delia radicum. The sequence goes on from CM037854.1 coordinate 81,780,891, forward strand.
CAATAGTTTTGGACCTATGGGTGGAAATTACACAGAAAAATGTATTTTTTAGGCAAAATTAATAATAGAAAATTTCCACACGAAACATATTTGTCTTGTAATGAAAAATATAAAATATTATTTTTTTTAAATGTAGTACTTTAGCAAAGAAAAACAGTTATTACCAAAGAAAATATATGGATAAATACCAATCTTACGACAATTTATGTATAAAATTGAAAATAAAAATTATTTTTTGACGAAAAAAAAACTGTATGAAAAACCACTTTCCGTTAAGGCAGTTTTAGACATATTTTTACAAATCTTTAGGAAAACTCATCAAAATTATTATTTTCAATACAATTTAAAGATAATAAAAATGTTAAATTTTCTTCGATCTTCTTTTATTTTATTCTTTTTAGTTTAAACGACCTTAAGATCATTTATTTATTAATTATTTATTTCCAATATTTCGTCTCCACATTGAGTGACTGCTTCAGGGAACAAATATTACAATTTGAAAATACTAATTTTAATAATTAAAAAAATTTTATACATATAATAAAAATTTTTAAAAAAGGCGGGAAATCAAAAAATATTTTCTGTCAATATGAAAAAATAAAAATATCCCAGAAATCAAAATTAAATAAAAATAAAAATATTACAGAAAACAAAAATAATTATAATAATATTTAAAATAAGTTTGTTATAATTTTTATTAAAAATAAAAATTATGTTTTTTCGACCTTTAATTGTGCAATGAAAATGAAAATTATTCAAGTTCGAGGCCATATACTCTATATTTCTTCATTAGGATATTGTCCTAACAAATAATCTATAGAGTTTTTTGTTTTCAAATTTATTATTTGACCCTTTCAGGAATGTGTTGATAGATCTATTTCGGGAATTTTCTAGGTTCCCATCATCAGAACACGTTTTGAAAGCGGTAACAATCCCATGCCAAACCTCAAGCATTCATATGAACTAGTTTACTCACTACATGAGAACTAATATGCATATGAGTTTGAAATTAAAGATTATAACCATTGATCAAAAAATAAATTGAAAACTTGTTTGATGTGCAAGATCCACCTCTGGTGGATATTCAATACACGTTTTTTTGTTTCTCTCTCATTTTTTATGTTTTGTTAAGTTAGTTAACAAAACAGGGAAAGTAAACTAGGCGGTACTCTGCCTTTTTTCATAAGTTTGTTATAATTTTTATTAAAAATAAAAATTATGTTTTTTCGACCTTTAATTGTGCAATGAAAATGAAAATTATTCAAGTTCGAGGCCATATACTCTATATTTCTTCATTAGGATATTGTCCTAACAAATAATCTATAGAGTTTTTTGTTTTCAAATTTATTATTTGACCCTTTCAGGAATGTGTTGATAGATCTATTTCGGGAATTTTCTAGGTTCCCATCATCAGAACACGTTTTGAAAGCGGTAACAATCCCATGCCAAACCTCAAGCATTCATATGAACTAGTTTACTCACTACATGAGAACTAATATACATATGAGTTTGAAATTAAAGATTATAACCATTGATCAACTAACTAAATTGATGTATTATCAAAATCTGGTTCTAGAACCGGTTCTAAAGCAACTTGTTATTGTTTGGAGGTAAAGAACCTATTGAAAATAGGACAAACTCCATAAAGAACCAGTTGCAGAACAGAAATTAGAACCCGTCATAATACAGTAAAAGTTTTTCTGCAACCAGTTATTTGCATCTTACTATTTTACTGGTTAACTTCGAAAAGAGCTAGAATTGTAGTAGAAAGTATGAGAATTGTATTTTGGTAAGGGAAAACAATTAGAGAATGTAGGGAGAAAAAGGATTTTTATTGTTAAGAGTAGGTATTTTGTCAAAAATCTTCTGGCAACACCGAATGAAGTAAATGTCGCGGCATGTCAAAATATAGTGGAAATGATTAAAATTATATAAAACAGTTCAACTTAAAAAAGTACAACATATAAAAAAATCGACCATTGAACATTTTTGTATCTGTTTTTCATAGATAAAACAACAGGACGACAAAAATGTGTGTATGTTATGAATTAAAAAACTTAAAATCTGTATTGTCACCGGCTTGTCATAGTAAAATTTCTTTTAATTAAATTAATAAACGAAGTAAATTATTTATATTTAATAAAGATTAATTGTGCATTTCAAAGCTACAGTGATTATTAATGTAGTGTGGTAAAATTGCAAACATATCTACGTTCAGGTAGACAGACTAAAGCGAAAGACAAGAACACACATATCAGGAAATGTTGTATGCTTCCTTCTTCTTCTAGCAGAAAGGCTGTATATGTCATATTATGTTATTTTTTTTCTTTTGTTTCATTTCTAGAATTACTGCATTTATCTTTATTATAGATGCCAACATTTAGACAACCACTGATGTAAGTTGTTAAAATAAAATTTAGCTTATGTTATATATATATATTTTTTTTCTTATACTATCATATTCCTATATATTGTCTGATATTAAATTAATTCATATCTTATGAATATTTTTATATATTGTAACGTATTTTAAATTATTATGGTACTGCTACTTGCAACACTTTAAATATAAGTTATAACATTTGCCCACTGCAATCATACAGTTTGCAGTGGTACCCCACATTACTATTGAATTCAATTATTGAAAATATTATTGTCGTTTGAATTGTTATGATATTGAATCTTTGAAACAAACACACAATTAACCACAACAAACTAAATACAAAAACATATCTCTAATTTACTACAAGACTGTCATAAATCAAAAAATGTGACTTTTGAGTTAATGGTGCAGGTTTATTTGTTAAATCATGCTCTATATCAGTGAAGGGCAACACACATACTACCACATTTATGCTTGTGTGGGAAGCAGCAGAAAACGAATGACGCTCACTAATTTCACACTCGAAAAGTTTTTCAGTCGAAACTAAAAGATTTTTTTTTTATTATTATTATTTTATTTGAACTTGACCCGTAACATTACCATGAACAGAAACTAGTTCTAAAACTTCATCAAAATAGGTTAAATTTGCATCAACTGTTTTGATGCAAATAATAAGCTGGAAAATATTATTAATGTCCGTACTTTCGTCAATAGATAATGAAAAATATTTGCAATTTATCAGTCTAGTAATAGCTGCAGAATGAATCCATTTACTTCTCCTCTGTCGTATGTGCAACTGTACGTCGAGATAATGAAATGTTTTGGCAAAGTTTCAAACCTTCTTGACACTTTTCACCAAAAGAGTTCAAAACATCTGATGTTAAATCATTAAAAAAATACAATCCTCAAATGGGCGACATTGCTTTGCCAAAGCCAAATCAACTACATAGGATGCATTTTTTAGAGGCAATGAAACATTTTCTCTTATTAATTGAAAACTGGTATGATGATGAATACTAGTTTAATCAAAAATAAATTTTAAGAAAAATTCTGCTTTTAATTGAAATAGTTTCAACGATCGATCACCCCCGCTCAGGTTATTGTAATCTCCATGGCAAGAGTAGTAATGTATTCTTAAACAAAACAAACTTTTGTTACTTATAACAAATCACGCATTGCGCCTCACCATCCATATTCTGTATAAAAAAAACCATATTTCCATTTTTCATTGAACATTTTTCTTTGGGTGTAATTAAAAAGTTGCGTAGCGAGATCTTACTTCAACAAGTGCTGATCTGCAACTGATTTAAATAACTTTGACGAAATGACATCAAAGCAACAGCCGAAAGTACATTGCCAGAGGCCACACGAAGAAGTTTATAGTGTACATGTGTCGACGTCACACAAGCAGCATTTCTTTTCCTATGCACGCGTACATAGGATTTGCAAAAGTACCCTTCACTGCTCTATATTGTGTAAAAATTTCATATTAATATCATGTATTGTGTTTGAGATGAATGATAATATGTTTTTTTTTTTTTCTGTAAAGTGGATGCAAAAAGAGAAATTGTGATAATCACTGGTCTCCCGATAATTAGAAAATTCGCACACAACTCACTCCAAGAGAAAAATTCATAAAAACCAAATAAATAGAAAAAGGGTCGAGCGAGGCAGATATGGATTAAAAGCTTTAAACTCGTTTTCTGCAAAATCGTGTTTTTTGAGTTATATCAGTCTTGCAGTAAATGGGCGATAAAAACATTTGCTAACAGAAAGTCCTTAGCTTAGAAGCTACCAGCAGAGACCAACTGGAAACTATGCATAAAATGACTATAAATAATTTAATAATTGTTATGGGATAAATAAAAAGTTATAAACCTTGTACAACATGTATTTGGTAAATGAAAAACTAGAAATTAAAAATGCAAAACATAAATAAATATTAAAATAGAAATTCCTACAAAAGCAAATAAAATAATATTTAATAAAATATAAATAAAGATTCTATGAAAATAACAACTTAAATTTATGTAAAAAATTGAATATTTAAAGAGCAAATTGTTTATTTTTATAAAAACTACCCAGCAAAACTTGTACCAGCTCCAAAACTAGTTCTACAATTTGAAGTTGTAACTCATGATTTCAGCTTGAAATTGCCATCCGTAAGACTAGTTCTAGGGAGCGTTTGAAGAACAGGTACTAGTTCTATAGAACGGTTCCAAAACATAGTCTTGTATCCATGATTTTTGCTTGAAATTGTCACGCCGTTAACTAGTCCAATAATACGTTTCTAAAACCTATTCTTATATTAATTCCAGGGTGCATTTTACATCTAATACTTCAAAACACTTTAGAACTAGTTTTATAACTAATTTCTGTAATCATTTAAAATATTTGCAATTTCTTAATAAAGGGTCCGCCAAATAACTTTTTTTTTTTGAACTCCTGAACCAATTGGACTTTGTATGGCGTCATACCAAGGTCTTTATGCAAAATTCGTCTCAATGATGTCTCCGAAATGTTCAATTGTTGAGAACGACGGTGAATTGATGTTGATGGCGCTTCACGCACACTTTCTGCCACAGCAGCAATATTCTCGGGTGTACGCACTGTTTTTGGCTTTTCACGCTTTGGTTTATCGATGAGGCTGCCAGTTTCTTTCACTTTTTTCACAAGATAACGAACATACGGACCATATTCGTTCAGCGGAAGGATAAAACTAATTATCTGTCAAATCAGACATGAAAAAAAAACGTTAGATGGCGGACCCTTATTTTGCATTAATTTTCTTATTTAAATAATATGTATGTATATTACGGAGCTTCAAAATCGTATGACGAAACAAGACGTAGTCCGAATTGTGATGCTGAAGACTGGATAGTTGCACATGAACAAACTAAAATATTATCCAAATTTCAGAGAAATCGAAAAACGTTTTAAGGTCACTAAAAATTTCAACTTTTTCGAATATTTTGTATTTAACAGGTGCGGATCAGGGGCTGATGGGGATGAGGGTGATATAGCCCCGACAAAAAATAACTTTAAAATAACACTGTTTGTAATTTTAGATCATTATGAAATTAAAAAGTTTTGCGCATTCAAATTTTTGTTGGTTCTCCAAACTAGGACATTTTCTTAAACATTTTCAAATATCGCAATTTGATTAGAAAATTTCTGTTAAAAAAGTTATCAGATGTTTAAATATTTAAAATCGCTTTAAAAATGTGCGCTTTAATCCAAAAATGGTAAAATTTTGCATACATTTAGTAAATCTTCTTTCGAAATGGTAAAGGAAAAGTTTACGAAGTCTTAAATATAGAAAAATTTGAAAATTTCGGTAGAAAATTTTTAAAATTCGGTTTACTAGAATCAAAGTGCCACAAGTATGTATCATCAAAACTGTCGAAAGTGTTAATTTTTAGCTCATAAAAAATGCACACGTAAAATTTGCTCTTAACACAAACATTTTCTTTAAGAATTCATATTTTAAAACTTATGTTTCAGTCTAGTTGGAATAATTTTGAGAAATTTATTTTAATTGCCAACAGAAGAGGATATAAAATATTGAATATAGCTAAATTGGTACAGTCTTAAAACAAGAAATTTAAATTTTGCAAAAAATGGATTAAACTTCCGAAATCAGTGTTAAGAACAAAAAAATATTTTTTATTGAAACATAATATTGTTCGATAACTAAAAACTAAATAAAAGAAAAACCGTTAATATATGCTACAAAAATATGCTTTCGTTCTAAAAAGTACTAAAATATGCTCAAAAATAAGATTTTTTTTTATCAAAAATAAAAATTTTTTTTATCGAAAATAAGATTTTTTTTATCGAAATATGCAAAAACTAGAGCAAAATATGAAAAAATTATATATAACAATTGTACATTTGTTCTAAAACAAATAAATATCTCATTAACTTTTCAACACGACGCATAGGAAAAAATATATAACAACTTATTTCTGGCTAAAAACTTCGCGAAATTTTAGATTTAGATGTTTCGGTGCAAAAAAAAAAATAAACGCCAGAAAAATTCACAAAAAAGTTTAAAAATTCTGTAATCAAATTGTAATTAAAAAGAGAAGAGTTAACCATGTGACAAAGTGGCAAAATACTTTTCTCTGGTTTTAAAAGAACAAATTTTCGAATTTTATATTTTTTTTTAATTGTATATAAGTTCTATATAAAAATTGTGTGTTTAACGGTCACTTTGATGATCTTAAAATGAAAATTCCGAATTTCACACCCATACTTTTACTGAAGTTAAAGAAGTTTTAATTTGGAAAATTCTGAATTTTTACATTTAAGGTCATCAAAAGTAAATAATTTTTAATAATTTCATCTAAGAATAATTTCTTTTAGCAGCCTGGAACTCTTCCCAGCAAAACCACACATTACCAAATCATGGGTAAAGTAATGTATCGCCATAGGGCTCCATGCATTACTTTAAACGTTACTTCCACTGATGAATTTTACAGGCGATGAGCCTTAAAGAAATAGGTGGACTCATTACCTTGTAGAGGGTAAAGTAACTGGTTACTTATATGGTTACATGGTGGGAAAAAGTAATGTGTCTATAAATAGATTTTCAAACAAAAAAAAAAAATGGATAAAAAAAATTTTATACAGATATTTTTTTTAATTAAATAAATAAGGTGATCATGCTAGGATTCGAACCTGGGGTCTCTGGTATTTAACAATTAGTTAGGCGAGAACTCTACCAACTGAGCTATCGATACATATAATATTTTATTGCTTGAAATGTAGATGAGTTCTTGTGCTTCGTGTTTTCGTTTGTGATATCAAAAATATACACCTTACCCTCATGCTTACAAAAAATCACTAAGTAATGTGGCTATAAATAAATTTTCAAAAATATATATTAATAATTACTTTACGTTTATAATTCATGCATTATGTAATTAATGATCGGTAAGTCATTATTTTATGCTTTGAAGTAATGTAAAATGTAATGAGGTATCATTGCAAGGTAATCCATGAGTGTTCAATTATCGGTAACTCATTACGTCTTGTTGGAAAATAATGATACAGGTGATACATTACAAGGTAATACATTACTTTATCGCACCCATTACTAAAGTTTTGCTGGGGTGAGTAGTGAATTATACGGTTTTGTGAAAATATGACTCAACAAAAAATAAAAATTTTTATGTTTCACATCCTAAGTTTTTATTTTTTAACATCCTTCAAAAAATTAGAAAATCTTCTTTAACAGTTACAAAATAATTCAAAAATTATCTACTTATAAATTATCAAATTATAGCGATAACGGTTTTTTAGTTATTACGATATCAGTATTTTAAGGATATTGATATTTGAGATATATAGGTAATGGTATTTTACGAATAACGGAATTTCAATTATTTTGGTAACAGTATTTTATGGTATAAGTACTTAATTTTTGTACAAAACTTAATAAATTTACATTTTTACTAAAAATTTACAATGCTAAAATAATATTCGATTTATAAACTTAAAATTTAAATAAAAAGTTTTTGAAAACCCTTTCCCTGTAAGTGAGGACTACCAAGTTATCGTGGTACGTATCAATGGACATGCCATTGTTAAAATAATATGGTTTGTAATTGAAAAGTAATCAGTTACCGACTATAATTTCTTATTAGCAAACTTATTACTAGATAATACAAAATATTGGTTACACCTCAGACGTATGCAACAAAAAATAAAATGAAAATAGATTTTACTTGATTTGATTCATACAATTTGGTTTTAATTCCAACAATCCTTTCATGCAAAAACATTCAAATCATTCTTTTTACACAAAAAATGTTGTAGTCAAATCTTTTACATTTTGTTAATTAAGATGAAGGAAACAAATATATTTTAGAGCATATTTTGATTGCTGGTACTGTATGCCATACGTGGAAATAAAGTCTTTTCATCCCAAACCTTTTTAGCAAGTTAGAAGAATTTAGAAATGTCACAGTAATTCTTGTTTGCCTAACTTCCTAGTAAGATCAAACAGAGACCATCATGATAAACTTAAAACACACAAAAATCGTACAAAAAAATATACCAAAATATATTGTAAAAATCAGACCTTTATTCAATTCACTTAAGAAATTGATATATTTTTTTTGTCCGTAATTTGGTTAGGGGAAAAAGTTTTTACAAGATTCAGCAAACGAAATTAACATTCTAACCGGCAACCGCAGGCGCGGTATTTTAAATGGGCCCTAAATGCGCCAAATTAATGTTTTATAATAATAGATGAAGCTACTTCTAGACTCAAAAAAAAAAGAAGTTAGTTTAACATTATGTTAAATATCTATTTGAATTATTTAACTAACTTTCAGCAAATTTTTTTTTGCTGAAATTCCGTTTTCAGCTAAAAATTTAGTTAAAAGCTTTTTGTAGAAAACTAATTGTGAACTTATGTTTATTTTTTTTGTTGCTACCAAAATTGTGCTAATAAATACAATAACAGCACGAAGAACAAGTAAGAATACGCTTATCACAGCTTCCTAGACGAAGTAGAGAGAAAATAAATTATACAAATAAATACAACTACTATTAGACTTACATAAAATGCAAACGCAAGAATCACAAAAAAAATTTGATTCAAATTTTAGCAAAATAAATTAACTTAAGTAAACCTTTTAAATTAAGAAAAACAAAATAATGTTTTATGTTAAGCCACCTTATTTGACTTTGCTAATTATTTATTCAATATTTCAATTTAAAAAATAATGAAAATTATTTCGGATGCATTTCGACTTATGTCATCCTCAGCGAGTACATTTAAACTAAAAACTCAAAACAATATTCGTATAAATTTGTTAAAAATAGTTTGACAAACAAAAAGACAAAAAATGAAAATAATATATAAATTAAAGTTTTTACGATTTATTTTGAAATAGTTCGATTGTTTTGAATAGAGGTGAGCGTATCGGTGCTTCCATAGTGTTCATTGAAATGCTTCTATTCAAATATATGTAAATGCTCTCGTAGGCATCTAGTTTTTTAGGTTTATTTACTTGTTGTTTCAGTTTAACGTTATCGATATTCCATTGTGTGTGGTCATTCTCAAGTGCGTGTAGAGCGACCACTGATTTTGTTGTTTGTCGTTTTTGTATATTTGTCAAATGTTCCTTATAGCGTATTTCGACATTTCTTTTTGTTTGGCCAATGTATTTTTCTCCACATACACAAGTTATTTCATAAATTCCAGATTTTTTCAAATTATCGGTTTTGTCTTTTAAACGTACAATAAAATTTTCGATTTTATTGTTGCTACTATGGACAATTTCAAATTTGTGTTTTTTAAACACTTTTTTGAGTTTGTTTGTCATCTCTGGAATGTAAGGGATAGTTATTCTTTGTAAAGGTTCTTTATTTAGTGATAACGATGTTGTTTTTTGTTTTGAAAGTTGTTTTGAATGTAATTTAACTAAATTGTCAACCATTTGTTCTGAATAACCATTGACTATAGCTGCATATTTGATGTATTTTAGTTCATCCATGTAATTTTTTATGTTCAATGGTATTTTACATAAACGGTGAACCATACTATGAAATGCTGCTCGTTTGTGTGATATTGGACAATGTGAGTCAGAAGAAATATAACAAGGTTTGTTCGAAGGTTTTCTGTATATTGAAAATTCTATGTTACCAGTTGATGTTCGATGTATTCGTATATCTAAAAATGGTAATGAAAAATTTTCTTCTTTCTCGACGGTGAACTTGATTGTTTCATATCTTGTGTTCATGTGATTCAAAATTAATTGTTCACTATTTCTTTTTATCACTGCAGCGACATCATCTACATATCTAAATCCAAATTCTTGGGAGAAAATTTTCTTCTTTTAATTTCATTTCAAAATGTGACATGAACAAATTTGCTAAGAAAGGGGATAGAGCATTTCCCATTGATGTTCCATTTTTATTATGTAAAACTTACCATCAATTTCATTTCACATTTTGAAAGTTTTGTTTTAAGTAAATTACTCTATTGACTGTGAGCGTTCAAAGTCAAATAATTTCTCTAAATTTTGCGGGCCGTGCCTAAAAGTGAAAATTGAGATATTTCGAGGGCTGATAATTCTTATTAAGCGTTCTAAAAGTAAATATATTAAACTGGAACCATCAGCTTCAGGTATTTGGCTACATAATTAAATAATTTATTTTTTTTTTAAATGTTTTGCAAATATTTTTAATATTTTTTTAAAAACTGCTTCATATTTGGGGTATTTTCGATATATACACCGAGTTTCAACAAATTTCTTATCGCGATAAAACAAAATTTTATTAAATGATATTTTAATATAGTATTTTATCTTATATATTCCACACCAAACTTTTGCAGACACCGCGTTTTTTTACTTATTTAATATTTCGTGAAAGAACTCCAGTTGCAAAATACTTAAGCTGAAAAAAACAAACAACAAATCAACTTGTTTGTTTTTAACTCTCTTCTGTCTTTATTTTCGGTATTAAAGTTATTGTTATAAATGAGTTTGGTTTCTATCAGAGATGGTTGCGTGAGTTAATTTTGAACGCACGCTCACTTCCAAAAAAAAAAATTCTGTTTTATTTACGCCGAATTCTAATTTTTCGCATACGTTCATGCTTTAATTAAAATTAAAACTAGCTCGAAATGATCACGAAAACACTTGATGTTCATACAAAACTAAAGCTTAAATACTAATATGTATATTAAATACTAAACAAAAAATTCTCAAAAATAAGCCAATTGGTGAGCTATCAGAGGAAGCACAAGCGGCTAGAAACAAAGACTTTAAAAACTATAGTTAATACTTTGCGCGTAAATGAAGCCGGGAAAAAACTATTGAAGACATATTTAATAGATTTCTGCTTACTTCAGATCCATTTTTTTTTTCTAGCATGAAAAATACACACAAAATACCGCAGGTGGCTTTGGAATTATTAATTCTACCCGAATAAGGCGACAATGATGATGAGGATTCTGATCACGAGGATCATGATAATGATGATTATGCACTCATAATAATCCATGCATAAAAATACAAATATATTTTTCGTAAATTTTTTTTCGTAGAATGTACAAACATTTTGTTTATATTACAAAACTTTTGTATAAAACAATTTATATAAATTAACAAATTTCGTAAAAAATACAAACATGATTTCGTAATATTTTTTTTAGTACATTGTACAAAAATTTGTAATGTTACAAATATTATATATGGCTATTGATGTGGTTAGAGGTCGGATTTGCAATCAGAAGGTTGCGAGTTCAACTCCTGGCCAGGACAAATTTTTTTTTTTTTTTTAGTTTTTATATTTTTTTTGTTTATTAATGTTTTTTAAATTTCTATGTTTTATTTTTTATTTCATTATTACTATTTTTGTGTTTTGATATAAATGGATATTTTGTATTTTGTTTAATAAAGATGATCCTAAAACAAGTTAAAGAGGACCCGAAAACACTACTTCCACTTTATTTGCCGGGTTTAGTATGAAATTCAATAAATCAAATATTTAAAAAGATAAAATATTTAATAACAAAATGCAATTAGTTGGAAATTGTTATTTAAGATTTTTATTATTATTATTTTATTATTTTTTTATTTTGTTTTTTAATATATTATTTGATATATTTATAAAAAAAATATATTATTTTATTTAGTTCAATAAACATAATAAAAATATTTAATGACCATTTTACCTTTTTTATTAAATATTTGTAGCATATTTTTCTAGTTTTCATAAAAATTTCATAATATTTTCGACTTAAGTTCCTTTTTAGTTTGTTGTATTGCATCAGCTACTTTGGTGCAAATGGTAGAGGGGTCTACTTCAACACAGCAGGACGTCACTGAAATCGTGAGTTCGATTCTGCTGTGGCACCATTACATTTTTTTTTTAATTTTAAAATAAACCCGTAAGGTATGCACCACATTTTTATTTAAAAAAAAAGTTTTTACAAAACTTTACGAAATGTGATTTGTATATTCTACAAAATTTTTCGTAATGTCAAAATAACCAAAACTTTCGTAAAATGAACAAAGGTTTTCGTATATTTTACCTATAGATTATTATGAGTGTGATGATAATGATCCTAATAATGATAATGATGATTATGGTGATAATGTTGAAGATATCTAAAGCTATTATCACAATAATAACCAAAATGGATTCAAATGCATATATATGTATATATAATTTTTCTCTTCTTTTTTAAATAAAAAAATAGTTTCTATGAATTTTTTTTCAAAAACCATATTTTTTCACTAAATAATGTATAGTTATTCCAAAAAAAATTTTTATATCAACTATAATTGGCTTCCCTGAATTAATCCTCAGATTACCTATGTTTCAACCCACTGTGCATTGGTTGTAAATATATGCCGGTTAAACTTTTCTACGTTTTTGTTAACTTACACAATTTTGTGAAATTATTGTGTAATTATAGTTTGCAACGCAGTGTATTTTTAATGTTATAATTTGGAAAATTCTGAATTTTTAATTTTAAGGTCATATAACTAATATTTTTTTGCCATAATATGCCATTTTTGCAAAATTTGTTCGACAAGGCCCTTATTTAATTCTGCTCTGTCAATTTTATTAAGATCGAAGAGACTATTTTGCGATTTCTTTCCAAGTATTTTTTATTTAAATATTTGTGTTTTTTTTCAAATTATGCAATTTTTGACTTTTTGGCGAGTTTTTCCACGTTTAGCGATTTTTTAAAATGTTAGCAGTTTTTGAGCAATTGTATTGAATATTAATTTAATTCAATTAAAAGCAAGTTTTCAATAAAATTTTTAATAAATATGATTGAATTCTTAACAAAAACTAAATCAGTTAAGTTTTGATACTATAATCCCCTTAGTAGGGCCGAACTATCAAAATACTAACTATCATATATTTCAATTGAAACAAAATAAACAAATTTTAGTTTTTTGCACTATTTAGTGATAAAGCACCCCTCTGTTTAAGGACTCGCCACTAAAGTTTAAAAAAAAAACGCTGTCGAAATAAGTTTTGATCCAATCCAAAACGCAAAAGGATGATTTTTCTAGAAAAATTATATTTTCATCCGAAGGTGTGTATGTTAGTAATGTGAGTCTGGTTAAATGTATGTATGATAGAGAAAATAGATTGAAAAGCTATGATAACAAAATAGGTGGAAAACAATTTTCCAGACGATTGCTTTTGACGGCATATGTTTGTAATAAATGTGTTTGTTTAGTTGGGTTTAGTAACTTTATGTTTTATTTTATTTTTGTAAACCTGTAGACTGGAAATTGTTACAAATAAAATAAAACGAAATTCAATTATTAGAGATTTATATAAGATTTAGGAAAAAGAATAAAACTTAAATATTTATAACAAAAAAAAAAAAAGAAGAAAAATTAATTATAAACTCACACATGTTGCAAATAGTTTGAAGTATAGATCTAGTCATGCATATTATTAAAAATGCAAGCACGTATCAAATACATTATCCCGAAAGAAATAGAAAATTTTCATTTGTACTAAGCTATCATATTTGATATCATACCATTTACACTTCAGCTACACTTATGCATATAACAAACACACTCACACCAACTTATAAATAATTCATCACTTATACGCATTTCATGTTACTCTAATGTCTAGTGTATTCAAATGTAGACTTTATGAGAAAAGAATAGAAATGAGTGTGTGTTTGTGAGTCGATTTGTCCCTTAAGTAATTTACATATGAATGTTTTAACTCTCTTCCTATACGAAAATTGGTTTTTGCTGGTCTACACCAAATATATCCCACCTAACTACATACCCACGAAGCAGATAATATGTAAAATACAGTTATGTGAAAAATAATAATTACACTTTCATGTAACAAATTTCAAAAGAACACCAACACAGAAATAAATTACAAAATTCTGTCTGTAATATTAAACAAGTGTCATAGAGAATTTTCGTAAATACAAGAAAAAGTTTTTTAAATTGGCACCAACAATGCGGTTTTGTAATTGCGAACATCCTTTTGTTGATTTTTTTTTTTTGTAATTTATGTTTTTAAAGAATTTTTTTATGAAAAACTACTTCTTACAAGCATTTCAAATAAAAAATTTGTTAGAAATAAATTTGAGTTTAAAAATGGGTATTGTAAAGTTTGAAATTGACGTTTGTAAATCTACTTAATTAAGAAATTCACTGCAATTAAAAAAAAATTAAAAAACGTCAAAATTTATGACAATTTCTAAAATTTAGAAAAATACTTAAAATTAAAAAAATTACACAAATATAAAAGAATATCCAATATTAAAAACAAAAGGCAAATTGAGAAAAAATATCGCAAATATAAAAATAAATAAGCAACATTGTGCTCCCCGGTAGGCTAGTTGGTAGCGTTCTGGCTTATCTGTGCGGGGGTCGTGGGTTCGATTCCCACCAGAGAAAATGGTCTGTTTTCGCTACAACGCGCCGAAGGCCATAGTATCTAGTGCTCGGTTAGGATAATAGTATATAATTTGTAATTATATGATTATTAATTAAAAAAAAAATTAAGCAATTTAAAGAAACTCACCAAAATAAAAAATTTAGTTCGAAAAAAAAATAAAATAAACATGTTTTCGTGATAAAGACGTTTTTAATTTTATTTAGGTGATTTTTTTTATTTAAGCAGTTTTTTTTCAAAATTTGGCAATTTTTTCCAGATTTTGTTGAATTTTTCCAATTTGAGCGTTTTTTAAATTATATAGTTTTTGTAATTTTGCAAACTGTTTTCCAAGTTTTTATTTCTTAAACATTTTTTTAAATTTCGATAATTTTGAGAGTGTTTTTTAAATTGTAGCTATTTTTATCTAATATTGGGTTTTTTTAATTGGTGCAATTTTTTCAAATACTAGTGATTTTTCACTTTTATCGATTTATTTTTAAATTTTGAAAATAAATGTTTTCGAATTTTGAGCGATTTTTTTTCTTTCATTTTTTAAATGGCAATTTTTTACAACTTTGTTTTTTTAATTTTTTATTTTTTTTTTTTAATTTAGCGATTAGTTTTAATGAAAATGAAAATTATTCAAGTTCGAGGCCATACTCTATATTTCTTTATTAGGATAATGTCCTAACAACAAATAATCTATAGAGTTTTTTTGTTTTCAAATTTATTATTTGACCCTTTCAGGAATGTGTTAATAGATCTATTTCGGGAATTTTCTAGGTTCCCTCATCAGAACACGTTTTGAAAGAAGTGACAATCCCATGCAGAACATCAAGCATTCATATAAATTAGTTTTCTCACTAAACGAGAACTAATATATGAGCTCGAAGTAATATATTATCACCATTGATCAAAAAATAAGTTGAAAACTTGTTTGTTATGTGCAAGGTCCACCTATAGTGGATATTCAATACACGTTTTTTGTTTTTTGTTTTTTCTTCTTTTTATTTTTTGTTTTGTCTATAAACAAAAACAGGCGGAGTAAACCTTGCACATAACAAACAAGTTTTCAATTTATTTTTTGATCAATGGTGATAATCTTTTACTTCGAGCTCATATATATATATTAGTTCTCATGTAGTGAGTAAACTAGTTTATATGAATGTTTGATGTTTGGCATGGGATTGTTACCTCTTTCGAAACGTGTTCTGATGATGGGAACCTAGAAAATTCCCGAAATAGATCTATCAACACATTCCTGAAAGGGTTAAATAATAAATTTGAAAACAAAAAATCTCTATAGATTATTTGTTAGGACAATATCCTAATAAAGAAATATAGAGTATGGCCTCGAACTTGAATAATTTTCATTTTCATTGCGCAATTAAAGGTCGAAAAAAACATCATTTTTATTTTTAATAAAAATTGTATCAAACTTGATTATTTTTAAATTTTAACCCATAATTTAAAATTTAATAATTTTTTGAATGGCAATTTATTCCAACTTTTTTTCAATTTATTTTATTTTTTTGAAGTTTAGCGATTATTTTAAATTTTTTTTAATTTTTTTTAAATTTTTACCATTAATTTTTGACGATTTTTTTTTCCAAATTTCAATTACATTTTTAATAGTATCTACTGAAATTTTTTTGAATTAAAAACAATACTACATTTTAATAGATATGATTAAAACCTGAATTGAAAATAAAATCAATTAACTAGTTACTAATTATTTAAATTGATATTACAATTTCTTTAATAGGACCGAATTTAACTAAAATTTTAATTGGATCAACAAATATTTTCATTGAAATTCGATTTTAGTTTTCTGCGTAAACTTTACGCATAAACTTCATACACAGAAAAAATTATTGCCAATAAAATTTCAATTAAACTTTTGTTTGATTTCAAACTCAGTTTCAATTAAAAGATTAGTAATATCGCAATGAAAATGAAAATTATTCAAGTTCGAGGCAATACTCTATATTTCTTTATTAGGATATTGTCCTAACAAATAATCTATAGAGTTTTTTGTTTTCAAATTTATTATTTGACCCCTTCAGGAATGTGTTGATAGATCTATTTCGGGAATTTTCTAGGTTCCCATCATCAGAACACGTTTTGAAAGCGGTGACAATCCCATGCCAAACATCAAACATTCATATGAACTAGTTTATTCACTACATGAGAACTAATATACATATGAGTTTGAAGGTAAGATTATAACCATTGATCAAAAATTAAATTGAAAACTTGTTTGTTATGTTTAAAAAAAAAAAAAAAAAAAAACATAATTTTTATTTTTAATAAAAATTATATCAAACTTGGATTAGTAACATCTTTTAAATTTATAATTGAAATTTAATTTGTTGCACACACATTTCTAGTTTTATAACCTGAAATGACAACAAAGTGAAGAAATTTCGAAATTTAAAAACTCACCAAAATTTGGAGAAAATCACCAAATTAGACAAAAAAAAAATTGCAAGAATGTTCTCGAGATATAGACGTTCTAAAATTAATTGCAGTGATTTTTTAATATTTTGGGTTTTTTTTTAAACAATTTCGGAGATTTTTTTAAATTTTGACGATTTTTTTAAAGTTTGACGATTTTGTCCCCAATTTTTGGCTATGTTTTGGAATGTAAATTTTAATAGTTGTTTTAAGGGCGACATTACATTCGCGGCAGAGAAAACACACATTTTTTTAAAAATTCATAACTCAGTCAAAAACAAACATTTTTCCAAAATTTGCTATTAAAAATTAATAATCGTTGAATAAAACTAATAATGTTATTATTTAGTAAAACAAGTTCACTTTTAATTTAATTATTTATATCGAAATTGCTTAGAAATCCCCAACAATCGAAAAACAACTTATGATGAAATTAAAAATTTCCAAATAATTTACGATTTCTGAAAGTATTTCTGTATTCTAAGGATTCAAAAGTGGTGAAGTCTTCATTTTTTACCTTAGAATTGAAAAACAGTTCAAAAAATATATAATATATAAAAATAGTTCTTTCGAATATCAAACTAGTGACAATTCTATATATTTCGCAATTTTTTGCAATAGATCTGTCTGTTAAATACAATAACCATAACTATATTTCCAGAAAAAAAATGCTAGGATTATTTGAACTTTCGTAGAATTAGTGTACTGTCCGTCCGTATTATTTTTCACATTCGAATATGGGCATTTACAGAACTTTTTATTGGTATTTTTTAAATTATAACCACAAAGTTTAAATTGTTACACAAAATGAAGAGTTGTGGTTGTAAAATAATATTGTTATTATCAGTTACATAGAAATTGTCCTTATTATTTTAACCATAACTGTATGGAAGCTGTTTTATATAACTCATGAATATTTTATTGAAAAAATTACATTTAATTTTGTTAAACTTTCGGCCTTTTGTGGTTGGTTAGTCCCTCTTGAAATAAAAGGTATAAATAATATTAAAATGTGATGTGTGTAGGTAAGAGAATATTTAAAATGTTAATCATGGTCCTTAAAGATTTAAATGTAAATTCTAAACGATTTTATTAAAATTTTCAATATAAACAATTTTAAAATTATTAACTCTATCAAATGACCTTTTCTACGTATGACTGATATTATTTAGCAATTCATGTTTAGGTGGCGTATATTTTATAAAATACTCGTACAAAAACCATTTAAATGGTAATTTTGAAAAAAAAAATCCTTTTATATAATAATGTATTTAATAAATTTAAGAAAAGATCACAGAAAATAAATTTTATATTCAATTCTACAATTGATTGGGCCTTAACAT
The DNA here is from genome assembly GCA_021234595.1 of Delia radicum. Lineage (NCBI taxonomy): Eukaryota > Metazoa > Arthropoda > Insecta > Diptera > Anthomyiidae > Delia > Delia radicum. The sequence continues at coordinate 81,799,479 of CM037854.1, forward strand.
TTGCCGTGCTTATGTCAAATATATTCGACATTACAATATACTCTGTTCCAATATACTCAGTTTCATTATATGCATTAACTGTTCATCAAGTCAATATGGTAGCGATATTTGTTAACAAAGTCAGATTTTTTAATATTGTTACGGCAATTTCTATTCTTTTTAATACATGTATCAAGCATGGTAAGTTTTTGGATAGTTGGAAATTCTGCTCCATCGTCCCCATTTTTAAATCGGGAGATCGTAGCCAAGTCACTAAATATAGAGCGATAGTTAAACAATGCGCTTTCGCGAAAATATTTGATAGGATTTTAAAGAACAAACTTTTTGATCATGTCAACAGTTCAATTTCCGCCTGTCAGCATGGTTTTATCCACTACCCACGAATTTAATGTTAATATCACGCGATATTATTAACTCAATGAAAGTAAGATCGCAGTGCGATGTTATTTATACAGACTTTGCTAAGACCTTTGATACCGTAAGTCATAATCTTCTATTGCAGAAACTTAGCAGGTTGGGTTATCACACAATCTTTAAACATTTTTTAAAAATTTTTTATTAAACAGAAATCTGAATGTTTCAATTGGCAATTCTTTTTCTTCGCGTTTAATTGACGCCTATTCTGGTATTCCCCAGGGAACCCACATTGACCCTTTACTTTTTATTATATTCATTAACGATTTACCGCTAATTTTAAAATATTCGAAGAGTCTTTTGTTTGCTGATGACTTGAAAATATATTCAAGAATATCTAATATTGATGATTGCAGTAAACTGCAATCTGAAATAACAAGTTTATCCGATTGGTGCATTGAGAATGAGATTGGGATAAATGTATCTAAATGTTGTACAGTGTCCTACACTCGTTGTTTTAATCCTATAGTTTTCGATTATGATTTAGGTGGTTCTTCACTTACACGTTCAGTTGAGGTGAAAGACTTAGGAGTTATTTTCGACAGCAAAATGTCTTTTTCTAACCACATAGACTGTATAACTTCTAAGCCTAACAGTATGCTTGGCTTTGTAATGAGAAATTCCAAGAATTTTAAAGATCCTTATACGCTTAAAACGTTGTTTATTTCGTTGGTCCGTAGTAAATTGGAATATTGCTCTATTATTTGGTGTCCGAATCAAATAGTTACATCAAATCGAATTGAACGTGTTCAAAAGATTTTTGTTAAATCGGTCTTGAAATTAATTTGGCCTTATGATTTCATCATCCTATTATGTTAGAAGGAAAATGCTAGGCTTACAATCTTGGAAGATCGTTGGTTATATTCCGCAATAATGTTTGTTTATAATGTTATAACTGGTGAAATAAATTGTTCAGAAATTAAGGATCATTTTATATTATATTGCCCTCCAAGAGATATAAGAGTAAACCGGATTTTCGAAGAATCTGTTCATAGAACAAACTACGCCGAAAATGAGCCGATTGCAAGATGTTTACACTTATGTAATAATTTTGCTCTAATTTTAAACTTTAATGTAAATAAAGATAAGTTTAAGTTGTTTTTATTTAAACATTATAATTAGTTTTTAAGTTTTTCTTCTAGTTTAGTAATCTGTAAGAATTAAATTCTGTACATGAAATTAAATAAATAAATAAAAATAAAAATATTTACTAACCAGAATAATATCTAACGATAATTTTTCGGAATTCGAATATTTTAGTGGTAAGAATGGGCTGAGAAGTTTCAAAAACTTGATTTTCGGCCCCGATTATTTGAGGGGAATCGATGGGGAGGGGTCATATTTGTAAAAAATGTTCTCTCTAATTGAAGTGCTCTAATATTTAAGAATCATAAGTTAAAATATAAATATATCCACAAACAATAAGTCGGTACTGAAAATTTTAACAAAACATTTTTTTTTTTTTTTAGTTTTTTAAATAAATTTTATTTACAATTTAATTCATTACAATTATTTTGCCTCAGCGCCTTATAGGCATTATTGAGGCGAGTTGGCAAGAATTAATAATACTTAAAATTTACATTTGTTGAAATAAATTCATTTGTGAAGAAAATAATAATTAATAAAAAAAAACATTATATTAAAATTTCATTTAAATGTTGCAAAATGTGTCCTTTTAGTAATTTTTTAAATTCTAATTTCGTTTTTCAAATTTTGAGGCAAGCTATTATACTCACGGCTACCTATAAACTCTGCTCGCTGTTTAATTGTTTCCAACCTACACCTGGCTACTCTTAAGTTTACATTGCTTCTCGTATTTATTATATGATCATTTCTTGTAAACTTTATTGTATGATGACCAATATTGTTCATACACTTAAAGACGTATAATAAAAGTTGCATTTTGTAAAGACCATGTATGGGTAAAATTGACTGGTATTTATTAGTGTATAAAGAAATTGTTGGGTATGTTACTGGAAGATTGAACACCACCTTCAGAGCTTTATTTTGCATTCGTTGAAGTGACTTTAAGGCATTACTTTTCTCATAGCCATATGAAATGGCTAGATAATTTAAATGACTTTGAACAAGGGCGTTATAAATTAAAAGTTTAGTATCCTTACTAAATTTGTTCTTAAATTTGTATAAAATGCCGACAGCTTGAGCTGTTTTGAGCTGTAAAAAGACAAATACAGCGATGTGCCGATCGTGAAAACACGCAGAAAATAACTGGAGGAATATTAAAGAAGTGCTTAGTAATTATACAACTGCATGCGTTTCAAGTTAGTTTTACAATGTTCTAGTAAAATATTTACAAACTTTTCTAAAGCCTAATTCGTGTTTATTGGAGAATTTAAAATTTTCCTTTTTTTAGAAAAAAAAAAAAAATAGACCGTGAGACTCTATAATTTTCGAATAAATATATAAAAGTTGAAGATCTTTCAGATGAGATCGAATTGTTAAATCTGCTGAAAACTGAAAAAGTCAAGGCAGTTTAAACAGTAGGCATTTTTCTTAGTTTTGTTAAAAATATTGAATTTCCAGATGCAATAGAACGCGAACTACACCGCCTTTAAAAAAAAAACTAAGTACAGCACATATATCATAGAAACGGTGCTCACTTTCAATAAAATCGAAACACATCCAGTCCAAAAACGACTAAAATCGAATCGAAATTTTTTTAAATGACTCTTACATGAATTTTTTTTAAATAATAATTAAAAAATTAGCAATATGTATTTTAGAATAGTCAAGCCTTTTACAAGAAGTTTTTCTTCCGACGAACTTCTTAATAACAATCAAGAACATGGAAGGATCAAATTTTTAAAATGTTTGGTCCAGAAATATTACGGAAAATCAGTTTACCGATTGTCGTTGACGATAATTGTAATACATTCAATTAAATTATTATAATTTAATTACAGGAATTACAACTATTGGCATCGACATTTCCCCCCATAAATAAACTAACAGGACGATTTACAAAAAATTCTAATTTGTTTCAATAACGGCCAATTTCGAAACGGTCTCTTAAATAACTGCGTAATTCTTCCAAGTTTCTATTTTGATCTTGCCATATCATGATCACATACATAAACTACACTTCCACACACAGAAAAAGATTTTGTCAATTGCCAAATAAAATATGATTACTATGATTACTGCAATTAGTTGAAGCAACTGAATATTTTATTTTATAATATTGGAATAAAATATTGTATTTGTTATCTAGAACCAATGATTTCGGTCACTACAACCATATTCAAATGTGATTTCAAATTATTTTGGGTGTGGCAACTGAAATTCAGCTGTATTAACCAACTTTTGCTGTAAAAACCAATATTCAGCCGAAGCAAACGATTTTCGTTGTAGTAACTGAGTTTCAGTTGGAAATTGGTCAAATTTGTCTCTGTGTGCATTTATTAAAAGCTGATTATATTGCATTTAGTTTCAGTGATTTATCAAACGTATTTATTTGAGCTTTAACTTTTTTTAATGTTGAATTTATTTAAATTTAAAAAAAAAAAATTTATAAATATTTTGTCTTACAAAAGAAAATGTAAAAATTTTTGTTTACAAAAGATGTGTTTACAAAGTATGCAAATCCCAGTTGTTTGTCTGTTAACAAAAAAGGCAAATGTGTTATTTAACGACAATTTTGATTTATTTTAAATAAATTTGTTAGTAGTCTGGGATTTAATCTATGTAAATATTTATGTATGACTAGTATTCATACATAACATATATTTTTTTTTTTTACAAAATAAAATGAAAATGAGAAAAACACACCTCGGTTAATTTAAATACGATCTTTTTAAAATAAATTTTAAGTGCCCGAGTAAAAACGTTTGTATGCAATACACAAGCTATGACAATTTAGTAGTTGTACAATTTTAAAACGTTTAAAGTCAAACAAAAAAATAAATATTTTTTTTAAAAAGTATTTTTCTTTTTGTAGAAAGCCAACGGACCACCATCTTCTATTTGGAGTATTTTATGCTTGATACCTCCTGAAGAAACGGGTTAGAGGGGTAAGGGTAGAGTGATAGGGGAATGTACTTTACCGTATATATATTTTTCAAATCACAAGATATATATTTTCAGTACAATATACAATACAGGGTTTTTTATTATATATTAATTTCATTCTATATATATACAACTCTTTTAGGTTAGGGTATTTTACTCACTAATTTCATTTAGATTTTATTTTAAAGTTAATTAAATTTAAGGTTTTAATTAGTTTTTACACAGCTTTAATTTTGATTAAGAATAGATTTAGGGTAAGTGTTTAAATCATAGTTTTAATTTGTTGTTTTATAAATTTCTCTTTAATGTTTCACTTCACTAGGGTTGTTTGTTCTATTTGCTGTTCTATTTGTAGTTAACGCACAAGACGAGTGATGTTGCTTCTATGGGTGTATGATCAAGGCGCAAATGCTGACAGCTAAATTTTATGCTGAGTTGCATTTGCGTGGGGTTTGCACACTAGAGGGCGCTGTTAAAGTCAGGGTTGGGATTACTTCATTGTTCACCAAAGTGAACATCCTCCCGGGCCAGGCAACCTGTGAACAAAAAGACGATTATTTTTATATGTCGAAATATGAAATAAAGGGTAGAGTAGGGTGTTGAGACTGTATTATAAATACTTATGTCAGTGGGGTATGTTGTTGGAAATGAATTCCATAACCAAGCATCCCAGTCTTGGGTAACCAGTGATCCTTCATCAACATGGATCTCGTTAAAATGAAGGTGACGTAGAGATCACCCGCGAGTTCCTCGGGTAAGTTTGAGTAGAATTCGAAATCGGGTGTAGAAATCTGCGAAAACTTTCCATTTATGAATTCATCTGCAGAGCTCGGGTAATTCTTCTTGGGTATGTCTAGGTAGGGTAATGCGCAAGTGGATATATGTCTTAATATTAGACTGATGGGTGGGTAAGGCCACAAACTTGAGTTATAAGTAGAATTAAATTCGTAATCATTGGCAAAAATCCATCTCCATTTCTTTCTCCATTTGAACCAATGAATTTTATACTTCCACTTGCGTCTTGGGTATGAGAATGTACCAGCACCAAATTGACCGTGGGTAAAAGTGTTTAAGATCGAGGGTTTAGTTGTGCACATGATAGTCCGAGATTCGACAGACTCCGCTTGAGTCTTAAAGTTAGCAAATCTTCTCATAAAGGTTGTTTGTTCCTTTGCTCTTGCTCTAAATTGCATATTTAAGAATAATTTTGTGAGCTGAATAAACTCCAGATATCTTTTGTGTAATTTGCGTGTAGAAACAACTAAACCTCTACAACTTGGTGATTTCTGCCGCGGTTTTCTAACTCCTTTAGTAAATGTAGCGGCAGGACATCCCCGCCCCGAAAAAAATTGGGACACCATATATGGAGTGTGTTGGTACAATTTGGGATTTTTATAATTAAAAATTTTATTCTTCATTTCATTTGAAGAATTCATTTGAAGAATTCCAGAAATATCTTCTGGTTGGGTAATCTGATCTGTAATTAAAACGGGATCATGGGGTAACTTGGTACATTTAGCTTCGCTATGGGTGGGCGAGCTAGCCGAATTATCCTCATCGTACTTTAAACTTTTTAAAAATGGGGTAGTGATCGGGTGTGTGATCTGTACGGAGGTTGGGTTTTCACAAGGTCTAGTCAAGATCCTACTAAACTGGTAATATTGTTCAAATTTCCATTTTGAACATCAGATTTTAAAATCTGAATATTTTCCAATTCTTGGACTACCTCAATCTTGATATGTGGGGTGGGTGAGGTTAGGGTTGGGGTTGGGGTAGTGGACCTGTGAGATTCGGCCTCATTGGGTTCTGTGGACGCATTTAAATTGTCCAACATTCTTTTAGCACTTAATGAAATTTCCCAATTGTTAGGGTTAATTTTTCGGGTTTGTTGCATTGCGGGTAATTGTGTTAAAGTTTTGCTGGGTATTAGGGTGGGTTGCGAGCTTTCTTCTTCGCTCGATATTAGGGTGGGTTGCGAGCTTTCTTCTTCGCTCGATATTAGGGTGGGTATTTGCTCAAACTCAAAATGTTGTGAACTTCCTTTAATTTGGGTGGGTTGTGAGCTGCATAATCGAAGTTCATCTATTTTCTCAAGGATTGAGACCATTGTACGTCTACAATACCTGTTAGCTTCTCTATACATCCGTGTAATATTTTCCCCATTTATCAATATAGATTCACTTGGGTCATCAATATCAACATTTTCAAACAGGTTCTGGTAGTCATTACGTATTTTATCCCACAATTTCTGCAGTCGGCACTCTTGGGATCTGAGTCTGTATACTTTTTGCGGTCCCTGTACCGATCTTCGCCACTCCTCATCAAATGAAGCTAAATCCTGTTGAATGCATCGCATTAAATCTGCTGCCATCTTTTCAGGACACATATTTGGAATGCGGGTGAAACAGGGTTAATAACAGGATTAAGGGTAATATTGGGTTAAAAGCTGTGTTGCGGCATAAAAAGGGTTAATTTTTTGTAATGAATGGGTGTTTTCTTAAAAGGTTGTTAAAATGTGGGTTAAAAGTATATTACCGGTACAAAAGGGTTAATTGTATAACAAATTGCAACTGCGGGACAAAAATTGGTTAAATTGGGGTACAATTTTACTAAGCGGAAAAACAGGGTTTAAAAGGGTATTTTTATCACTGCGGCAACGAATGGGTTAATGTTATGACCAAAACCAGAGTTCGGTGTTAAAAGGGTTATTTAGCCGATTGTGGAACAACACGGGATGAATCTGGGTAAAAAAGGGTTTCACAACTTAAATTGGCAAAAAATACATGAAAAATTGAAAAACATATATATGACCAATTTTTAACTGGGTATTTTTTACACAGCTGATATGCGCTACACACTGTAGTCGTCAATATCAGTTCGTCAGACGAAAGACTCAAAAATCTGCCAACAAACAACGAAAAGGGTGGGTGGGTGGGTGAATGCAGACATTTAGTAAAATTCGAGCTGACCGCTGTGTAAAAAGGGTAAATTGTGTAAAAATTCCCACTGTGGAATTTTACATAAATTGAAAATAATTCAACTTACCGACTCATGAAGGGTAGGGTACTTATACATTACATATGGGTGTGTGTTTTTTCTTTGTTGCAGTGCAATAGGGTTTGTTATTGCTTTTAGTGACGTATTTAACTCTTGTTATTGTGCCTTTTTGTTTTGTAAAATATTAACTAATATGTTTGTGTGTTTTTTAGACTTTTGTTAAACAAAATTTGCAAATTAGTTTTTATTTATTATTATAATTTTTTGCTACATTTTAGGGTTTTTTTCTCATAATTTCTTTGACACTTTTAAAACCTTTCTAATATGTTTGTACAGTGTGTAATTATTTTAGTGTAAATTTTATTTAAAAACAAATGTTTTGGGTTTTGTTTTTATTTTTTGTAGATTTATTTTAATTTGTTTATCTGTTGAATGCACTTTATTTTTATGTTTTTGAGTATTATGTGCTTTTTGTTGTTTTTTTTTTTAAATAAATTTAAATTTTAAATAAATTTAAAATATAAGCACAAAAAAAAAATTTTAATACAATTAAAAAAAATGAATGCTTTAAGGGTGGGTTTTCTATTTTTCTTATATTAATTTTAATTTCGCAATTTAAAATTGTTAATTTTTCATTTATTTTAACTTGTGCACTGTCCTTTTTGTTTCTTTTCATTAAAAATTTTAATTTAAGTAGTCTTTTTTTTTTTTTTTTAAACTTGTTGTTTTCTTTAATTTCTTTAGTTGTTTAGTGGACTGTATGTTCTTGTTGTTTTTTTGTTCTTCTGTTTTGTTTTTAACAAATTGAGAATTTGAGCACAAACATTTTTACCACAAATTAAGACTTTGTTTTGGGGGTGGGTTTTTTTATTTTTTATTTAAAACAATTTGTTTTAAATAACATTTAAAAAAGTAGTTTTATTGTTTCACCTTGCACTGTTCTTTTTTTCATTTAATTAAAATTTTTAATTTGACTTTTTCTTTTTTGTATTGTCTGTTTTTAACTTTTTAGGTTATAAGGGGAAACAAACTGTGATTTATTTTGTGATATATATGTTTTGTGTTGTAACTGTTTATTTTTTAAGTTTTAGCGCCAACTTTATTTATGTATTTATTTAGTTTTAAGGAGAAATTTTAACCTTTCAATATTGTCACTGTTTCACTTTCACTTGAAGGTTCGATTGGACCATGAAGAAACGGGTTAGAGGGGTAAGGGTAGAGTGATAGGGGAATGTACTTTACCGTATATATATTTTTCAAATCACAAGATATATATTTTCAGTACAATATACAATACAGGGTTTTTTATTATATATTAATTTCATTCTATATATATACAACTCTTTTAGGTTAGGGTATTTTACTCACTAATTTCATTTAGATTTTATTTTAAAGTTAATTAAATTTAAGGTTTTAATTAGTTTTTACACAGCTTTAATTTGATTAAGAATAGATTTAGGGTAAGTGTTTAAATCATAGTATTAATTTGTTGTTTTATAAATTTCTCTTTAATGTTTCACTTCACTAGGGTTGTTTGTTCTATTTGTTGTTCTATTTGTAGTTAACGCACAAGACGAGTGATGTTGCTTCTATGGGTGTTAGAGAACAAGTGTATGATCAAGGCGCAAATGTTGACAGCTAAACTTTATGCTGAGTTGCATTTGCGTGGGGTTTGCACACTAGAGGGCGCTGTTAAAGTCAGGGTTGGGATTACTTCATTGTTCACCAAAGTGAACACCTCCAATCATAAAATGGACGACATATCCAATTTCTTACACTCTTATTAGTTTTTTCTTCAATTCTTCAGCGCATTTGGCTTCCCAACCATGGCATAAAATACCCCAAAAGTCCTCAGTTGGACGTGCTTTTGGCACTTTTGCAGAATTTGCGTATATCGGTAGAAAAGTTATATTCTTTGCATAAAGCCATTTTAACGTATTTTTGGCATAATGACAGCTTGCTAAATCTGGCCAAAATAATATGTCGTCTTTTGAGTATCAATCATACCTTGTCGGGAGTTTTTTGAAGTCATCAGAATAAAATCAAGAATTAAGAATTCCATTGTTCCAAGCAAAAGAAAAGTATTTTTCATCCTCCAAAATTATCAGAATTTTTTTTTTTCAGAGAGCTCATTTTTACCAACAAAATTCAGCAAATGTTCAGCTAACACTTAGTAGATTAAAAACTTTGCTAAAAGTTACCAACATTTTTGATGAATATTAGCAACTGAATATAGTAGACTGAAAAAAATCAAACATTTTTTTAAGAAAAATTATACTTTAGTTAATTTATTTGCTGAAAATCCTAAACATTTTTTTGTGATTCTTTTGAAAATAATTTACAAAAAGTTATAAGTTACAAAGTATAAAAAAAGTTCATACTTCCACATTGACAACATGAATTAATGTAATAGCTGAAAATATATAGAAACCATCTGACCCGCTGACGTTGTCCTGCCTAACATTTGATTCAAGGCTAATAACTTTTCTATAAATATACAGAGGACAAAAAGATTAAAACTTTTAAACAAAATGGGGCGTGAAAGGAGGCGTGGCGTATGAAACGTTTATATCTACCTTGCTGGAGTAGATAATGTGGAGTATATAGTGGGCTTAAAAGTGGGCGTGGTCAAAAAAAAGTAGCCTATTAATCATGCCAGAGTCCCAGTTAAATGCTGTAAAAATTTCAGAAAGATCGGTCCAGAGGTCTGGGCTCCTATAAGGTGCAAACAAACAAAATTAACAAACACACATTCCATTTTATATATGTATATATAATATATATATTGAAAGCAGATTAATTATAATTTAAGGTAAAATGGGGCGAAAAAGGGGGATTTGGTAATAAAAAAATGTATGGCTACCTTACCTGTAGATAAAAGTGTATAAAACTTTGGGTAAATACATATTACAAAAAAAGTATTTTGTATAGAAAGTATCTGAATTAAAAAAAGGGGGCGGTGAAGTGGGCGTGGTTCATAGTTATATGGCGACGTTAACAATATTAAGAGCAATATACTACCAAATAAATAAAAATCCGTTGCAAGGAACAAATTTGTACAGAGAACAAAAAGTTTAAAACTTTCAAACAAAATTTGACGTGAAAAGGGGCGTGAAAGGGGGCGTGGCGTAAGAAATGTTTATTTCTACCTCGCCTGTAGTATAATGTGTATACAATTTAAAATAAATCTGTTAAAAACTATATGGGAGCAATGCATTAATTTAAAAAAAGTGGGCGTAAAAGTGGGCGTGGTCGAAAAAAAGTACCCTAATAATCATGCCAGAGTCCCAGTTAAATGCTGTGAAAATTTCAGGAAGATCGGTCCAGAGGTTTGGTCTCGTATAAGGTACAAACAAATAAACAAACACACATTCCATTTTATATACATAAGATAGACTAGCTGACCAGGCAAACGTTGTTTTGCCTTCAAATTTTAATTGTAATTAATTCTTTAAATCAAGAAATTTTTTTAAGTGTACCTGTTAAACATGAATTGTTACTTAAAACCATATCATAAAGAGACTAACTAAAGAAATATTCTACAGTAATTAATATAAAAAAAAATTAATTACGATTGTCATTATCTGACGGTTGCAAAACACTTTCTAACATAAAATTTATTGTTTACTTCTTTACCTTTTTTATTTATTCTAGGACTATGAGGAACGCTAAAACAATTTTGAACAACATTATTAAATAACCTTGCAAAAAGTCTTGAATGTGATAATTTATTTTAATGCTTATTTGTTTTTTTCTTTTGGTACCACGCCCATTTATCCTATTCCGCCCATTTTCAGTTCGACTACTAATATTTGTAATTGATGGACTCGTACAAAATTTGAAGGCTATATAGCTAATACAGAACCCTACATATTTAATATTAATATTAATTTTGTATATGAGCTAAATAATCACTTTGTATGGGAGCTGCCACGCCCACTGGTATGATCCCGCCCAATTTTCCCATGACTACTCATAATATAATCAACGTGCACAAATTTCTAAGACTCTGGCTATTATAGAACAGTAGATATATGATATTAAATATTTACTTTGTATGGGAGCTGACACGCCCACTGGTCCGATCACGCCTTTTTTTCCTGATTATTCAAATCAGTAACATATGGGATACTGCAATGTTTCAAAACTCTTGCTATCACAATAGTCAAGATATATGATGTTATTCAATTTATGTGGGAGGGGCCATGCCCACTTGAAATATATATAGTCGAAAACCTAATTTGGACTATAACCTTTCCAATGAAACCGGTTTGGGCCAAATCGGTTGGATAGTTTTAGAGTCTATAGAGGACAAACATACAAACATTGTATTTTATATAGATTATTTTTATGTTTACGCTCATAACTTAAAAAAAAAAAAATACCGGAACGATATATAGCATATGTCCATCCTGGAGGACCAAGTTAAATATTGGTAAAAAAAATTTAGAAATCGTATGATTAGTTTCTACAAACGAACAAACATACAAACATTACCTCTTTATAATATTAGTATAGAAGTATAGATATAGACTAGTATAGATAGATAATTATATATAACATAAACAAAACTATCTTTTAGTTAGTCTCTTTCAGGGAGAAGCTCGGGTCGTGGAGGGATTCAGAATTCTCTCTCTATTGGGAAAACTCTCTTGGCCAACGACAGGCTAAGAGATTAATTTCTTTTTCCAGTGCAGGATCGAGGGAGGGGTGACTTGAGAACCCTGGTGTCTTACCTGACTGGACACTGCAATATCAGATACCACCTGCGCAAAAGGGGTCTTTCGGACACGGATGAGTGTAGGTTTTGCGAACTGGTAGCTGAGACATCAGAGCATGTTCTTTGCGAATGTCCGAGGCTATGTGAAAGGCGTGCCAAGTTTCTTGGCAATCGCTTTGTCTCCCCTTCGGATATTATGAAGATTTTGCCTAATAGGATTATTGGCTTTATAGGTAGCTTGAATCTTTAGGGTAACTTTAGGCAGCACAAAAGACCTAAGTTGGTCGCGGTGCATAGTGCCATATAATCTAATCTAATCTAGTCTCTTTCATCTACTTACATCAATGGTTGTCTAAATGATGGCAACTTTTAGAGGAAGACAAATGCCTTAGATAATTCTATAAACAAAACGAATAAAAGATAATAAAGAATCAGCGTTGGGTATTATAAAGTTTAGATGGTTACAAAATGATAATTTAGCATCAAATACCACACCCAAATCAACAATTTCATCAATTGATGACAAAAGTTTTATATTGAGAAAGTAGTATATTATGGCATCTGTGATAAGTCATGTAAAAGCATTTACGACCAGACCACACAATTTCCCCATCCTAGTCTTCTTGGAGGTCAGAAATGTCCCTAAAGCAAAATATTTGTCATTAACAAAAATATTAAATAACAAAGGAACCAGAATACTTCCCTGAGGAATACCTGAGTCGGGATAAAAAAATCAGAGTAGACACCATCAATAGATACTGATGCACATCTAAATAATAACGAAACCATCTCAGCATTTCAGAATGGAAACCAGCCTTTGAAAGTTTCAATAAAAGAAGTTCATGAGGCATACGGTAAATGCTTTCGCAAAGTCCTTAAAATTATACTCTATTTTCAAAAGAATTTACGCAATAATTGGTAAATTTGTGGTGGTTGATCTACAAGTCATAAATCCATGTTGTGATACCGATATATGTAGTTTTAAACGAAAAAAAGTTTATCGCAAATAAAATGTTCACACATTGTTCAATTTTAAAATACTCCTATAATTCGTGATATCAATCCTATTATATCCACAAATCAAAGATCTGTTAAAAATAATCCAGAGTTGTAAAATAAAATAAGAAAAACATGATTTTAAAAGAAATGCCGATAGTCCATCATTATCACATTTAAAGGAATTAGATAGTTTTCCAATTCCTGCCGCGACATCTTCATTAGAAATTTGTATTGACCTAAAATCAAAAAAGGAAACCACACCATTTAAATCAAACCCATCAAGATGGAAAAACTCATCATTAAACTTAGATTGGAAATATGTATTAAACAGATTAAGAGAACCGCACACATTTTTGGGTGACTGATTCTTTTTGAATTTACAAAACTCCAGAAACTATAGGGATTGGATTTAATAGAGTCCTTAAAACTCATTAGATACTGATTGTACAAAAAGTTATTGAGGAAATTAAATTCTCTTTCATATCGGCAGTTACTTCTTCATTCTGCGTATATTTATCAATCTAATTGTTGTCCACAATATTACTGTGATTATCAGCTAAATTTTTATCAAAATACATTATTAAAAAATTAGTAATTGATTAGTACAAAACAGTTAAGTGCTGAATAAGTATTACTAAAATTTTAACTGAAAGCATAATTTTAGCAAAAAAATTTTCTGAAAAATAGTATAATTGATTTACAAGACTTTTACTCACTTTCTTACTAACTTAAGTACTTGCGAATTGGTTCCTTGGAAACGCGACTTTTCTGGCCAACTTACGATTTGATGCCCCAATTTGATAAACCGCCGATTTCTTTCTATTTAACCAGCTCTACTGCAGTACATTTTTTTGGACGTCTTTTCTTTTTAATCCCGCTTTATGGCACTCCAAGGAAATTATGTCACCCTTCGTTTTTAGGATACCGTCCAAGCATGTCAGATTTTCATAAACTATTTTGTTTAACCACTTTCACATAAAATTTTTTCACTTTTGAATATTTAGATTAATTCTTATAATATCAGATTTTATTGACGTGCATTTTGACAAAAAACAAAACATGCCTACACTCAAAAAAATAAGTTAGTAGAAAAGTTAGTAAAACGTCTTGTAAATCAGGTATACTATTTTTTAGCAAATTTTTTTGCTAAAATCGTGTTTTCTGCTAAAATTTTTGTTATACTTATTCAGCACTTAACTGTTTTTTACTAATGCTTCACTAATATTATACTAATGTTTTACTAATTAATTTTTCCAAAAAAAATTGTGCTGATAAGCACATCTATAGTGTGGACGACAACCAGGTTAAAAGATATACGCAGAATGAAGTAGATGTCGCGGCATGTCAAGATGTAGTAGAGAAGAAGAAAATGATACTAAAAAGTACAACTCTAATAAGACATATAAAAAAATCAACCATGGAAGATTTTTGTATCTGTTTTTCATACATAAAACAAAAATGAGGATTAAAACAACTTAAATTTTGCGTTGTCACCGGCTTGTGAAAATAATTGTCTATTAATTAAATAAAAGACAAAATAAAATATTTAAATTTAATATGTATTTATATAATAAATGTTAATAGATTAATAATCTAGTGTGGTCAAATTGCAAACAAACATATACAGACATGTAGACAGAGTAAAGCGAAAGACAAAGACACACGTCTTAGATTTTTATGGTTCCTTTTTCTTATTGCAAAAAAAAGGGTTGTTTTTTTCGTTTCGTTTGTTTTTGTTTATTTTTCGTTTCGTTTCTATAATTATCTTTTACAGTTGCGTCCTTTAAAAGATAGCATCATTTAGACAACCATTGATGTAAGTAGTTGAAAGAAAATTTTTGTTATGTTATATATATTTATTTCTATATATTTTCAGATATTAAATTAATTCATGTCGTCAATGTGGGAAAATAAATTTTTTTTTATATCTCAATTATTGTAAATTATTTTTAAAAGAATCACAAAAATATGTTTTATGATTTTCAGCAAATAAATTAACTAAATTACAATTTTTCTACAAATTTTTTGCGTTTTTTTCAGTCTACTAAAATTCAGCAAAAAATTTATTAATTTTTAGCAAGGCTTTTGTATTTCTAATCTACTAAGTGTTAGCAAAACTTTTGCTCAATCTACTAATTTTGTTGCTAAAAATCAGCTTTTGCATCAGATTTTGCTGACATTAGCAATTTTTTTGCAAGCACCCTCCTGACTAAAATTTTGCTGACTCAGCAACATTTTTTGCTGACTTTACAAACTTTTTTTTTGAGTGTACTTAGCAGTATTTTAAATTTTAATTTTGTCAATTTACTTAGTTGGCATAGGTTTAGTTTATATATATTTATACGTTTTTGTCTGCAAGTGTATTTAACGGGACATTATTTTATAAATTCATATATGAGCTACTTCAAAAATTATCGACACCTGTTCAAACTGACTTTAGAAGCACTCATATTTGTCAAAGTTTTTGAATTGAAGTATGGTTTTTATTCCAAAATTCCTTATCACCAAATTCGAAGGCACAACTAAGCTGATCAATTCATTACTTTTACTACCTTAGATTCTATATTGGGAATTAGAATCACAGCCAATAATCAAACCATAATTGTTATCCTACGCATATCGTATGACTTCCCTTAACTCCATAGAAGGTGACCCCAACTACTTTGCCTATTTTTTTGAAAGAAAAGAAAAAAAGAGAAATACTTATTATTATCCTAAAGGACAACAACTCTTGCAGGCTTAACTTTAACCGCACATTATGCTTAAATATTTTTTTTAGATCTTCTTTACCATTCTTTATCATCACTGGTGACGCACAAACCATTTGATGTTTTACACAATTCAATACAACTGATGGAAAGGTAGAAAACTGACAATCGTAATCTGTTTAATTGATGTCTTCATTTTGAAAATCAATTAACAAATGCAGTTTCCTTTGTAACTTTAACGTTCATCATATTGCCAAGTATTCCCACTAAAGTGGTTACGTTTGATTATTATAAACTGTGATGCTCAAGTGATGCAAATATAGATACAAAATATGTCGATATAACTCTTTGAATATGGTTGAGGGAGAAATTTAACCATAAAAAAAAGTTTGTGTCTTGCCATCATGACTGATGATTATAAAGTGATAATCATTGTGATTGAGTTTCAAATACAATTTTAGCTCTCAGTACTTACAAGCATTACGAAAATGAAGGATGATTGATAAGGGCTGGATTTATTGGAAGATAAAGAGCAAAGCTAAATATGTATATTTTAAATTTAGTTCAACATTTGTATAGAAATTTAAATAAACTTAAATATTAGCTTTAATTTAAATAAGAAATATTTCGTATTTATTTATCGATGTAAATATGTAAAATGTTTAAAATTTCTAGTTGAATAATTTTTAAGCAAACTATGCGTAAACAGATACAGTCATTCTGGCTTCTTACACCGAATGGTTGCTAACATAAAATAAACTATAGAATTTCTTCACTTGATTGCACTTGAAATTGTTTTACACTTTTTGGAAAAGTTTTCTTTTTTCAAAGTTTTTGTTAACATAAAACTGAAATGGCAATTCTTTTGTTTAAGTTCTATATTATTTTCTCATATAAAAAAAAATGTGTTGTATTAAACAAATTTTATGGCAATTGAATGGTTTAGTTTTTTAAAGAAATTTTTCAGTTGTGACGATTGATATTGAGTTCAGACAAAAGAAAATTTATTTAATTTAGTTAAGTGTACATTTGGAGTCCGAAATGACTTATAAAACAGTCTACACAAAGAAAACAGTTTCGTAGTTGCACCCGAATTTTTTGCCAACCGAATTTTTGTGGTTCCACATACTATAACTAATATTAAATTTTAATACTATTGTAATAACCGATATTTATTTACAAATTTCGAATTTTTATTGTAGCAATTGAATATTTTATGTTTATGGACTGTAATATTCTATAAATAGATTCACATGTATTCAACAAAATTTATTTTATTAATAAGAAAATTTATTTTATTATTTTTAAATTTTTATTATTTTTAAATTTCAAAATTGTATATTATCTAGTTTAAAATTTAAATATTTGTCTAAAAATAGATTTGTACGGACAATAGAAATTCGGTTGCTATTCTCAATATTTTATTAAAGTTACCAAAACTATAAAAAAATTGTATATTATTTTAAAATTATTTTATTAATATAAAATTCTTATGCCGCGAAATGGGCTCGAGTCGACGACATCCTGCAACTACTTTACCTCTAGCCTAAACCCAATTTGAATTTGTATGTTCCAATTTCAACCTTGAATGTTTTTTATTTGTTTCAAATTTTGTCTAAAAATGGAATTGTATGTACAACAGAAATTCGATTGCTGATCGCCAAATATTATCAGATTTATCAAAACTATAAAAAAATTAATAAATATTTTACAATTATTTTATTAAAAATATTCTTATGCCGCAAGCCGGATTCGACCCGCTGACCATCTGATTGTAGGGCAATTACTTTAACTATAGCGCACACCCAATTTGTATTTGAATTTTCAAATTTCAACCTTGAATACGTTTTTTCCTTCAAGTTTAGTCATGAATGTCGAAAAATAACTTTGTATGTACAACAGAAATGGAATTGCTCATCTTAATATTTTATTCGAGTTACCAAAACTATAAAAAAACAACAAAAGCTAATATTCTACATATAGTGATTGTTTTCATGCAGGCGAAACTAATATTTGATTTTAACTGAAAATATTTTATTGAAGGGGTAAAACCTTCGAAAACTGGTTGGTATTAAAGGTAATGTTGAAGATAATATTTTTTCTATATTGCTTAGGAAAACCAATATTTTGAATGATGTGACTGTGTTTTGGTTAATTTTACATATCTACATTTATTTGTAGAACAAATAAAATTTTTAACTAACATTGTAGTTCATTTAAAAAAACAACTCACATTAAATGACTGTTTTATGATTTTACATTAATTTTTTACAGTTGTTTTATGTTATTTAAAAAATAAAAAAAAATATTTTTTGGTTTATTTTTTACTACCATGTGGTTCATTTTTACTACAATGTTAGTCATTTTTTGAACATTAAAAAACAAATGACAATGTTAGTTGAATTTTATGAAATGTAAGTCGTCCTTTTTTTAAATGAAATTTCCTTTGTTTTTGACTACAATTGCAGTCGTCTTTACCAACATAATTTCCTAAGTGTACTTACAATTAAAATTTTTGAATAATGATTAAATTGTGTTGGCTACAATGGAATTCCAACCAATTTATTCACAATGTCTACAAACCGTTTGAAGTCATAGCTATATGACACCTATTTCTGAGCGCTTTACCACGACTCATAAAAATTATGTTTTATCGACCTTTAATTGTGCAATGAATTGTTCAAGTTAGAGGCCATACTCTAATAACTTTTATTTTTAATAAAAATTATGTCAAACTTGTTAAAAAAAGACAAAGTACGGTCTTGTTTACTTCATTTTTAACTAACTTTAAGTAGTTTAGCATCATCTTGTGGATTTGAATACGATAAGTTTTTAATAAAAAATATTCTTTTGATTAAATTTTATATTTTCTAACTTTTTTGATAATTTTGCAGTATGTATTAAAACTATACAAATAATATTTCAATAGCCAATTATGCTTCATTTATGACCATGTGTGAAATCCAAGTGTAAAATTTGGTAACACGAAAGGTGATCAATAACTGCACAAATTGTGGAAAGTAACATTTTAATAATTCTTTTAATTTAATCGTGGGTGGCATATGTGCTCCTGTGGCGAAACTTCTCCCTTCTGCAATATTCTCTATTTTTTAGGGAGTTTTATACTTTTCAGAGCTTTCTAAAGCTTCCTGGTAACCTAGAAAGCTAAAAATTGACCTGAAATTAGTGCGTGATACAGAAAAGTGTAATTTCGATTTGTGGGCTGTATGGCTTGGCAAAACCGTTCTTAAAAGTTATTTTTTTCAACAATGTTAATCTGAGAAAGTTAAAAACCTGCATACATATTGTATTAATCATGATAAAGATGTATCTAAAGACATTTCTCTTAGTTTTGGTTTGTGGGATAAATTACGTAGACAATTGTATCTTCAACATTATAACAGTTTTTGGTTTACTACAAACAAAACTTCTCTATAATTTGCTATTATTTGTGTGTCTTTCTAAAGCTCATGAGGATATTAAATTTGGCACACGTATAGAACTGACTACAAAATAGTGCATAGCGGGGTCTCATTTTTTTCAGTTTGTGGGCAGAGAGGCGTTTCAGAGGTGTGGCAGAGGCGTGGCAGAGGCGTCTTTAAAAATCATATCGTATTAGTGGGTTTCCATACTGCTCAATGTCGCTCAATCTACTCTCTTTTTATTTGTTCGTAAATTCGCACCGATCAAATGAAAACATATTGCAGAAGTTTTAAAGTTTAAATTCATTTATATCATGTTTTTAAATAATAATTTAATAAAATTTTTAATTATTTCAAATATTAATGATAAAATCAGCAAGATAAAATTGTAATATATTAGTTTTTAATAGAAAATACCAAAAATATGAGCAAAATAAAAGTGAGTGTTTTAAGCAACAATTTTTTATCAACATGTTACAATAATTTTTTAGTGTAAAAAAAATATTTTCATTTGCTTCCCCGAGTTCAGTAGTTTATTGCTGAGAGGCGTGGGATGTGTAGTTTGACATATTTACCTTACATTTAGTAGAATACAAATAACAGTATATTTGCTAAAATGAACAGACAATTTTGCTAACAAATTGTAGATTGCTGATATCAGAAGGGGCAGATTTTTGTTCGCATACAAAAAAAAAAAAAATAAAAAAACTTTAAAAATTTCATATTTTTGTATTATTATTTTTTTCAAGTTTGATATCATTTTTACTAAAAAAAATTATGTCTTATCGACCTTTAATTTTACAATGAAAATGAAAACTATTCAAGTTCGAGGCCATACTCTATGTTTCTTTTTTAGGAAATTGTCCTAACAAATAATCTATAGAGTTTTTGTTTTTAAATTTATTAATTAACCACATTCTGGAATGTGTTGATGGATCTGTTTCGAAAATTTTCTAATTTCCCATCATCAGTAGTGCGATTCACTAACTTTTAACACATTTAGCAGGTGTTATCTTTAACCACACATTTTGCACTAACCACTATGCGATTCACTAACTTATTTTTAACCACGGTAAACAGTTTTATATTTCTGTGCATTCAAATTGACTGTAGGAGCACTATTAACTGGCTCATTCTCCAATAAATTGTAGGCTAAATACTCCAAAGCCATTATATTTATTTTATATATTGGCACAACGATAAATAAAACCTTCTAAAAAAAATTAACCACACCAAAAACTCTGCTGTTAATAAACCACAATTTGTGTTGTTAAAAATAACAGCTGACTTTAAACGCCAGAAAAAATCGTTTAAAGTGTTAGTGAATAGCAAAATGGTTATTTTTGTGGTTAACATTTTTAAACGAAAAAAATTATGGTTTAAAAAGCGTTGTGAATCGCACTACAGAACACGTTTTGAAAGAAGTGACAATCCCATACAAACATCAAATATTCATATAATCTATTTTTCCCACTAAATGAGAACTAATATATGAGTTCGAAGTTAAACATTATCACCATTGCTCAACAATAAATTGAAGACTTGTTCGTTATGTGCAAGCTCTACCTTTGGTAGATATACACTTTTTTTTGTTTTATTTAAAAACAAGATGTAAAGGGGAGCTAAACAAGGCCGAACTTTGTCTTTTATACAAATGTTTGGTATAATTTTTATTAAAAATAAAAATTATGTTTTATCGACCTTTAATTGTGCAATGAAAATGAAAATTATTCAAGTTAGAGGCCATACTCTAATAATTTTTATTTTTAATAAAAATTATATAACTCTTGTAAAAAAAAGACAAAGTATGGTCTGGTTTACTTCATTTTTAACTAACTTGTGGATTTGAATACGATTAGTTTTTAATAAAAAATATTCTTTTGATTAAGTTTTATATTTTCTAACTTTTTTGATAATTTTGCAATACGTATTGAAACTATTCAAATAATATTTCACATTTCTAATCAAAGTTCTGTATTAAACTTTCAAGGCTTGTCGAATTGTTTCAAAATATTATGTGAATTTTTTCTTAAGCAATTATCAAAGATTTTTGTATTATTTATGTCTTCTAGTAGACTAAAGTTGTTCCATTGTGTGAGATTTTTAAAGTAAAGAATCTTATTTTTATTAACAATGCACAATACTAAGTAGTGCAACAAGATTTGTGTTGATGCAAACAAAAGTAGAAAAGTTTAAATGAATGTGCTAGTATATCAACGTTTTGTTTAAAATTTGCAACAAAATATATGAACTTTTGTATTTTAACAACTGTTGGAGAAGGTAAACTAGTTAGTATAGTTGGGTATACTATACCATAAAATAAAAGTATGACATGATTAACATTTTAATATAACAATCAATTCTGGTTAGATCTGCATATTCCCTAATTTCTATGCTTTGTTTGAATTTGAATGATTTATCATACACTGTGATAATTATCTTCACATCAGTAATGAACTTCTTCACAGCTTTAATGAAAATTGTCACTAGAATTCGTCCATTAAAACTTTTCATAGAATCTGTAAAACAGATTTAAATTAAGTCAATTTTTATGAAATGTTTGTAGAATTAATAAAAATTTTAATAAAACTAATGAATCATTCTGACATTGAAGCGGTTATAGAATTTATGAAACAGTTTCATAATTTTTTTTTAATATTAAGAAGTTCTTTGACTTAATGAAACTTTGCATGAATGTCTTGAAAATGCATTCGAACTAAGCCAATTAACCGCGTCATATGATGTTTGTGAATAATTTCATAGAAGTCAAAAATTAATAAAATCCTATAATGAAATAATAAAGCACTTTATAAAATATGTTGAACACTTGAGAATTAATTCTTAAAATTAAGTTTGTAATGTATGAAAATATAGAAAATTATGAAATTAAATACCAAAAAAAAAAAAAAAAAAAAAACAATTAATGGCCGTTTCTCGATTTCGAAAGAATGCTTTCTTTCGCTTTCTAAGCAAAAGGAAACTGATTTGGGTTTCTCTGACTACATTTCTATGCGAACGATGACTTGTGCGAACGTAAATGTCATAACCAGTCACTTGCTTTTTTGATTTCGAGTAACAAAATATTTTCAAAAAAATATGAGAAAACGCAAAAAATCTGAACACGGGTTCTCTGATTTTGTTTATTTTTTGTATATGAATACTCTGTGGTCGCATTTGTACATTTCCTTTTTCAGATCTCCAAATTTGTAAAAACTCGTGATTTAATGCACGTTTTTATTTCTCATAAATATCAAAATAATGCTAAAAGCACTTCACTTTGAAGTGCCATAACTTTTTAATTGTATATCGCATGTTATTAATTTAAACGATATTTGGAGGATGCACTTGTCTACTATATAACTGGATTTTTTAAACAAAATGTTTGCTAAAAAAAATGCATACTTAATGCAAATGCAGTTTTCTAATGCATTTTTCAAAACTTTCTCCCCCTACGATTTTCAAAACAAAAAAAACATACAATTTACTAAAATATGGAATATTAGCTAATTATAAAAATACTGATTTTTATGGAACAAACATGTCTTTTATTTTTAATGATTTTTTAAAAAAAAATTATTTTCTTTATTCTATAAAATGGAAATATTTTTATGAAGCACTTTTAGAATTTTTATCAAATATATGAAAATTAAAAACGGGCATAAAATCGCAAGTTTTTACAAATTTCGAAATCTGTGTAAGTGGGACTATAGAGTACCCAGGAAAAAATTACACATTCCAAAAAGAAGGTGATGCCCACACTTGCTTACATATCTCATTGCCAAATTTAGTAGGTGCAATACCAAACTCATTCCAACGATAGAGTCAAAAAAGCAAGTAGTATTGTAATCAATTCTTTAAATTTAAACCTGAAAGCATGAACTCAATAACAAAGTAATTATTTACTTAAAAGAAAATTACAATGTTTTTAACTTATATGTATAACTTTTTGTACTCAAGAAGTAATCATATACTTTTTCTTAATAAAAGGACGTTATTGGAAATAGTTCCTAATTTTAAAAAAAGAAATTATACAATTTTAAAGAATTTATCTCATATATTTTTTTCAAACAAATTTTTATTTGCAGGAAAATAATACTAAAAATAGAAATTGCATGTTGCCTAAATTTTGTTAAACTGGGGTTAGGTATAAATTAGGGAAGCGCACGTGAGCAGAAAATTGTGAGTGGAAGTTGAAATTACTGACGTTATCGTGAGTGAATGTAAAAAAAAATTCGAGGTTGATTGTGCGTGAGTCATATTTTTGTTTTTCAATTTTGAATTGTTCTTATTTTTGAAAAAATTATATTTTCGTGGTTTATAGCTCCAAAATTATAACAAACCCATATTATCATAACAATTCGATTTGTCACTTTTTATTATTTTATTTCCGTATGAGTTTTGATCGTTATATTTGAGTGACCTAGGAGAATGACGTGTGAATAAAAGTTGAATTTACTTATGGAACTACTTCTTTTTTTTTAAATGTACACTCAAAAAAATAAGTTAGTAGAAAAGTTAGTAAAACGTCTTGTAAATCAGGTATACTATTTTAAGAAAATTTTTTGCTAAAATCGTGTTTTCAGCTAAAATTTTTGTTATACTTATTCAGCACTTAACTGTTTTATACTAATGCTTTACTAACATACTAATGTTTTACTAATTAATTGTGCTAAAAAAAATTGTGCTGATAAGCACATTAATAGTGTGGACGGCAACCAGATTGAAAGATATACGCAGAATGAAGCAGATGTCGCGGCATGTCAAGATGTAGTAGACAATAGCAAAATGATACTAAAAAGTACAACTCTAATAAGACATATAAAAAAATCAACCATGGAAGACTTTTGTATCTGTTTTTCATACATAAAACAAAATTGAGGATTAAAATAACTTAAATTTTGCGTTGTCACCGGCTTGTGAAAATAATTGTCTATTAATTAAATAAAAGACAAAATAAAATATTTATTTAAACTAAATGTTTATATGTGTGGTCAAATTGCAAACAAACATATACAGAAATGTAGACAGAGTAAAGTGAAAGACAAAGACACACATCTTAGGTAGATTTTTTTATGGTTCCTTTTTCTTATTGCAAAAACTGTTGTTTTTTTCGTTTCGTTTGTTTTTGTTTATTTTTTCATTTTGTTTCTATAATTATCTTCGGCAGTTGCGATAGCATCATTTAAACGATAGCATTATTTAGACAACCATTGATGTAAGTAATTGAAAGACAATTTTTGTTATGTTATATATATTTTCAGATATTAAATAAATTCATGTCGTCAATGTGGAAAAATGAAAATTTTTATATTTCGTTATTATAGTAAATTATTTTTAAAAGAATCACAAAAATATGTTTTATGATTTTCAGCAAATAAATTAACTAAATTACAATTTTTCTACAAATTTTTTGCGTTTTTTTCAGTCTACTAAAATTCAGCAAAAAATTTATTAATTTTTAGCAAGGCTTTTGTATTTCTAATCTACTAAGTGTTAGCAAAACTTTTGCTGAATCTAAAAATTTTGTTGCTAAAAATCAGCTCGCTGATTTTCAGCAAAAGATTTTGCTGACATTAGCAACTTTTTTGCAAGCATCCTCCTGACTAAAATTTTGCTGACTCAGCAAAATTTTTTGCTGACTTTACAAACTTTTTTTTTGAGTGTAAGTACTTCTTATTTTTTCTAGGGAACTATTTATTTATTTTGTTTTTTTGTGTGTAAGTACTTCGTAGTTTTACAATGGAACTATTTCTTTATTAAAAAATGTATGTAGTTCTTAAAAATATAAAGTAAATGGTTCTTCGGTAAAAAAAATAATCAATTCTAAAGAATCAATTATTTGAGGCGTGAGACTGTTAAAAGAATCGAGTAGGTAAAAAAATCGGAGAACCTAAAAAAAAATCCTCATTTTTCAATGTTCTTTACTGGAATGAATGATATAATACAAAATTATAAATATTAAAAAAAAGAATGGATAACAATATAACACGAATATTTGTAGTTTTTTAAGAACTTTAAATTTCAGCTTAATGAAATCCATAATGGAACAGCTGAAAACGCTAGTGTACTTGTTTAATTTTCTTCTTTTGATTTATTACTTTTTCTTTTGTTTTATTTATTTATTTGTCATATACAGCTGATCACTGTTAAGTAATGTTGTATTTATCTTCAAACAATTTAGTAGTTTGTTTTGTATTTTTAAATTAAATTGTAATAGAACTTTAAAATATCCGGTCTGGCCCCACTATGATTTGTAAATACGTAAAACACAAAAATTGACACACGTAAGTATAGGCGAACGATAGCTTTCGAAATAGAGAAACCCAAATTGATTCGAATTCGAGTGGCTAGCTTGCGTTCGCTTATGTTTTCGTTCGAGATCGTGGAACAGGTCATAAGTCTTTGCAATAATTTCATAGGTCTTACGCAAATGTTCATTAAATTTATGGAGAGATAATTTATGAAATCGAATGAATTTTTTTTCGCGATACTACGAAATGTTATGAAAAAAAGTTTATGAATAATTTCGTAATATTAATAAAATTTATGAAATTGTTTCCTTGATATCATGAAAAATGATTCCTTCAATGTAGCATACTTCTCCTTTTCACATAAATTTACAACAGCAACAAAGAAGATATATGTATAGTAATAAACAAAACTGGGCAAGCAAAGAAACGTATTCTATTGTGATTACCAGAGTTATAAAACACATAACATATGGTCCATTGAAGTTACAGTTTAACTGTAAAGAGTAATAAATTTTTTTTTTTCGAAATAAAACTCATATCTCATGTACATTTTGCTTCAAAGTATGGGTACATAATGCACGCAGAAAAAAACTGGGCGAATATTGTCGAAGTGCTTAGGAAATATACAACTACATAAGTTTCGAATAAATTTCAAAAATTTCTCGTAAAATATATAAACTATTTTAGAAATTTTTTAATATGTTTTCCGATTTTGATAAAATTTTGTGAGTGTATGGAAAAGTCTGGCAACCCTACAGCCTCAATTTGTACGGTAGGGACTACACTTAAAAGGTCATAACTTTTGATGTGTAAAAAATATCGACAAATTTATTTTTGCATAAGAACGGCTAGGTTTTGTGGTATAAAAAAATAAATAAAAAAAAATTTTACACAATTTTTAAAAATAAAAATTTTTGAAAAAAAAAACTTTATATTAAAGATTTGGAAAAAGTCCATTTTTTTAAATTTTTATACAAATAGCTACACATGTGTTCGAAACGCACTGAATTTCAGAGTATAAAGATCCTTACTTAGTGGGATATCAGAAAAAATGTAGAAGTATGTACACTAGAAAATGTGTTTTTTTTTTTTTTTTTAATTGTTGTTATTGAAAAACTACTATTACTATTGAAAAAAAAAACATTTTCTGGTGGTGCTTGTACATTTTTTTTTTTTTTTATTTTTTTTTACCCCAAAACGTAGCCGTTCTTATGCAAAAATAAATTTGCAGATATTTTTTACACTTCAAAAGTTATGACCTTTTAAGTGATGCCCCTACCCCACAATTTGAAGCTATAGGGTTGCCAGAGTTTTCCAAAAAAAAAAAAAATTTTAATACTTGCGTTCATAACCGCATACATTCACAAAATTTCACGGTGATATTAAATGGAATTGCTCAGCGGGAAATTTTGGTAATTTTTGCATCAAAAATCTGTACATTTTTGGTTTGAAGAGATGGCATACTGAAATTTAGTATGAATAATCTCAAATA
Source organism: Delia radicum (assembly GCA_021234595.1). Taxonomy (NCBI): domain Eukaryota; kingdom Metazoa; phylum Arthropoda; class Insecta; order Diptera; family Anthomyiidae; genus Delia; species Delia radicum. Next base: position 81,826,511 of record CM037854.1, read on the forward strand.
TAAAGGGCCATCTAACGTTTTTTTTCAACTAGTGCTTATTTCGTGAATGGTAACACTTAGCTCATGTCTGATTTGACAGATAATTAGTTTTATCCTTCCGCTGAACGAATATGGTCCGTATGTTCGTTATCTTGTGAAAAAAGTGAAAGAAACTGGCATCCTCATCGATAAACCAAAGCGTAAAAAAGCCAAAAACAGTGCGTACACCCGAGAATATTGCTGCTGTGGCAAAAAGTGTGCGTGAAGCGCCATCAACATCAAGTCACCGTCGTTCTCAACAATTGAACATTTCGGAGACATCATTGAGACGAATTTTGAATAAAGACCTTTATTATGACGCCATACAAAGTCCACTTGGTTCAGGAGTTCAAAAAAAAAAAGTTATTTGGCGAACCCTTTATTTGCCATTAATTTTGAAAATATCAACGCATTTAAACAACAGGTTAAATTTTGAGTTTCAGTTTTGTTTTACAGTGATGGCATGTGTTTGGCACATAAGGGTTTTTATTTTCAATTATGCGACATGACCAAGATTACAAATTAATAATTTTACTTTATTTTTCCTCATGCAGCTTATCACTATAATAAGCTATTTCATTTCGTCTTTAAAATACCGAAATTATTAGAGTCTATCAACAAGGTCCCATATATTTTAGTTGTTATAGAACGACTATAGGCAAAATTTGAGCAAAATCGGATAACTTTAAATTTCACAACATTAGATTTGAATATTCTTGATTTTTTATTAAATAATTTTATTAAAATATGTTTATTTGTGACAGGTTTTTTTTATAAAATGCTATTGCTGTTAAGCATTTTCCACAATATTTTTTGAAAAATTAAGCCTTCTCTGTCCTGAGGACCTCAATGACTCATTTCTTAGCACTTTTAAAACATAACTTAACACATTTAAAACATATGCTAATTTTTATTTGTTAAATATTTGTGTATAAATTCGTCTAAGAAATAAATAAAGGGTGAAGAAGAGCGCAATTTTTAAATTTTAAATAAAACACAGATATTTAAAAAAAAATCGTGAAACTTTATTATATCGTAAAGTAGACGGAATGAGGTTATGTATGGAACAATATATCGTGATGATGGCCGCCGCGGCTTTGCTGGCATGCACGCGATCTTTTAATGAAATTTTCAATGACCGTTTTGCATGAATGCTGCGGTATTTCATTAATGCAGCGTCTAATTTCCTCTTTTAAGGCTTGAGTCGTCGTCGGCTTTTTCGCGTAAACCATCGACTTCAAAAAACCCCAAAGAAAAAAATCTAATGGTGTTAAATCGCACGATCTAGGCGGCCAATTCTGATCTCCAAAACGCGAAATAACACTACCGGGAAATGACTGATGCAGCAATTGAATTGTTTCTCTGGCTGTATGACATGTGGCGCCGTCTTGTTGGAACCACATGCCCTCCACATTCATTTCTTCAATTCTAGGCAAGAAAAAACTGGTTATCATTTCACGATACCGAACACCATTGACTGTTTGCGCTTGACCTGCCTCATTTTCATAAAAAAAAGGTCCAATGATTCCTCCAGTGAATCACTCGAGGATTTTCCTCACCCCAAATGCGACAATTCTGCCTATTGACGAAGCCATCAAGATGAAAATGGGCCTCGCCAAATTGATCGCAATTTGCGAACTATAGCCGCAAAACGTTCACCATTTTGGTAAAACAATGTCACAATGAGAATGCGTTGTTCATTCGTGTAGCGCTCCATTTTTACTAACCTCGTACCTTCTACTAGCAAACAATAACAATTGTTCAAATGTCAAACAATGACACTTCGAATGTTGCCAGATTTAAAAATTGCGTTCTTCTTGGGACACCCTTTATAATATAGAAAAACTTTACAATGAGTTAACATTAACCCTGTTTTTTGTGGGTCAAAATTAACCACACTTTCTGATTTTGTTTCTACTATTTGGTATTATCTCCAAAACTTTACATTTTTAAGAAGTTTTTCATAACACTTCATACCAATCAAAAACATAATTCAGTCTGGGGTTTAATTTTTCTAATACAAATTCAAAAAGCATTTTAAAAAATTTTAAATTAAAAATGTTTAAGTTTTGCTTTATTTAACCATAGAATTAATTTAGCAACTACAAAATATGAAAATCTATAATATGAAGAGTTTCCGGAAAAGATTAAAAATTTCTGCAGATTTAGAACAACAAACAAATTAATAGCATAACTTTTAGTGCTTTCGTAAAAGAAAGAATATAAAGCGTTGACCCAAACAAAAATTTTCAAGCTATATGTAAATTATGCAACTCCTCTGTAAGCACTAGAAATACAATTTTACATTTTTTGCATTTTTTGTCATAATATGGCAATATGTAACCAAGCAGACTTTGAGTTCTAAAAAATCTTAAGCATCAAATCATCAACCAAAAACCATATTGTTTACTTAAATACAGTCACGCTTGGTGTTATGATTAAAAAATCTGCAGAAACTTGAGGATGCAATATTATGGATTATGGTTTCGTCTAAATAAAGATATTTTCTTAAATTGAAAATTAGTGATTAGTAAAAACTACTTTCCATACAAAAAGTCTTCTAATCAAAACAGAAATAGTCAGAAACGAAATCTTCAATGCAAAATATGATATTACACTTAGAAAAAAGAAAAGTCTGTAATGGCTACAGGAATTTTGCTGTTATTGCGGGAAATTTAACTCTTTTGAGTATTGCGATATTCTTTGCTAAATTTAGCAACACATATCTGCAACACTGTACACTCAAATAAAAAAGTTAGTAACGGCAGCAAAAACTTTTACTGAGTCAGCGAAATTTTAGTCAGTAGGGTGCTTGCAAAAAAATTGCTAATGTCAGCCAAATCTTTTGCTGAAAATCAGCATGCTGATTTTTAGCAATAAAATTAGTAGATCCAGCAAAAGTTTTGCTAACACTTAGTAGATTATAAAATAAAATTTTTGCTGAATATTAGTAGGCTGAAAAAAACTCAAAAAATTTGTAGAAAAATTATACTTTAGTTAATTTATTTGCTGAAAATCATACATATTTTTGTGATTCTTTTTAAAATATTTTACAATACGTTACAAAATATAAAAATGTTCATACTCCCAAATTGACGACATGAATTAATGTAATATCTAAAAACAATACAAATAATTATATATAATATAAACGAAATTATCTTTGAACTACTTACATCAATTATTGTCTAAATGATGCTATATTTAAAAGGAACGCAAATGCCGCAGAGTATTATAGAAACAAAACGAAAAAATAACAAAATAAACCATATACAACCCTTTTTTGCAATAAAAAAAGGAAACAGAAAAATCTATCTAAAATGTATGTCTTTGTCTTTCGCTTTAGTCTGTCTACCTATTGCATATTTGTTTGCAATTTGATCACACAAGATTATTAATATATATATAAACATTTAGTTTACCTATACACATTTAATCTTTATTAAATTAGAATATTTTATTTTGTCTTTTATTTATATTATAGACAATTACTTTAACAAAATTTAAGTTGTTTTAATCCACAGTTTTGTTTTATGTATGAAAAACAGATACAAAATTCTTCCATGGTTGATTTTTTTTATATTATGTCTTACTATAGTTGTACTTTCTAGTATAATTTTCCTCGTCACTACTACATCGTAACATTCCGCGACATCTAATTCATTCTGAGTATATCTTTCAGTCTGGTTGTCGTTCACACTATTAATGTGCTAATCAGCACAATTTTTTTTAGCAAAATAAATTAGTAAAACATTAGTTCAAAACAGTTTAGTGCTGAATAAGTATAACTAAAATTTTATTTTAAAACCTAATTTTAGCAATAAATTTGCTGTAAAATAGTATACCTGAGTTACATGATGTTTTACTAACTTTTCTACTAACTTATTTTTTTGAGTGTAGTACAATGAAATTAGTAGAAATAATTAGTAGCCACTACTAAATTTTAGTAAAATTGTTTTAAAATCCAATATAAAACCGTTTTACTAAAATCAGAAAAAAATATTATTAAATTTTAATAAAATTAGTGCTAAATATAACATTTATTTTTACCTATTTCTTGAACTTGAACATTTATTTTTATCTTACTATTCCTTTGTTCGTACAGTTTTTTTTGTTATTTTAACAATATTTAATAATAAATAACAAGAAACATTTGATTTGAATGAATAGTAAGTAGATCGGATTTTAAGCGACCTATAAACAATAAAAATAATAAGTGAAGTACCAAAAATACTTTTTTTTATTTATATTAAATAGTATGGTACTTGTTTTAATCTGTTAAATGCCTCTCATAACTCTTAAACTCTTACATTTCAAAATTTTTATATCAAAATTTTGAAATTTAAAGAGTTTATGAGATATAAGAGGGATTTAATAGCTTGAACGAGTACCTGTAAAAAGTGGGTATATCTAACATTTTCCTTAGGGTGTATTTAATGTACACTTCCATATACTCAGTATATGAACAGATACTTTATGTTAACTATAGCACCGTATACTATGTATATAAGAAAATACTTCATTTTAATTACAAAACCAAACACAAAGTACATGGAATTATATGAAGAACGGATACTTTCTCGTATACCTTGTGGGTTTGTGGTAATCACTGAAAAAGCGGCCATGTTATTCTAAAAGTAAGCCTAAAACGTATATAGAGTTCCGAGGACTCTGTACACACAAAGTATGCTATACGTATTTAAGTACGTAGAACAAACGTTCGTTACTGGGTATTTCCAATGTTGTCTCTATGGACTATTTTATCATCAATTCTTAGTGTAGTTCCTAAATCCTGTTGAACTATCTTTTCGACAAAACCTTTGCTAAACTTCCCAGTAAAAAACGCTGCTTACATGCAAGCATGTTTGTAAGGGAGTAAGCTAAAAAGGATCCCTTACAAACCTGCTTACATATGCCATGATTTTTATATGTCGAATTCCCACTTGGAAGCATTACTTTTGGACAAAATAAGCGCTGATTTTTGCTCTTATAAAAAACTGTGATTTCAAAGCTTGCAGTAAAATCATATTTCATATCTATATTATTACGATTAAAAGTAATAACATGAATATACCATAGATAATTTATTTTACATAAAATTCTACAGACATTAAATTTTTGTTGTTAAAATTTTTGATATATATTTTAATCTTTTAACTTTTTTACCGCTCCACGTGCCAGCTCTTCAGAAACTTATTATTTTTTATTACATACTCGAAATCACCAAACACAATTGGAAATCACTCAGGAAAATTGGTACAGATCGTTTATAATACACGATATGAAACTTTATGCATTACAACCTACATCCTTATAAGGGATTAGGGTAAGCTGCTTACAACCTGCATCCTTGTTAGGGAAAACAATGAGCTCAAAATTTTTGTTTGTTTATATTTATACGATAATTATATTTTGTTTGCTGTTTCTCAGTATTGTGTTACACTTACATCAAAGCATTTATTGTATCCTGCTTCTAAAAACACGAAAATTTGTTACTGGGTTTTTGCCTAAACGCTTATTGACCTTCATGTACACACATCATACACACACACATTTTGCAGTGCTCTTTACCTACATAGTATTCTAAGTGCGGTTGCTGCAACCGAATTAATCTTCAATTCGTGATATAATATAATTCGGTTGCTACAACCAAATTGGAAATAAATTTGGCTGTAGCAATCCTTGTATTCGGTTGAAATGACTGATTTCGGTTGCCAAAGCCGAATTCGGTAGCAGCAACCGATTTACTTTTACTGAAATCAAATTTTAAGAAAAGTATTTAAAAAATAATGTAATTTTATACAATTTGAGGTATACCAAGTTGATGTCAGCCCGGGATACAATCATCACAAACTTATAAGTAATTTCTGTTAAATTTTTGAAAATGGTTTTTTTTTTGAGTCTGACATTCACAATTATATTTTAAATTGTTTAGCATATTGCGTGAACTGAGTTCCTTTGTGAACTACCACGTGTAAAAAGAACATTTTATAAATTTTAAACGCAAAAACTGTATACACTTTTTAAAAATGTTGGCTAGTTTTAATTATTTTTTTCGATTTTTTATTTTTGTATAAAAATTTTATTTTGTTCATTCTTAACGGGTATAGCGGTAGTTTTGTCCAAAAACAATTCGCTTTGTGACAAATAAAGTGCTATACTAATAACCTAAATACTTAACTCGAAAAGGCAGGGACTTAAAATTTTATGGGGGAAAACAAAATTTTTATAACCTCAAAAATCATCTTTATTATGTATTTTTAAATGTGGTAAATACAATGAAATCAATAAATTGATGAAACTTAAATTAAATACAAGCAAAAACTATAGTTGAACTATTTTCAATTTTCTTTAAACTTAAACCCGCCATAATTTTTGCGGCGTTAAATATAAATGATTAATGCGGATGGATTTAGCAAACTTAAACATCGGCTAACACATACACAAAAAGTTATTCATATTATACACACATTTTTTTTTTTTAATATTTTGCATTTTTGTAATTCCTTATATACGAGGGCGAATCAATAAGTCCTTGACTTTTCGAACTTCCCTCGTAGTTATATGAAATGCAAGACTGCTCTCTTCAAGTACCACCTGTTAATAGACTACTGTAAAATTTTGAGCAAGTTCCGTCATTTACTTTGCGTTTAACAGCTGTTCAAAACATACAACCTAGTGGATTTTTTTAAGAATGGAATTAAACCAAGGACAAGCTTGGTAAATACTATGGGGGCTCTGCACCATCTATTTCAATGGTAAATAAGTGGTTTATTGACTTTCATTGCGGTCGCACAAGTACAAATTACGCTGAACCTTCTGGACGGCCAATTGAGGTCAATACACCCGAAAATGTCGAAAATAACCACGATATGGTATTGGCCGATCGAAGAGTAAAAGTACATGAGATTCTTGATGCCAAAGTCATTTCATATGGCATTGTGGTTTCGCTTTTAAATGATCAGTTGGGTTTTAGAAAGCTGTCTGCAAGATGCGTGCAGCGTTTGCTCTCAATTGACCATAAACGTAATCGTGTAACAATTTCAAAGGATTGTTTGGAGTTGTTTAACCGCAATTCGAATGAGTTTTTTGTGGCGTTTGTAACAATGGATGAAACATGGATCCATTATAACACTCCAGAGACCAAGCAGCAGTCTAAACAATGGGTTTCCCCTGGTGAACCGGCTCCGAAGAAGCCCAATGTAAGTTTGTCGGCCAATAAGGTGATGGCAACAGTTTTTTGGGATGCACGCGGGATAATCCACATCGATTACCTTCAAAAGGGAAAAACAATAAACGGCGAATATTATGCCAACTTATTGGTCCGACTTAACGAGAATTTAAAAAAAAAAAACGACCCAAGAAAAAAGTTCTTTTTGATCAAGATAATGCACGGATGCACAAGGGTGCACACTAGGGTAATAACTTTTTGCATTTTTTGCAAATATCAAATCTCCCAAGACAAAATCGTGTAGGGCATGGACAAATATTAAGAACTGCGTTTTTAGTTTTTCGCTATCGTTAAAAAAGGTTGCGCACCAAACGCGTTAAAATTTTGAATCAAACAAAGTTAAAAAAAAAAGTTTTTTTGATGCCTCAACGTCTGACCATCACATTTAATTAAGGCATGCTGATTTCAATAGTAAAGTCCGTTTTCGAGTCAATGGAATAGTTTTCTTCCAAATTTGCTTTTAATTTCCGGCTAAACAAGTCATTAATAAATTTTACGAAAGCCCACGAGTGTTTCCTCAGACATTGGGTACCTACACCATCTACAATTCCAAATCAACAACGCAATAATATTTGTGCGGAACGTGGAATAAAAATAGTACAAGATATATATCCGCTTTGTAAAACATCGCATACTTTGAACCTAAAGTTTATATCTTACAATACCTACTTTTAATCATTTATTGTTATTGTTTGTTTACATACTTACATATGTATAAACCATCTTTTAAAAAAATTAAAAAAAAATATATTAAAGGCATTTTAGAAATCGCACCGACAGCGAGGTTTTTTTACCAAATTGAACTGAAATAGCTTTTTTTTATCATTAAAACAATATTTGACATTAGAAAACCCCTGGGGAGAATGTTGTCCAACGTGTCACCCTAGTGCACACGTGTGCAGTCTCACTGGAAAAATTCCATGAATTGGGCTACGAATTGGTGACTATTTTCCATTTCCAACCCTAAAGAAATGGCTCGGTGGAAAGAGATTTAGCTCAAACTGTGAAATTATTGATCAAACAAATGCCTATTTTATGGACCTCGAAAAATACTATTTTTTGGAAGGGACTTATTGATCCGCCTTCGTATATTTATTTTATAAATTTAATTTGCTATTATAAGTTATACTTTACTTTACTAATATCTCGTACACACCTAAGCGTATGATTGATAATATATAAAAACACATATAAATCATACGCACCAGTGGTGTAAATATTAACCAGAATAGCATTCTTTAAGATGTACACTAGAATTATTAACATTATTATTATGACGTGATAAAAAGTCGTTAAGCAATATTTTTTTTTTTAGAATAGTGTAGTTAAAATTATTAAAATTTAACTGAAAATAATAACTTCCTCTTAAAACTATCTTATTGTTAGTAAAACTAAATAAAACCACTAAAAAAGTACACCATCCTCATTTTTATTATAATTTTTTACATAAAGTTAAATAACACTATTTGTCAATATAAATACAAAAACATAATCCTTTACTATGCAACAACTACTTACAACTACAAAATAACTTATTATAAAAATAAAATTACTCTAAAAAAAAGTTTTTTTTTTACTAAAATAAGTAATAAAAATATAAAGAAACTCAAATTAAACCAAAAAAAAAATAATAATGTTTATAATAACGTGAACAAACGAAGGAACAACTTAAGCATAAATTTGTGTTACATTACCAAAATAAAGTTTTCAGACAACAAAATTATGTTTTTCGAGAGTAAAAAACGTACTTAAATAAACATAAACTTAATATTGGCGCATACTTACGGGTTAAAGTGTTGTTGGCATCTCTCAACACAGCCCAGCTATGCAATCAACATCTTCTAAACGAGTAACTCACTCAGTCAGCCAACCAGCCAGTCAGCCAGTCAGCCATCTAGTTCAAAACTAATGTTTCTGTACTCGTGCAACAAGAAATAACTAACAAAATTTTGTTATAGCATCTGAAAATCTGTAGTAGTAAAGTTGCAAAAGTATTTTGCATAATGTGTATTTTTTTAAATAAGCGCAAAATTGCATGATTTTCTTATTATAAATATTTTGCAAAGAAATGCAGATGTGTACAAAATGTGGTACTTGGAAAAATTAATTAAAATGATTAGATACAGCAGCACCTGAATAATGAAAATTGCAATCGTGACCAAATATGCTAATTTCAATTACAGAACTGATGTTAGTTTAAAATTAATTATTTAATTTAGTTCTACAAATTAAATAGGGAAATGTGGAGTAATTTAGGACTTATTTTTGCTAGCTCATAAAATGCACCCAAATCTACTTTTTTAGTATTTTGATAGAACCATTCCAAAGAGTGGTTGGTGGTGTAGCTTCTTAACCCAAAATAACACAACTAAAGTATTCGTTTGTTGTTTTTTTGTAAATTTAATGAAAAAAGTTGGGTAATTTGTTACATTAGGTTAAACGGCTACCAAAACTGTGCTAAAGTCCAATTTTTCAAATGCAAATATTGCACTTTTTTTAATGCCATTTTGTAACGAATACACCACATTAACTAAGTAAGCTTTTTGTTTGTGGTATATATAAAATTCCGTTTGACAACACGCAGTCAAAAACATTGCATTGTAATCACATAATAAATTTTGTTGAAAAGCCTGTATTGCTTTCAAAGATTCAATTGCTTATTATAAAGAAGAAAGTGAAAATGGAGAACAACAAATTAAGTAAGTATTAACGTTTTTTGTTAAAAAAGGCGATAAAATTGTTTGACATGCTTGAAATAAAACCACTTTTTTAACATAACCTTAAAAGTGCTGCTATTGTTTTCAAAATATAACTTAATGGAGGATTTTAAAATTTCGGCGAAGATCGGCGGATTGAATGCAATCACAAATGACTATATTGAAATGTTATAAAGCAATTTCCATTTACATTCAATAGCCAATTTTAGCCGTTTTCGAATAATACCGTATTTTTTAGGGAATTGCGTTTTACAAAAGCGAAGTTGTTTGAAATTTGGCTTAACAAAAATTCAAGGCAGGAAAAGCAGACTAAACTTTTGAACTTTATATTCTACAAAATTGGTAAAGATGAAATTTTCGATGACTCCACCAAATGTATTACGGAAAAAGTGCCCCATTTTCTGTAAAATCTTATCAGAAAAGTGGGCGAAATATAGCAAAAGTATTAGGAAGGACAAAAAGGTTGAAAAGTTTCGAAGTGAGTATGTCACTTGGCTCAACGCTGAAATAAGCTTCGAAAATAAAACAAATCTGGCAAAGTGACTTTTTCTGCTCCTGGACGTCCTTAACTTGCATTTTGCGAAAAGTCTGAGTATGGAAAGAGGAAAGCAGCAGCATACATTTCAAGCGAAACAAATAATTAAACTGAGTTATTAGTTCGTGCGGCAGCAACGTCAGCTCAAAACAAGGTGCTTCTTAAAGGATCTCTAGCAAGCCCTACAAGGCCTTCAAAAATAAAAAAATTGTGCAGTGAAGTCCATGAAAAACCTGGAGCTATATCCCTGGTTGTCAATGACTGCTACGGTCCATAAAGTCCTCATACACTCAAAACAAATAATATATTAGAAACTTTGTAAGCTTTCCATGTGTTGTTTTTTATGAAATTACAGTGTATATAATTTGTTAACTCGACCAATTTAGTAATGAAAAGCATATTATTTAGTTTTTTTTAATAATATGTATTTATCTTTGATATTTGTGTAAAACAAAAATAATAATAAGTAATTGTTTTAATAATGTAGCTGACGTCATAATGGCACTGGTGACAGACGGTTCTAGAATATCATAAACGGAAAGTCAATAAAATAAAAATTAATTAAAATCAACGCAGTTTTTTTAACACAAATATATACCAATTTCAAATACCCTACACCAACACCTACCTATACCTACAACCACTATTTTGCTTTCTGTTTTACGTTTTATTGATTTATATAACTTCCGGGCCCTAGTAATAATGTTACTAAAATTAAAAATGAACTAAAAATTAGTACAAAATTTTTAAAATGCATTTGAACATTTTTTATGCTTCTTATGCTTCTCCTACCAAAACTTTGGGAATTTAAAAACAAAATATTTTTTTTAATAAAATGCGCTCACACTTGATTCGAACCCGGGCCACCAGGATGCCAGTCAACCGCTTTACCATCTGAGCTATCGCTACAGATTATAATTGATAGAACATAACATAAATGGCTTGCTTGCACAAAATGTCATTACTTTCCAGCTTACAAAAAATCAAGAATAAGTAGTTGAATACGTGCCTACTAGAGTTGAAAAAATAATGAGTCTAAAAATTGATTTTCCAAAAAATTTTAGATCTTTATTTTATTTTTAATATAACGATAAAAGGCTGAATTTCAGTTTATGGGGGACACGCCTAGAGAAAAAATCTGAATATGCCATCCCCTTCAGAATGTTCCCAGGAGTACGAAAATCATAATGAATAAGGGGGCTCACGCCCCCTATGGGCGTGGCAGTCGAAAAACGACCCGGCCCACCTACGTACACAATATGGGTATCAAATGAAAGCTAATGTCTTCACGATTCCAAAAATAGCGATAGTTGCCAGATCGGGCGGTTTTTGCAGCCGATACGGCCATTTTTGTTAAATAGGGGCGGGGGTGAAAAACGACCCATGCCACCTACTTAGGCAATATTGGTATCAAATGAAAGGAAATGTCTTCACGATTCCAAAAATACCCGTAGTTACCAGATCGTCCAGAATTTGAGGAAGATATGTTAATTTTTATAAAATGGGGGAAGGACTTTTTTTTGTTTATTTCTTTTTTAGCTCGGCCAGAGGCCGAGCACTCGAGATCCCCGCCGTCTAGAATTAAGACATACTGGAGTTAAAAACCCCTAAGCCCGGCCGTAGGCCGGTCACGCAGAAAAACTTTACTAAGCGAAGCCAGTATAACAAATTTTCATTAACCAATCAGAAGCAAAAAGCAAAAAAAAAGGAAAAAAAAATTTCCCCCACCCCAAATTTTGCCAAAATGGCCATATCGGCTACAAAAATCGCCCGATCTGGCAACTACGGCTATTTTTGGAATCGTGAAGACATTAGCTTTCATTTGATACCCATATTGTCTACGTAGGTGGGCCGGGTCGTTTTTCGACTGCCACGCCCATAAGGGGCGTGAGCCCTCTTATTCATTATGATTTTCGCACTCCTTGGGGTCATTTAAGGGGGCGTGGCATTTTTTTTTTTTCCAGGGGTGTCCCCCATAAACTGAAATTTTGCCCGATAAAAATAGGTATTTTTGGGTAAGGCATGTTTTTCGTATTGAAATAAAGGGGCTGTTAACTGGTTACAGTAAGTCATTATTACACTCACAAGAACTTTTCCATGAAAAATCAACAGTTATTTAAAAGTTTAATCGGTAAAGTTGTTTCAATGGAATATACAATTAAATTACCAAAGAAATATATTTTTTAACTTTCTGTCTGTTATTCAATAAACCAAGTAAACAAAAAAAAACTGACTTTCGGTACTAGTTAAAATATTCAGTTAAAATTTTGTGTTTAAAACAAAAAGTTGATATATTATATTGAGTATTGAAATAAACGAAAACATTCTATTGTTTTTGTGAAAGTCGTGGTAGAGAAGAATGAGTGTATTTTCCAAAATTTATAACTACATTGTAAATTTTTAATTTTCTGAATCAGACTGCGCAGTTTCTGTTGTAAGTGATGCCACATCTATGATATATTCTATGTATATTCGATAGTTGGCGCTTACGTAGTTAGGGAAGAATTGCCAGAGAGCAAAGTTTGATTTGTGTTTTGAGTTTGAATTTTAACGTACAATTAACACTATAATTAATATGCAATTTTATTAAATTTTAATTGTGAAAGGAATGGTAGAGAAGAATGAGTGTATTTTCTAAAAATCATAACTACATTGTAAATTTTCTGAATCAGACTGCGCAGTTTCTGGTATTGAACCTTCGTCAGTGATCCCGTTTTTTTTTTTTTTTTTGAATAATGTAATATTTGTTTTATTTTTATTTGTTCGATTGCGTCTATATGAAATTTTCTGTGCAATCACTGACCGTGGTATAGACAAAATGATTTCTAATGACACATGCACTCGCACTACACGTTAGACAGAGCGCTTTAGCGCACTGATCTATCGTCAGGTCGAGGTATGTTGTGATTAAAAATAGTTTTATTTAATACACGGTGTTTTTGTTATTGCATACATAACCTCAGAAGTACAACTCCAACAACACAACAGTTCTATTTTTAGAAACTTACCTCACTCTAATGTCCACTGTTGTCCACTCTAATGTCCACTGTTTATTGATTTTGTCAAACAAATTTTACAGCAGTTGAAAATAAACTAAAAAATACAATTGTTTTAAACGAATTGTAAGTAGTCTTGCTTTTAACTGATTTTTAGTTAATTTAATGTGTATATTCAGTAGTCTTTACGGTAAAAATATTGTGTGTATACTTGCATAAAAGTAATGCAGAGAGTTAGCTGGTGTCAATACTACACTTTTAGAAATAAAGCTGTAAAAATACCAAAAAAAAAAAAATTAAAAAATTAGTTAAAAATGACCTTGCAGAAAAGACTGCTAAAGTAGCAAATCTTTTCGCTACATATAAATAAAAATAAGAACATCAAAAATAAATCTGTTAACCTTACATAACTTAAGTTGTATTCGATGTGAATTTTAGTTAATTGAAAATACTCTGTTAGCAAAAAATTTTACTAAAAATTTGTAGACTTAAAATAGTAAACAAAATCTGTAATATAAAAAAAAAATTTTGCTATATTTACCACAAATTAAGTAGAATACAAATAACCGTTAATGGCTGACTTTAATTTGCATTAAAAAAAATTAAATTTTTTAATGATTTTCTTTGTATACTAATATTTAATAAATGTTTTGGCTGATTTTAGCAGATTATTTTATTACTTGCATTACTAATATTTAGTGAAAAAATCTGATAATTTTGGCATTTTTTTCTGCAAAGTAATTTTTAACTAATTTTTAGTAGCATTATTTTGCGATTTTTACTGGTTTATTTCCATGAGTGTAGTAGTACAAAACATTATGATATGGCATTACCGTTTCTGCACTGGTTAGTTTTGATTGAAATACTACACTAATAAAAATTAAAATGTTAAGGTTGCCATATCGCTCTTACTTAAAGAACGTCACAACTCAAAAAACATGATTTTTCTGTTAATGACGCAGAACTATTCGTTATATCACGTATCATATTGTGTAATAAATTCGTATTGATATCTTGTATACTGACCTCTAGAGAGAAATTATGTCATTGTTTTTTTCTTCCAGGTGGGAGTAGATTGAAAACTTTGTACTCGTTTTCTACAAACACAAAATTTTTAAGTTATGATGCTATTGAAGTAAATGAGCGATATGACAAACATAGAAAATTTACAAGGTTAGGTTAGGTTAGGTTAGGAAGGGTTATGTGCCTAAGGGCACATCTCCACTCGGAGACCAATACGGTCCATTGTGAATCCCTTCAGTGAAAAACAGTAAGAAATAATAGAAATAGACAGCAAGGTAGATTGAAAGATAGATATAAAGAAAGATAGAAAGGATATATACTCCACAGAGCCAGCTCCTATCGTACCCTTGCTAGAAACAGCCGTCCTATTTTCCGAACAAATCTCAGCAAATCTACTGGATTGCATCCAGCGACACACCCAAGTTCGTCGTGAAATCTATCTCCTAGCTGTTTCTGTCTCAGACCCTGCAACCTAGGACAGTGGCACATAATATGCTCAACTGTCTCCAGTTCCTCAACGTCCTCGCAAAACCTGCAAAAATCCTGTATGTCCCTGTCCTATCTGCTTGTGAAAGCCCTGACAGAACAATGACCGGTCAGGTCATTGTTCTGTCGAGGTTACAAAAAACCACGATATTTTTCATAAAAAAACTAAAAATCTGTTAACTTGAAAAAAATAATATGTTATTAATTTTTTAATCAAATTTGTTTACTTAACAATTATACAAAATATAAATTTTTAAAATAGTTATACACGACTAAGATTTATATTCTGTAAAGTTTTAGCTATCGTTGCGTATATTTTCGACTAGAGGTCGTCCTCTGAAAGGATGCTTTAAGTTAAAACAAGATTACAAAAATTTCTTAATGCAGCGTTGTTCTATACAAAATTTGGATGAAAATTGTCTAGCAGATCTGTAACATGTCCTAAGTGAGTTAAAATCAAAGTGTATGACCCATTTATAAATATAAATTAATTTATTGTCTGAATTGTTATACCAATCAAAATTCAAAATTTCCATCACAAATCCCAAAGATTTCCCCCTCCTTTATTAGTCTCTATTTATTTTTGTCGCTACAGAATATAAAAAAGTTGCTGCATTAACGGCAAAGAAAATTGTTTAAAGAGGTATTTTTATGTTTTTAACTGTGATAAAGTGTAATAATAATAATCAAAAAAACAAGAATAGATAGAAAGATTTTATCTCAAGTTTAAAAAAAAAAATCAAGCAAAAAAAATTTACAAAGTTTTATCATTTTAATACAAAAAAAAAAAAAAAATCAGGTAAAACGGAAAGTGAAAGGCTTTCACTTTGGATTTTCGAAACTCAATGACATACTTTGCTTTAGTAACAGCAAATTTATTTGGAAAAAATTTATAGTTTATAATACAAAGAAAAAGCAAATATCACGAAAATATCATAAAAAGTAAATATCAAATATTTTTTGTGAAATTTTTAAACGTTCATAACATTTTAAACAGTTCTTGTTTTAAAATTCAATCTGTGCAATATTTACTAACAAGAAATATAAAGAAACATTAGCATACATGCACTCATACATAGACAAAACAATTTATAGTAACGTGTCTTTGCAACAAGCACCTACAAACACTTTTAAATATATAAAACATTCAAACAACATGAACAGTAATGCATGCCATCATATATGCATTTATGCAAGCCCGATTAAAAAAAAAAATAATATGATGCAACAAAGAAATGTATTAATTTTTTTTTATAGCATTATTTTTAATTAAAATACAATTTTATTCCAAAAATGGCGAATCGTATTGTATATAATTGGATTATATTACAGTGGGTTTGATATAATTTGATACGATTCAGTCCAGTAAAAATAAATTTCTTAAATTGGTTACAGGGGGGCTAGATATTATGGTCCGATTATTAAGAGCCCAATTTAAATTTAACGTACAGGTAATAATCAAACCTGCGCTCATCTTACATTACAAACGTAACAATACCAAGTCATGACCGTTTAGCGATCACACCCAAAGTATGGCCTTGAATCTGATGCAGCTAAATTCCAGTTTTCTTTCCTATTATCTTTTTCTGTTATTGTATATTATACTCAGAAGTGACAACACTGCCAATACAAATATACTATTTTTAGATTTTTGTTTATTTTTCTAATCTCCCCCGTCTCTATTTCACAATGTTACCAGATTGACGTATGGTTTTTACGTTCAGGCTTGACAATTTTTGCGTTTTAAGTTGAGACATCGCCAGGGCAAATTTTATAATGTATTTTTAGTACAGTGTTATATTAGCGTCATATAGACAGTCGCAATTAATTTTTAATTAATATGGATATGACAAATTTAATGTAGAAATGTTGAGGTTAAGAAAAAGAATAAACTTTTTCTCTAAAAATTATAAATACTATTATTTTTAAAATTTTTTATTATTTTTTTTTTATATTGGGTTGTATTACTTATAAATGAGGGAATTTTTGCTTAAATTTGTGAATTTGTCGCACATTCGGCCCGTTTTTCGAAACAATTGTGTTCGGTATGTGTCCCATGTAATCATCTGGCTCAATTTCAGCAGCTCATAATAGATGGGAGCTTTTTTGTATTCCGTGTCAATGACACCACTTGTGAACCGCACCACTCGCACGTTGAAATCGATTGAACATAATCAGGATAGGTAAGCTTCGGTGAGCAATCGGTGTGCTTAGGCTGCACTTTTAAATTGCAAAACTTAACGCAAATAATACTTTTTGGAACAAAATTTAAAATATTCGAAGCGAAGAGAAAACTTAGTTGTTTACACTATTTCGTTCAATAATTAACAAGGAAACTACTAGTGGTCCGACCGAAGACTTCGAACAAAAAACAATATTTGGTCGTTTTTTTTTCATTTGGTGGCAATGTGGACAAATTTTTATATCGCAAACATATTTGTTGAGTCGTTTTAATTCAATTTTGAGTAAAAAATTTAAGGAAAAACCCGATTTGGCCTATTGTTTGGCGGACGATTATTGAATTAATTCTTTAACTGCAGAGTTTTCTTTCAATGTTACACTCAAATTCGTACCTAATAAGTCCAATAAACATTTTTCCATTTGTAAAATTTGTCCATAATGCTTTAAAATATCGAATAAAAATACCGAATTGTTGAGGACAAAACAGTAATGGACCCATAGTTTTTTACGTGCGCAATCGCGTGTTTTGGGGTTAAAAAGGGTGGTCAAAAATTAAAATTTTTTTGTACAAAAACATCTTTAAAATTTAAGAAATTTAGTATTTATGCGTACAGTGTTAAAGTACACAAAAAAAAAATGTTGATACCCATAATGCCTATGATGGGGGCCCAGAGTTATCACTTATTTCAAATATTTCAAATATGGGTTATTTATAGAAGCTCTTTGGGTAAATTCATTTTAAAGCCGAACAATTACGACAATAGATGAAATTAAATAGGAATTAAATAGGAATTATTTATGTTAATTTGAACGCAAACCGACAACAACTTCCCATACAAATGTGGTTTTCGAAAAAAAATTGTTTGTTTACTAACAAACATGTTCAGACATGCACGGACATCTTTTATATACCAGTGGATGCATCCGTAAAATACCTTGTATCTAATAGCCAAGAGTTTAGTAACTTATATAAGAAAAATAAAAAAAAATAATGTTAAATTGCGTCATTTGTGATCCCAATCTTCAACTCCTAAGCTTGAGATTGCGCACCTAAAAAAAAAATACGGGTCTAATATTTGTTTGTCCTTTACAGCATATCCAAGTTTCATTTAAATCTGAGGATTCACCACTGTATTGTTTCCTTGTAAGTGATAATAAATGACAGATGTTTACTGTCCAAAAAGCCACAAAGACACAAACCATGTGTGAAAGATACGCCATCTGTTCTGAACACCTCATTTTTAAGTTATATGACAGAAGTGGGAGCTTTCGCTAGTGGGGCACAAAAACCACCCCCTATCATATCCAAATGTAAGTGAAAAATAAAAAAGCTTAAGACGGTTACCCGAATAACCGAAACCCCAGGTTTTGTGCTAAATTTTGGTTTTTGACAAATCGGTTTTTTCTGCTTGAGCTCTCAGATCTTAATAAAACTTTAATAAGTCATAGAGGCCACTTAACTTAATTCCTTAGCTACCACAGTTTGGGGATACAAAAACTCCCGAAAGTTCTTTATATTTATATTTAAAATCATTTATGTGTAACGGTTTTTGTTTTATCTTTATATCTAAAATCATATTTGTCTAAGGACTTTTCAAACGTATTTGAAAAAATTATATAAATTGTCTTGCGATTACCTTGGAAGAAATGATTTAGGATTTTTTTTTAATATCTTAATTTCAGAAAAATCTGTTTTATAAATTTGGAATATAATAAAGTGTACTGCATTTATAGGATGCTTGAAGTGTTTTGCATGAATAATAAATCAATTACACAAAATTCTGAAGTGTCGTTTCACATTTACACGTTCATTTTATACTAAGCAAAATGGTGATTTAATTTAGTGCGGTTAACAGATTAACCGGGTTTTTTATTTTCTGAAAACTCGGTGTCTCAAAACGTCGGTTTTTGTAAGATACAATTATATATGCCGTTTTACGAAAAATTACAGTGGCAATTAAAATTGCATTAAACCTGGATCACCTTATATAAGATCATATAATAATATTTTTACTCGGGTGTTTATACTATCTACATATGTAGCTTTCCCAGCCAACTGCCCCCGCTACAGGAAAATATACACAGCAATGCCAAACTAACATTATTTTCTCCTATAAGAGACTAAGAAAATATGGAACAACTTTTTCAATTTTTTCACAAAACGAGCGAAGTAGGCGTGGTTAAATATTGACAAATTTTTCGATAATTTTTAGCGATAATTTTTAACGAAAGTTTTCGATTTTTTTAGTCGCAAAATATGGCTAAATGTTTTTTCGATCTGTAAAATTTCATTGTGTAACTCGTATTAGTTTTGGAGAAAATATTCTTTGAATATTGTCCTTCATATAATTTCAGGATTTCTGTATGAAGTTAACAATAAACATGAAAAAAGTTAGTAAAAGTTATGGTGAGTTAGCAACGTGTTAGTCAGCAGGGTGCTTGCAAGAAAATTGCCAATGTCAGCATAATATTTTGTTGAAAGTCCGCGAGCTGATTTTTTAGCAACAAATGTATAAGATTCAGTAAAAGTTTTGTTAACACTTAGTTGATTTAAAACTAAAAATCATTGTAGACTGAAAAAAAAATTGTATAAAAATTAGTTAATCTATTTGCTGGGAATCCAAAACATTTTTTGATTCTTTAAAAATAATTTACAGTACGTTAAAAATATAAAAATTTTCATACTCCAGCGTTGACGATATAAATTAATGTAATATCTACATTAATTTATATCGTCATAAACAAAATTATTTTTCAACTACTTACATCAATGTCTAAATGATGGAATTTTTTAAAACAAGACAAATGCCGTATATAATTCTTTCCCCTCAGTAGTATCGCCACATCATCTGCATAGCAATCGGGTTCGTTTCCTTCATTGGTTAAAGTCTGTGTATGGTGACGGCCCACTGAATTGGTAATAAAATACCCTCCCGTGGAGTTCCACACTGCACACTGTCGCTGGTATTTGTATCACCGACCTCATAGTAAATCCAGCGATTATCTAGCATGGGACCGACCCAGTCCATAATCTTCCAGTTTACGTCGAAAATTCCAGAGAGAGCATAAGCGTATTGGTAAAGACATTATTAAAAGCCGCTCTAGTTATGAAAATAAAAATGGAGAGGGTATACATTCCCAGTTTGAAGACCTTTCAATATATTTTTTTTTTATTTTTATTTATTTAAGTCTATGGAGATAATCCGTGCAGACTATGAACAATAAGTAAATATTAAAATATTTTACAATAGAAATACTAGAATTACTTATTTAATTTGAGGAATTTAAATATAAGATTATATCTCTCTTTACAATATCTAAACTTTTATTAAAATCAAATAACTGAAACAACATATTAAACTCATCGCAAGTTCTACGAAATGGATCAAAGTTTGCAAAATTAGATTTATGATATTTAATATTTAAAAATTCATAATTTCTTGAACAACGAAAGGGAGTATTCATATTTACTTTACTTAGCAGATATGGTGAATAAAGATTTCCATTCATCAACTTAAGAAAGAAGGACACATTCATCATTTGTCTACGGCTTTTCAGCGTAGGTAATTTAATAACTGCTAGGCGATGTTGATACGAGGGCAGATTAATATTTGGATTCCAATCCAAGCCGCGACTTCAGAATAATAAAAATTGTTTCTGAACGGATTCAATAGAATTTGAATGGATAAGGTACTGATGGTCCCACACGACAGAACCATATTTTAGAATCGGTCTGACAAGCGTTGTAAATAATTGTTTTTGTAGTATACGGATCACGAAATTCTTTGCTCCAGCGTTTGATGAATCCAAGTACTCCAGTAGCTTTATTTATTTATTGTTAAAGATATGTAAGATCTAAAGTCTAACTTTCTATCTAAATGAATGCCAATATCGTTAAATGACTCCACTAACTCAATAGTAGCATCATTCATCACGTAGCGACCATTAATAGGAGAGGATCTAGAAAATATCATGTACTTGCATTTTTTAACATTAAGGCTCATTAAGTTTATTTTACACCAAGTAGTAAAACGAATTATATCATTCTGTAGTAGCATTTGATCGTTGCAATTGTTGAATGAAAGATAAATTTTTACATCATCTGCATACATTAAAGTATTAGAATGCGTAATAACTGAAGGAAGATCATTTATAAATAATGTAATAATAAAGGTCCAAGACGATAAAACATCAATATATTTGGAAAACGGATTTCGAAATTTAACACGCTGCTTTCTGTTGTATAAATATGAACCAATCCATTTAAGAAATAATATACTAAATCCAATCTTATCGAGTTTGTACAACAAAAGTTCGTGATTAACTTGTTCGAACGCTTTACTGAAATCAGTATAAATTACATCGGTTTGTTTTTTTTATTGATAAAGCCTTCATTGACATAAGTAGTAAGTTCCAGCAAATTTGTAACTGTAGAACAAGAATTGCGGAAACCATGTTGACTCGGAGATAAAATAGATTAAACTTGATGTGCCATAGAATCATAAACGATTTTTTTCAAATAATTTTGGTATAGTACTTAGTTTTGCTATTCCTCTATAATTAGAAACAACCGCTTTAGGTCCAGACTTGAACAGCATGATAATAAATGATTCCTTCCAAATAGATGGAAAATAACCCAATTGAAGCGATTTATTGAAAATAAATATCAGCGGAATATAGAGTAGATGAGAACACTGCTTTAAGATACAACTAGGAATACCATCCGGACCCGCAGCATAGGACCATTTTAACTTATTTAAATAACTTAGCACAGCTTGTTCATTAATAGGAGGCATATTAATTCGCATTGATTCATAAATTGTATAAGGATACTGATGAGAGTTGTATATCGATGATGAGTAAGTAGATGAAAAAAAATTGTGTTGTGTTGTTTCTTTTATGCTGAGAAGGATAAAAGCACGAACAAGTTAATTCAATAGTTGGATGTATATATCCTCAGGATTAGATATTGAAATATGACGTTCTATAGAAAAATCCGTTGGTTCATTGACGAATACTAAATCAAGAATTTTACCGCAGGCATTTGTTATCGAATTAATATAATATAATACCTCGTGTAGACCAGGTTCCACAGATCTTCCCTTAATGTACGCATGTTGCCGAAATTGCAGCAAATCGTTTGTTACACGATCCCTGATCATGTGATCAATAATACGCTCAATAGTCTTAAGCGTTAAGGAAGTCAAACTGATCGGTCGATAAGCCTTCGGATTCCATTCCTTGCTTCGCTAAAAACCACTCTGGCGTCTAGCCAAAGCCTGGGAGTATACGAAAATTTCTGGCGCGCATTGAAAATTCCCGCCATATGGATGTCCAGCAACACCAAACTCTGCTGCAAGAGAGCAGAAAATGCACCGTCGGGACCTGGGGCAAAATTATTTATAGCCCATCTCACCTTCTTTGGTGTTATGGTCATATCATCATCTGATTTGTTTCCTACCCGTTGACGTACCGCTCTATTGAAACCGGTATATCCCAGTAAGAAATGTGTTTACATTAAAACTCATATCATCTGCCACTTATTTTACAATGTGTTTCCATGTCTGTCAACCAGAGTTCTACCCTGAGTATGAGTCTTAGATAGGAAATTTTTAATCTTCGAAACTTAACTAAATGCTATTAACCTCTTCATAGAAAGATTTCAGGAGTTACGTTTCACAGCACGTATTCTCATATTGTACAGTCGTAGCCTCTAATGATAATCGTCCCAGTATACTGACCTCCTGAGATTTATGAGCTCCCTCGTTGAGCCAAGGCTTCTCCCGGTAAGATTTCTTTTCCTATAGTGGGCATGATTTCTCGAAGGATTCCACAATGTGACCAGTAATACTATTTACCTCCATGTTTTTGTCCTCGACCCCCCCGCATCAACAAAATTTCAGTTCTGTAATGATAAATAATATACCTAAAATGAGCGCAAAACTTAACCACGCCTACTTCAACCATTTATAGGAAAATTTATAAAAGTTGTTACATTTTTTTTAAACATTTCCATACCGATAGTTTGCCATTACTGCTATGAAGTTGATTCTTTGCTGGACAGTTGGCTTAGAAATGCCACATATTTGCATATGTATATGTTAAAAGTATTTAAGGATTTGTATTGTTTTGAGTCTGCAGATCTGCATTATTGAGCATGTGTGTGCATATTTTATATTGTCAGGAATTACTGTCATTGGCTGGGCATCAGTACGAGTACAATGTAGGAATGTTAAACATCAAAATTCACACAATGTTGTTAACTATTTAATAGGTGGCAATGTGTTTGCATAAGAACAATGGATGCATGTGTGTATGTGCGATCTAAATGATGTTTTTATTTTTGTATGACTGTATTGTAAATGCATATGCGTAAATGCAAATGCATATTAAACGTTCATATTTTTGTCTTTTAAATATGCAATTGTTTAAAAGTTTCAACTTTATTTTATTACACAATTCATAAATTTGAAATTACAACAATATTCTAACAATTTGTCGCTGTTCTGGCAAAACAAGTCAGGTGTTTATGAATAATTTAAAAGAACAAATTTATTTTAGACTTATGTGATGTTTATTAAAAATTTCTTTTTGAAAAAAAGAATTTGTAAATTTGAATTAATATTTGTAAAACAGTAATACTTAAAAACCATATAATTAAATTTTAAAATAAAGCTTATTTTGGACTCTTCAGAACTATGTCAAATTGACATAATTAACTTATTAAGGAATAACTGTTCCATTTTAAACCAAGTACATTTTACAACAATATTTATTTACTGGACAAAGACAATAAAGTGTCTTATAAAACCTAAACTAATGAAACATCTTGACCAGGGAGGATATACGGGTCGTCACCATCCCGTAAACCCAAAAATTCTTTTTTTGCAAAGAAATTTAATAATGAACAAAAGAATTTAAAACAACTCGCTTTTATACACACGGAGAATAAATTGGTTGGAATTAAATTGTAATCAACAAAATTTAATCGTTATTCAATAATTTAATTGTGAGTACTTAAAATTCATCATCAGAATAATTAAACTATATTGTAAACAGAAAAAATATAAAATTATCCAAAACACAGTCACATCATTCAAACTATTACCTTTATAACCCACAACTCACCACTTTTCGGATATTTTATTCCTTGAATAAAATACTTGCAGTTGATATCGAATACTAGTTTCGTCTGCAAAAAACAATCACTATATCTAAAATATAAGTTTCCGTTACCAATTTCAAAATAGTATAAAGTTTTTTAATAATTTTGGTAACTCCAATAAAATATTAAGATTAGCAACCCAATTTCTGTTGTACATAGAAATCTATTTTTAGTGATTAATATTTAAACTTGAAAGAAAAAAAATATTCAAGGTAGAAATCTGAAAATACAAATTGAGTTTAGGCTAGAGTTAAAGTTATTGCCTGACAAGCAAAAGGTCGCAAGTTCGAGCCCAATTCGCGGAGAAGAATTTTTTATTAATAAAATAATTTTATTTCGGACAGGTGGTAAACTAGCAGCTAGCGAAAAATTTGAATATATAAATCAACAAGTAAAAATAGTCAATGTATACAACTACCTATTAGTGATTTTAACTCGAAAGTTAAGTTTTAGAAAACATGTTAAAAAAGATATATTTCAGCTAAAAACAGTATTAACGCTACATGGACTAGTTTTATGAATAAGCCAAATATTTCACTTAAAGCTAAATGGAAGCTCTTTCAATCAGTTTGCCGTTCTATGCAGCACAGGTTTGGGGTTGTCGGTTATATGATGAAGTAGATAAGTTACAACGTTACTTCCTAAAAAAAATTCTAAAGTTACCTGATTTCACACTAAACTATGCTCTATTGTTAGAAACAAATGCAGAATGCAGTTATATTTATACATTTGAACTACACATGAATTATATCTACAAAACGTTATTTCAGTACAACCTTGACAGACTCCCAAATAGATTGTCGAGGATGATGATACGTAATAACACTTTTTGGGAAAAGGAAATAAACGAAATGGGCAGTGAGTTTGGATTACAATTTGGATATGAAAATACTTCACCAGAAGATTGGATTTATAGAGGAACTGAATTATTACAGAAACTAATATCGAAAACTCTCATGAGTATGCAGCATGATGCAGTTAACAGTCGGTCTTGTCTGCAGACTAACTATGTTGATAGTTTAAATAAGCAACATCAAATAATTAATTATTTTTTGAACGCGAATACCTTTAAGGCCACATATAAAAAAAGTGAACATTATGTAATACAGATGAAATTGTAAATTTACAACATTTTATGGCTGATTGTCCCATACTTAAAGAATTCATACTTAAATTATACCTTACTGAAACCGAACTTATTGATATTTGAAATGGGAAAATACCCAAGGCATGGAATAACCTCTATAGATATGTTAAAAACGCATTAAATTATAGAAATATGATCAGTGACGAGTCATTTTAAATTTTTTTTTATTAAATTCTTGGAATCTACCATAACCATATATGTTTTTGAAACATGTTTATACATCTTATTTTTTAAATATATTTCTGTTTATATAACAGACGACTATATGTCATTGTTATTATTAGTTACTTTTTCTTTATTTGTTTCTATAATTTGTAAATTAATAATTTTAAAATAAAGATATATACATACATAATACCTATTAAATTAACTGAAAAAATAATTTTAAAATAATATAATTTTTTTTTTTTTATAGTTTTGGTAACTCTAATAAAATATTGAGATTAGCAACCGAATTTTATTGTACATACAAATCTGTTTTTAGACAAATATTTAAAATTGAAACTAACTATTCACGGTTGAAATTAAAAAAAAAAATATATATATATTTAAATTGCGTTTAGTTTAGAGGTCCAGTACTTGCCTGACAAACGAAAGATCGCCAGTTCAAGCCCAGTACGAGGCATACAATTTTTATTAATAAAATAAATTTTGGTGAACGCATGTGAATCTATTTATAGAATATTATAGTCCATAAACATAAAATATTCAATTGTTGCAATAAAAATTCGAAATTTGTAAATAAAAGACGGTTGTTACAAGAGTATTAAAATTAAATAATAGTGGTAGTACGTGGAACCACAAAAATTCGGTTGGCAACAAATTCGTTTGCAGCTACAAAACTGTTTTCTGTGTGTATAAAAAGAAAGAAAATATTTGTCTGGAGCTAAAAAACTGTTGGTTTTGAGGAAAAATCGCATAAAATTGATTTTTTTTTTTTTTTTTAATTTCTAGTTTAAACGAATGTAGTTTTTGAGTGGAACAAGATATTGCATTCATTTTTATTATTTAATCAAGAATTTATTTATTTAATTAGCCAATATTTTAAAAAGAAGAGAAAAAAAATGTTTGTCAGATTTTGAATTATCGTACATAGCACACGGGGTGTATCACAAATAGTTTGGAAATAATTCAGCAATTTCTTGCTGGCTGATCGGCTTGCCATGAAACTTCAAACGGATGTAACTTAATGGTTAAGTTTCAAAGAAGAGCCCACTAGATCTGTCAGGCACTGACCAGTTATAACAAGTTTTTTGTTGTTGTGCCCAATGTTAATATATAAATTAGATATTAAAAAGGGGTTTGCTTACGGACTATTTTGGTCAATAATTTCGTTTATTTGTAAATAAAAATCAGTTTATCATGTTTTTGCTCAACGTTTCGTTTGCTTTATTCAAACTTCTTCAGAAGCGTAAAGTTATAAAATGATTTTTTTGTTACACAGTCAGAAAATATAATATGTAAAATTTATTTGCAAATAAAAACTGGACATCACTACACAGAATCTATACTTACTACTATTATAAAGAGGTAATGTTTGTATGTTTTGTTTGTTTGTTTGTTTGTTTGTTTGTTTGTAGAAAGTAATCTCCGTAACTAATCATACGATTTCATAATTTTTTTTAACCAATATTTAATTTGATCCTCCAGGATGGACATAGGCTATATATCGTTCCGAATTTTTTTTTTTAAAGTTATGAGCGGAAACATAAAAATAATCTATTTATATAAAATACAATGTTTGTATGTTTGTCCTCTATAGACTCTAAAACTATCCAACCGATTTGGCCCAAACTGGTTTCATTTGAAAGGTTATAGTCCAAATTAGGTTTTCGACTATATATATTTCAAGTGGGCGTGGCACCTCCCACATAAATAAAATAACATTATATATCTTGACTATTGTGATAGTAAGAGTTTTGAAACATTGTAGTATCCCATATGTTACTGATTTGAATAATCAGGAAAAAAAATGGGCGGGATCGGACCAGTGGGAGTGGCAGCTCCCATACAAAGTAAATATTTAATATCATATATCTACAGTACTATAATAGCCATAGTCTTAGAAATTTGTGCACATTGATTATTTGTTAATGTGAATAGTCATGGGAAAAAATGGGCGTGATCGGACTAGTGGGCGTGTCAGCTCCCATACAAAGTAAATATTTAATATCATATATCTACAGTTCTATAATAGCCAGTTGTGCACGTTGATTATATTATGAATAGTCATGGGAAAATTGGGCGGAATCATACCAGTGGGCGTGGCAGCTCCCATATAAAGTGATTATTTAGCTCATATACAAATTTAATATTAATATTAAATATGTAGGGTTCTGTATTAGCTATATAGCCTTCAAATTTTGTACGAGTCCATCAATAACAAATATTAGTAGTCGAACTGAAAATGGGCGGAATGGGATAAATGGGCGTGGTACCAAAGGCAAAAAACAAATAAGTATTAAAATAAATTATCACATTCAAGACTTTTTGCAAGCTTATTTAATAATGTTGTTCAAAAATTGCTTTAGCGTTCCTCATAGTCCTAGAATAAATAAAAAAGGTAAAGAAGTAAACAATCCTTTTTATGATATGGTTTTAAGTAACAATTCATGTTTAACAGGTACACTTAACATACAAAATATATTATTATTATATTATTATTTGCGTAAAAGAAATTTCTTGATTTAAAGAATTAATTACAATTAAAATTTGAAGGCAAAACAACGTTTGCCTGGTCAGCTAGTTTTAAATAAATATAAACAACACAGAAAATTGCTGTTTAAGCTGACTGTAGTATCACAGAACTTTGTTTCAGTTACATACCAAATATATATCACAGAATTGACCCTTCATTTCCAGTATAGTAGTCTTATATTTCTTTTTCATAAAATATATTATAATACATAATTATATATAGTCTCATACATATATAGTGTCATACATACATTATTGAATGTTTATTTTGTGCAGAAAAAAAAAATATATAAAATATATTATACTACAAAAATGTCTTTAATGTCGTTAAATTAAAAAGGTTTTCCCATTCAAATTGGAAAATTTAACTCTTTATAGCCTCATGTAACATTACTGTAACAAACCCTTAAATCCCGAAATAATACATACTGAATTTATTTAGATCGCTCAAATTTGTGTGACCCTACTATAACATACCAATGATCAAATTAGTACCAAAAAAATATCATAGATGGCCTAATTTTTTTTACTTCCGTCAGTTTGTCCCTATTCGTATTTGCATAATACGAACAGGGACTAAAGTTTGAAAATTTAAAATTTTATAAAAAAAATACAAAAAGTGCAAAAAATTGAGTTGTTTTTATGAAAACCTGTAGGTAAGTAAATAATTTTTTTACTTATTATATACAATGCATTTTTACATTTTTAAAATAAAAAAATTATATATTGATGTTATGTAACAGTAATGTCACAATCCCTAAAATGTCAAATAAATAATAAATAAAGGATATTTTTTTAATTTCTAAGTAATACGTTTTTTTTTTTCATTTACCTTGACCTTTCTCGTACCAAAAAAATTTTTAAGTTCATGGGCTACAAAGGGTTAACAAAAAAATTTAAATTCTGCATTGAAATTGTAATTAAAAAGAAAAAACAAAATACAAAATTTAAAATTTTCAATTAATTTTGAGAATTTTTTCAGATTTTTTTGAAGTAGGGTATGGGGTTGAAGAAACGATTTATTTTTATTTTTTACTACTGCTCTTTGATTTTGCAAAACTAAATAAATCACTCAACAAGAGTTCTATCCTACAATAAAATTATTCGGTATAAAATTATTAATTAACGGATCAAAAGTAAACAAATTTTAAAAATTAAAGCCACATTTCATTTTTTTAGTAACATTAACTGTGGAGTAGTGATTTAAACCATTTTGCAATAACATGAAAAAAAATAAATGATATCATGTTATGATACATATCTTAAATTGTTGGATTAAAATCCATCTCAGCGTTCCCGTACCCTTTCAAAAAATCCTAGAAACTACTTAAATTTTTTTTACAGATTATCCCCCCAAAAGCTTGCGATAAATCCGTCATTGCTTGTGTGGTAACATATATACTTATTGACCTTTATAAAACTAGATATTAAGAATATATGCTAAACGTAATAAGATATGCCCGATCTATTGTCATATTGCAAAATACATTCTCATAATAATAATATTTAATCATATATGGTAACATATAAGCTATATAATTTAAGATATACTAATATATTAAATCTTATAAAACAAATTTTTTTGTGTGATCAACGGTATTCTTGTATATGGCGACATATGTATAATACTACTTAAGATATATTTATATATGATATTAATTGGTGTGAGATTTAATTGTGGAAGATTCCATATAGGACACAAGATTAACAATTTAGATTGAGATATGATAATATATGCTCTAACATCTTTAATATTTTCTATGCTTATTATATCTAATTAGATACTGTTGTATATAAAGCCAGGCATAATTGTATATGCTCCAGATGTCTAAATAATTTTTCTTTACATATTTTTTTTAATTTTATTAAAGTAAATCCAATTTAATCTCAAAATATCTCATTAGATCCACCAATACTTACTTATATTTTTGGATCTAATCAGATCAAACTAAATCTAAGTATATCCGATGCGATATTTTAGGATCTATTACGATCTTAAGATAAGAATAAATATCGATATATATCAAATGAAATCTAATTTTGTTTTTGAGTTGTACCTTTCTTTTGCTCGGGTATTTATATTTAATTCTGTATTTTAAATAAGTAAGTATTCAAAAAAAAGAAAAAAAAAACAAGTATCATTTAAATTTTACATTAAATTAAAAAGCAAATACATTTATATTTTTTTTTATAACGTTGTTGTTTAATATTATTTTGTATTTTTTCAATAAAACACGCCCATATTATTTTGCATGAATAACAACGTTAAATCAGTTGATAAATCCGTGTGTATGTGTAGGTACGATACATACATTCATCACTCACTTGTCATTTACAAATCCATCATGGTCGATATGGTTGTCTATACAATTCAACTCATGAAAACATTATCATTTTCAAACATTGATATTAAAAGACAGCTACAACAATAACCAGAAGAAAAAAAAAATAGAGGAAATACTACTCATACACATGCAAACACATTACAGATATATAAAAAATGTTGTAACGATGTTGTAGTATTTGAACGTTTAACTCGCATCCTGTCTAAATACATGTCAGCTCTTTTAAATACGTATTGCATCATTAGCGCTTTAAATCATATGAATGTAAGTGTTTTGGTTGGTTGTGTAGGAATATAATTTTATTGCTATGAAGAGAAAGTTAATAGTTAAATGGAAGATGTTGGAAAATTCGGACGGTTTTTTAGATTTTGTTAAAAACGATTGTTTAAAAAGATTTTAGTAATTTTATGCTCTGAAATGGTTTAATTAAGATTTGGGTACTTAAAAAAAAACATGGTTGATTAACAATCACGGTCGATCAATCACGGACCCTGTAAACTAAGATGTGCCACATCGATCATCCCGACACAGTCACTGCAAAGCCAAAAGGCCAAGGAGCCACTGAGCAAAAACAAAACTTTCTGTGCGACCTTAACGAGTTAATGGATGTATTTACGGGGTCATACGATTGTTTTGGCACATTATAGTTTACAGGGTCTTCTGTTAAGCAAGATTTTGATATTTTTATACAATTACTCACAAAGAAAGTAGTTTCTTTCCGATCTTAATAAAATGCACACAAAGAAAAAAAGTGCCAACCGAATTGAAAACTGCATATTAATGGTAACAACTTATAAATTCAGTTATTACAATGATATTAACATTCGATTTCTGAAATTGTTGAGTATGGCAACTAAAATTTAGTTGAATTAACCGAACTTTGTTGTGAAAACTAATATAAAGTTGTGCCAACTTTCTGAAATTACTAATAACCGAGTTTGAGATTAAGTTGGCAAATAGCTAAATTTTTTGCTGTGTGTGAGGATATCTGAAAGAAGAAAAAATGTACGACACGTAGAAGTTGGGTAAAAAACAACCTCATTTCTAGTTTTTTTAGTTTATTTCGTTTTGTTTCAAAGAAATTGTAGACAAATGATGTACCAAATAAAATATTTTTTGAATACGCATTAACTGGTAAATAAAACATGCCTGAAAACTTTCAAGAATTTTTGTTATTAAAAACTCGTGTTTAAAGTGAAATTAAAATTTGCGTTTTTTTAAGAATAATAGTTAAATGGATTAAGCTAAACTATATACAGTAAGGGACACAATTGTTCACGAAATTACTGAAAAAAGATCAATGTAAGAAAAAAGGTTAAAGACACATTCTTGGCAACTCTGTAAATTTCTTACATGGCCAGGTATTATGTTAAATATAGTATGGCAACTTCATTTCAAAGGTACCTCTTCTTCTTCTTTTAATATTTAGATAACATTAAAACCACGTGTGTGAACAATATTGTCCATATGTAAAACAAAATGTCGTAAAAGAGTTAGAAGATGGAGCCTCATATCGAGCGATCGCCAAAAAATATAAAATATCTGTAGGTTTTGTAAATAAAATAAAAAAACAGATAAATTTGGAGATTGTAGGTAATCCAGCAGGTCGCCCAAAAAAACTTTCGCCCGCGGATAGTCGCGAAGCTAAACGATTAATCGTTACTGGTGCAGTTCAAACAGCAGTTGAGGTCAAGCAAATACTTAATGACGAGCATAATTTAAACGTTAGTACCAAAACTGTTCGTAGAAGCTTGAAAGCCAGTGGATTAGTAGCCAGAGCAAAACCCAAAAAACCACTTTTGAGCGATAAAAACCGCAAAAAAACGACTAGACTTTGCAAAAAAGTACGAAAAATTTACAATAGATGATTGGATGCGTGTAACATGGTCAGATGAGGCAAAAATCAACCGAATTGGGTCAGATGGACGGCAGTTGACATGGGTAGATAAAAGTGTTGGAGTTAAAGAACGAAATATTTGCAGTACGTATACTCAATGCTACGTACTCTATGGCACACCCAGTATATAACTCCATTAAATGTTCGCATATTGTTGGCGAAAACTTACCTATTGCCTACTCTACTGTACGGAAGTGAATATTTGCAAGCTGTGACACTAAATGCAGTAAGAAACTTGCATCTACTTACAATGCTATTCTTAGATATGTTTTTAATTTAAGGAAGTTTGACTCCATCTCTTTATATTCAAAAAAACTTTATGGAGTTACTTTCAAAGATCTTTTGAAAATAAGAACACTGATTCTTTTGCATAAAATTATATATACCCGGGAACCATCGTATTTGTTTGATAGACTTGAGTTTTCAAACTCCCAGAGGAATAAGGACATTACCCACATATTGTTTCAAAACTCTTTATCAAAGTGGCAATTTTTTGTGAACTCAATACGTCTTTGGAACTCATTACCATCATCCATTCAGTTCTTAAGCAACGCATTACATTTTAAAAACAAATATTTGAACTTTATAGATAAACGAGCCTAAAAATGTGTTTGATTCTGAAATTTAAATAAAAATTGTACCTATTTATTGTCATCATTTGTTTGGTTACATTTATTTTTTATAATATTTATTTATTTTAAAAAATTTTATTTTATTATTTTTATATTTTTTTTTTTTTTTTTTAAATTTTACATACCTGCCCACATTTTTCTTTTTTTTATATTTTAATAATAATAATCATTTTTTCCTATTATTGTTCCTTAAAATAATGTTACAATATAAAAATCCATTACTTTAATTATAAGATTTTTAATCTTGTTGTTTTGGAAATCAATAAACTAAACTAAACTAAACAATAAACTACGTTAAAATTCGGAGGTGGCTCATTGATGGCTTGGGGTTGTTTCAGGGGAAATCAGCTTGGTGTACTTCGCCGGATTAGAGGTAAAATGTGTGCTGCGGACTAAATCACTATTCTTGAAGACTCATATCTACCAAGTCTTGATATATTCGGCTTGGATCCGGGACAAAACGACATCTTTATGCAGGATAACGATCCTAAGCATACTGCGAAAAAAACTAAAAAGTGGTTCGAAGAAAATGGCATCAAGCTTTTGGATTGGCCGCCCCAGTCCCCGGATTTAAACCCGATCTAACACCTTTGGTCTATATTAAAAAGGAAGATTTTTGCCCAAAAAAATCCTCCTAAGACCATAGATGAACTATGGGAGCGTTCTATTGAAGCTTGGGAAAATATTGATCCAGAAATGCTAAATAATCTAGTAAAAAGTATGCCGAAAAGAATTCAATCAGTTAAAAAAGCTCACGGTGGACACACAAAATATTAAGACCAAAAATAGGACGAGTTTTTCACCTGGTGCCAATATTGTTCACACTTGAACCTTTGAATTAATATTAATTAAAACATTATGTACCTGGATTTATTTTAAGTTTTCATATTTTTGTATTCAGTAGGATTAGAGTATTTAATTTAATTAAACAAGTTTGAATAAAAGTGAAGAAAAGATAAATATGTGTCATATATTCTCAATAACGATAATCATGTGAACAATTTTGTCCCTTACTGTATATATCGGCCATTTCACAAAAAAAAAAAAACATTTTTAACCTTAAGTCTTCTGATATTAATAATATTCTTTAGGCAGAAACTCTATGGAGCAACTTAATAAGTGACGTTTTTAATTTTTTAGAAATTCGAAAAAACACATTTTTTCTAATATGGATACTTTTTTAAATTCAAGAGTGGACACATTTTATAAAACTGCATTATAAAAATATATTGCAAAAAATGCATTTCTGAAAAAAAAGAAAATATATTACACAATATAAAAGTATAGTAACATTCCAAAGCAATCTAAAAGGTAATGATCCGATAGATTTTAAAGAAACTACGAGTGTTGAAACTTACAACCTTTTGCATATTTTTGGTTAAAAAAAAACCATATTAAACCGTGATCTTTTTCTACTTACGAGAAAATAAAAATGCCAATATTTATGAGTGCAAAATACAATTCAATTTCAGATTTTAGCCAATATATCGTGGAATGGCCGATATAATTTAAAGCTTATTCAATTTCATCTAGGGAGGTGTTCTGAAGTCATTTCAACATTCGTATTTGTTTGGCTTTTATTCGACCATTTTATTCGAAACGAATAGCTTTCTTAACAAACACACACACACAGAATTTTAGGGGACGAAAAATAATGAAAACTTTAAATTAACTAATGCAACTTCTCTTCACAAAGTAAATGTAAGGACAAGCTTCATGCTTTTTAAGGAGGAGTTTTTAAACAGGCATGGCAGACAATACCGCTAAAATACCGTTATCGATTCAAACCCCTTTCAACTGACTATCGTTATCCCTAAAATACCGTTATCGTAATAATTTAAATTCATTGAACTAATGAAACTTTAAGGAAATAAAATATAATTTTTCATAAACTTTTATGAAAACTGGTGTTGATTTAATGAAAACTTTCAACGGATGGGTTATTGTGCAACTTCCGTTCGTCAAAGCAAAAATGTATTATTTTCATGCTGACAATTCTCTCAGTGTATGTTTTAAATATTTCAAATAAATGGCAACCCTATTGTACTACATAGGCAACATTTGTATTAAAATTTAATATGTGATTGTACAATGAGAATAGTACGATTTGTGTTCAAAATTGATCGTGATGACCATAATTGACCGTATAATTGATGCAGTAATAAGCTTTTTCTGTTTAAAATCCTTAAATGTAATATACCTCATTATTTGGCCTCTCAATTTGTGTTTTTTTTAGATCTCCGTGGAACACCCATATTGCTCATCCCTTGTATATGTGCCCAATTATACGATAAATGTTTGTGGAAACCGTGAGAATTTGAAATAACTTATCTGAAAATGTATAGTATTTAACTATTTCTAACTATACTTCTTAAACTAGACTCTAGACTAGGTTTCAGAAAAAACTATTTCTGGAAAATAGTTGAATTCGTTTCAATTTTATTGATTGGGACAAAACAAATCTGAATATTACTAATTTCAGAGTTGTTTCCATACTAATAATTTTTGACCTTTTTTTTAATTTTTACGGAACTTTCAACCTCCGTATATTAACTAAAATAAAGCAAGTCAAACATATTAGCTAGGTTGATACTAGTATTTCGATCTGGTTATATAACCCGAAGTTTTAGAAAAGCTAGGGCTTCCAGAATAGGCAGAACTTTAACAAAACACCTATTAGTCATCAATTTTGCTTCATTCCTGTATTCCTTGTAATCGCACACGTGTCTAGGGTGGTTTCGTAATAAGCATCATGACGTTTCTAAACTTTTAAGACCAAAAATGTTAAATTTATATAAAACAAAACAGTTTTTACTCTGGCTCAAGTAATATAAGAACACATGTTACTTATTTACTTCTTGTCCATCACACATCCGAATTTTTGATTACTTTTAAATCAGGATTCTTTAAAATATTTTTAATCCATAATTGTTTAATTTGGTAAGTATCTTTGGTAAATTTTTTAACCCGGATTTTTATACATGATTTCTGTACTCTTAAATAGTTTTGGTACATGTAAACAAGATTTTGACACTTTTATAAAGCACGATTATTTAAATTAATTTTGGTACTTTATAAACCACAAACTTTTAGCTTTTAAAAATTACGAATATTTAGTTTTATTACGTTTTTTTGCTTAATAAAACGTTATAATTTAACAAGATTTTGGCGCTTTTAGAAACCACAACAATTTCGATTGGTTTTGGAGTTAGAATTATGATTTTGCTACTTTTATAAAACTTGAATATTAAGTTTGATTATAGCAGCTTATAAAAAGGATTTGATAATGAGGTTATGATATTTTTGTAAAACACGATTATTCAATTTGAGTTTGATACGTTTATATACTTTTTATAGAATTTTGTAAAACACGATCACTTTATTTTGGTACCTTTTAACATGTTTTGCGCAATTTTATAAAATTTTAATAGAATTTTGTTACTTTTATAAGCTAAACTTAATTGGCATTTGGTATTTTTCAACCCACGATTTGTTTGTTTGATTATAAAATTTTTAGTATGTTGGTTCTTTTATATACCACGATTATTTATCTTGTGTTTATTTTTTGATAAGATTTTTGTACGTTTTTAAACCACGATTATATAGTTTGATATTGTTTTTTTTTTACACAAGGTTTTGGTACTTTTATAAACCACAATTAATTGGTTTGATTTTATTTCTTTTACAATGTAACTAGAATATGTAGTTTTATTTTGCTACCTTTTAAAAGTATTGTGATAATAATTAAATTTTGGTACTTATTTAGTTTGTTCTTGATACTTTTATAAATCACGCTAACTTAGCTTGATTTTAGTATATTTGTTATTTAGTTGGATTGGATACATTTCAATATAACGTTGGGAATTCTTTCTATAGACCATGACTATGTAGATTGATTATTGTACATTTTACCAGGTTTTTGGTACTAAAATAAACCACTATTTTTAACTTTATTTTGGTTCCTTTTAAAATAAACTCGTCAATTATATAAACTGCAATTATTTAGTTTGGGTTTAGCGCCTTTTAATATGCTTTTGTTACTTTTATAAGCCACGATTTTAAGTTCGGTTCTGGCTCATTGTAATAGGTTTTTGATCATTTTATTTATTTTTTTAGCTTGATTTTGGAACCTGTTAATAGGATTTTTTTACCTTTATATACCACGACTATAAAAGTTTCTGTTAGTTACTTCTTAATAAAATGCCAGTACTTTTATAAACAATGCTCCTGTAGTTTAACATTGGTACCTTTAATAGAATTTTGGTGCT
The DNA here is from genome assembly GCA_021234595.1 of Delia radicum. Classification (NCBI taxonomy): domain Eukaryota; kingdom Metazoa; phylum Arthropoda; class Insecta; order Diptera; family Anthomyiidae; genus Delia; species Delia radicum. Next base: position 81,863,849 of record CM037854.1, read on the forward strand.
TTTGTAGCCTTTAGCGCTTGTTGTGCTGATAAGAACATTAATAGTGTAGACGACAACCATATTGTCAATAATTCTTTCAGTGCATATTTTTATTTACTTACACAATGTAAATCTGTTCACACATTATGTGACAGGCCAAAAAAACAAACGATAAATGATATCAATCAAAACGTAAATAATTATTGATAAACTTATACGCATTCATTAGGCCACATATTGGTATTCATTAGGCCGCTTCTTATTTTAAAAACGTCGATTTATGAAAAAAATTCTTAACTTTTTTTTTCCAAATTTTTACCGCTTTGGTGAGAGTAAAGTGGTTGCTCTAGATATTTCTAAGGCGTTGGATCGTGTGTTGCACGGGGCACTCGTGACTAAGCTAGTTGCTTTTGGTGTCGGTAATGTCTTCTCTCGATTTATAACGAGTTTTTTCAGAGACCGCACTATACGTGTTGTTCTAGATGGGGTCTCATCAAACGAATTTCAGCTAAATTCAGGGGTACCGCAAGGTTCTGTTCTTTCTCCTACCCTTTTTGTTATTTTTATTAATGACCTCCTTGGTCAGCCCTTCAATCCTATCTACTCTTTTGCAGATGACAGCAACATTTGTCATTCATTTTCATTCGATCACAGGCCAAGCTCTTTGGAGATAGAGGGCATGAGGCAGAACATGAATGACACACTCAATCAGGACCTTTCTACAATCTCCGAGTGGGGTCGCGCGAATAAGGTCGATTTTAATGCACGCAAGACCCAATGTTGTATGTTAACCCACAGACAGGCTGTGGAATTAACATTGTCATCTGTAGCTATGGATGGTATAGGTATTGATGAATCGCATACTCTTGATGTTCTGGGCATGAGAATACAGTGTGGTGTCTGTCGGAATAAGCACGTATTTCAAGTGTCGAAAGAGGCATTCAAGTTTCTTGGTTTTCGTAAACGGTGCAAGACTTACTTCACTCCATCCGATCTCCTTACTATTTATAGCAGCTACATCCGGCCGAAAATGGAATACAACTCTCATATATGGGCAGGGGCTCCATTGTATATTCTGAAGCTTCTGGACCGTGTTCAGGGGAGGGCGCTGAAGCTTATCAATGACAGTAGTGTATCCAACTCTATTGATTTATTGAAGCACCGTCGGAATGTGGGTTGTGTGACACTTTTCTATCGATATTACCATGGTAGATGCTCATCTGAGATAAGTGAACTTATTCCACGAGCCCGAGTTTTATTCGTAATACTCGCTTATCTAGTAGAGCACATCCGTTTGTAGTTGATTGTCCTGCGTTTCGCACAACGCATTAAAGAGAAAATTCGTTTTTTAGTCAAACGATTCGTATGTGGAACAAACTTCCCGCAGAAGTCTTCCCTGTTACTTACAATTTAGAAAAATTTAAATCAAATATCCACACACACTACTAACTCTTTCCTCCTTCCCATATCCTATTTTCCCGATCAATACAATGCACTGCATGAGTAGGGGGCATCCCCTGAGTATTAGTTAAATTAACAAAAAAAAAGGCCGCTTGAAGACTTTAAAAATTTTCACGATTTGCAAAAAGTTCATATTTTCATAAAAATATTTTTTTTTTTAAAACTCGAAAAAAATGAACACTGGATTTTTTTGTATTATATTTAACCACGACAACTCAGCGAAAAATATTAAGATTTGCTAACCATTATTTACTCAGTTTACAATATAAAATTAGTTACTTTCACCTAAAATATATTTTTTTATATTTTTTTATCAAAAAATACTGACTTTCCTTCAAATGCGGTTAGTGGATAGAGGAATAGCTTCAGTATTATTTTTTTTTTTAAATTCCAATGATATTTTTAAAGAAAAACGAATAAAACCATTTTAATATTTGCAATGCTTCAGTTTTTTTAAATTATGTATTCGTAATTGGTGTAGGGAGAATAATGCAAAATTTAAGTCATTTTTTAGGCCTAGTGTAGTTAAGGGTTAACAATCTTTTAAGAACTAAATATTTTTATCCTGAGTGGCCGGGGTTAAATATAATTCAAAAACTTTTTGCTTTAATTTTTTTTTAAGTTTTTTAAAAACAATATGATTATAATGCACTTTTGAAAATCGGGTACATTTGCAAAGTCTGATAGCGACCGCTGAGTTTTTTTTTCGAAAATTTTGAAAAAACTAGAGAACTTTTTTTCATGAAACTTAATCTAACCCAGGGTTGTTCCCTTCAAAATTAGACACTTTTGTTTTTTAAAGAATCAGCCTAGTAACCATACACTGAGAGAATTGTCTGCATGTTATCAATAAAGTTTTACATTATATCAACGAATTGTCACTGAAACTCGTCCATTGAATATTTTCATTAAATTAATGCAGTTTCATTTCGAGTTATCAGGTTTTAGATCATAACTAAAATGTTACTATTGTAAATAGAACAAATGAATTGTTAATAAATGTAAGAGAAGCTGAAAAAACCCGCTAGAGGGAGTGCTGCACTTTCGATCTAAGCAACTAGGTCATCTTCAGCCTCATTCTAATCCAGCACCCACAGGAAACTCAAAGTTTTGATCAGGTATGTATATCAACACTTAGAAAACACATTCGGTAGTAGCAACACTATTTGTTGAAAATTGAATTCTTCGGCTGTTGCAACCGAATTTTTCAGTTGAGATGACCACAACTCGGTTCTGGCACGATGATAGAATTTAGTTTGTCCCAACAGAAATTCGGTGATAACAATAAAAAAAATTCGATAGATACAACCCAACAATTCCATTGTCTACAAATACGGTTGCTTCTAATGAGTCTGTTTTCTGGGTCAACCAACCATAGAAAATCGGTGATGTTCACCAAAAAAATTTGGTGTAATCAATTAAAATCACAGATTTTCTGTTTTGGTTGATATACCTGATAAAACTTTACGTTTCTTATAAGTGGTGGATTATATTGAGGCTGAAGATGACCTAGTCGCTTAGGTCGAAAGTGCGGCACTCCCCCTAGAGCTGATCCCCATACAATTTTTTTCATCTTCTCTTACATTTATTAACAATTAGTGTTTTGTATTAGTAATAGTAACATATTTAATTATGATCTCAAACCTAACAATTCAAAATGAAATGCAATTTTAAAAGATCAACAATACACTTAGAATACTATGTAGGTAAAGACTTCTGCAAAGGTAGTTAAAAACAAATGAATTTTCACTTAAAGAAAAGACAATTTACATTTCAGTAAATTCAACTAACATTGTCATTTGTTTTTCAAAAATTAACCAAAGTTGTAGTAGAAATTAACCATTAACATGTTAGTAAAAAGATAAACAAACATTTTTTTTATAACAAAAACGTTCTGTAAAAATTACATTAAATTCATACAACAGTCATTTGATGTGATTTGGTTTTTTAAATGAACTACAAGGTTAGTAAAAAATTTAATTTGTTCTACAAATGACTGATATTTACATTAAAAAAAAAAAAAACTGTTTTACAACCCAACAACTACATATTTTTAAGGCAGAAGTTCCCTGAGTGTATATATAAAATTCTCAATCCAAACATTAATGCAGGTTTTCATAAAACTTAATGAAAAATTTCATAGTATTTATTAAACATTACATACGTCTTATACGGCTCTATGAAATAAGGTCCCAATGAAATAAGTCCCCAAACCAAAAATGAAATAACTCCCCATTTTTTGGGGCTTTATTTCATAATGAAACAATGCCCAAAAAAAAAATTAAAAACAGCCCCAAACAAAATGAAACAAAACCCAAAATAAAATGAAATAACGCCGCAATTTTTGGGGCTTTATTTCATAATGAAGTAAAGCCTCATTTCAAAAATGAAATAAGGCCCCAATTAAAAAAAGCATAATTATATATTACATTAAAATATATTTTTATTCCCAATTAATACATAGTTTTTGTGTATATACCTGCAAAGAGTCCTCATCTGTTTGGCGGCAAGAACATAAGAAAAATTAGTAAATGAAACCTGTAAATATGAACATTAAAAATATTTCACTAAAAAACAATTTTAAACAATATTCACTGGAAGATTATTCTTGTACCCTAAAAAAAAAGATAGCAAACGAATTGATAGTTTGTTTTTTGTGTCGCACGCAGAAAAAACTTTATTACGCATAGCCGCCTGCCGCGTTCTACGGAGGAAAAAAACCCTAAGAGCGGCCAAAGGCCGCCACACAGAAAAACTTGTTTTACAAATCCAATGTCGAATCCGTTGAAATCTTTTTTTTAAGACAATAAGTAATATAATCGATTGTATTTTATCTTCTGTTTATTAAACGGTTAGACACTAATATATACGTAAAATTTTTAATAAAATAGACTTTTAAAAAGTAATCATTAAAAAACAATAAATCTTGGTGTGGGTTGGTATTTTGGGACATAAAAAGTTATGACAGGTCAAATAAATGTTACTTGTACTGTACTGATTTGAAAAACAAATTCTTCTGGGTGGCGGCCTTCGGCCTCTCCTAGGGGTTTTTTTCCTCCGTAGAATGTGGCAGGCGGCTTCGCGAAATAAAGTTTTTCTGCGTGCTTTGAATGAGATTGGTTGCTTACATTCCGTAAAAATTTAGATTTAAAAAAAAATGAAATAACACCCCAAAAATATTATTTGGCGGTACAGTGAAATAACTCCCAAATGAAATAAGTCCCAATGGAAAAATGAAATAAGTCCCAAAAAATTTTCCATGTAAATTGGGACTTATTTCATTATGAAATAAGTCCCAATGCGTTGGGACTTATTTCATAATTTTTGTTGGGAGTTAATTCATTATGAAATAACTCCCAAATGAAATAAGTCCCAACAGTTTTTTTGTTGGGAGTTATTTCATTTGGGAGTTACCATTGGCACTTATTTCATCGCAGTTGGGACTTATTTCATTTTAATTGTAAACACAATTTTACGATTGGGAGTTATTTCATTTTTGTTGGGAGTTATTTCATATTAACAAAAATTAATAGAACATTAATAATTCAACAAAAAATTTAACTGCAACAATATTGAAAATCTTTGCTTTATAAAGTTTTTCTGCGTGGCGGCCTGCGGCCGCTCTTAGGGGTTTTCTCCTCCATAGGACGCGGCAGGTGGCTTCGCTGAATACAGTTTTCCTGCGCCCGTCTCATTATCTTCCCTAGTGTGACGCGCGCAGGGAAACTTTATTCAGCGAAGCCACCTGCCGCGTCCCATGGAGGAGAAAACCCCTAAGAGCGGCCGCAGGCCGCCACGCAGAAAAACTTTATAAAGCAAAGATTTTCAATATTGTTGCAGTTAAATTTTTTGTTGAATTATTAATGTTCTATTAATTTTTGTTAATATGAAATTTTTTTATAATTGTTCAATAAAATATAAGAAGAATAAGAATAAGAAATTTAATTGCTTCATTTAAAAAAAAATTTAAGTGAAATAAGGCCTTTACGGCTTTATTTCACTTTCAATGTGCAATAAAGCCTTTTTGCAAATAAAGGCCTTATTTCTCAATTGAAAGTGAAATAAAGCCTTAAAGGCCTTATTTCGTAAGGCATTATTGCACTCCACCTATGCTTACATATACTTATGAAATAAAAAGTGTTCTCTAACAGAAAAACAAAACAAACAAAATTGGGAGTTAATTCATTTTTGTTGGGACTTATTTCATTGGGAGTTAATTCATTTTTTTTTGGGATTTATTTTTAAATTTTGAAATAACTCCCAAAAATTGGGACTTATTTCATTTTTCTCATTGGGAGATATTTCATTTTTTTACATTGGGTGTTATTTCATTTTTGATGGGACTTATTTCATTGGGAGTTATTTCATTGGGACTTATTTCATTTGGGAGTTATTTCACTGTACCTTATTTGGCGACTTATTTTATTTCTCAAATTGGGGCCTTATTTCATTATGAAATAAAGTCCCCAAAAAAAAAAAATTAAATAAAGCCCAAAAAAATTAAATAAGACCCCAATTTTAGAAATTTTTGGGTCTTATTTCATTTTTGGTTTGGGGACTTATTTCATTGGGGCCTTATTTCATAAAGCCGTCTTATACAAAATTTTCCTTAAAAATAGCTTTATTTAAACTATGAAACTTTTTCATGAAGTTTAACAAATTTTTTCAATCACATTGTCAAGAAAACTTTAATAGTTTAATAAAAAAAAATTCATTATAACTCGTCCAAGGAAATCTCTCTGTGTAGATACATTTACATTAAAACGCCCCGATATTTAGCGCTTGTCAATCGCAGATGTGTTTCAGCCATAGATATAAAAACATTTTAGAAATTGAAGGACATTATACGTATCTATTTATTTGTAGTTGTTGTTTAGATTTCATTAGTTATACAACAAAAACCGATAATCACATGCAATTAGCTAAAATATATTTTATCATATGGAGCAATATTAAATTGATTTTCTAAATCCGATTCTATTTCAGTTATTTATCGAGTATGTATTATATAACTCGATTATTCGCCAGTATCGAATGAATGAAAATATTGATTACACAAGAGAGCATGATATCAATGAAGTTTTCCATTAGATCTGTGAAATGTCACAGGAATTTGTCTATTGAAAATTTTCATTGAATTTATGCAGTTTTTCATAAATTGTATGACAAAGTTGATTTCATTTATTAAAAATTTATTACGCCTTGCGAAAAACTTCCATTAAAATTATAAAGATTTTCCATATTGATTATTGTCTTTGTGAAGAAAACTTTATTAGTTTTGTGAAAAATTTCATTTAAACTCGTCTAAGAAAATTTAATCTGTGTACAATCTATAAATCCAATTGTGTTGAACTGACGTCTGTATGAAGAGAAAAGTATTTTGTAATTATTCTATGGTCAAAAGTCAATAATATATTGTCTGATTTATAAAATTATTGTTAGTAACAGTGTTAATTGTGGTTGCAAAAGTTATGATTTATTTTATTTTTTTTTTTAAATCAACAATTTTATTTAAAGTGACAAGTCATAAACATCATGATACAAAACTACATTTAAATTTACTACTCATGCTTCATAATGTAAACATTTGATGTCTATTTCAATTAGAATGTTCAAATATTTGCAGACATTTAAATATAATTATAAAAAAATTTTAAACAGACAAAAAAATGCAAACTCCTGCAGAATTGTGTTGTATCTGTCTCGTTAGTTTTATTTATTTTTGTTTTAGTTATTTTAAAATAATATTTAAAGAATTTATAACAAATATTTCTAGTGTTAAACATAGTTTACTGCTTCTACCATGTTTAAGAAACAATAATGCGGATTGTTTAAAAAATCTCTCTATTAGATTGTGACATAAAATACCAAAGTATTTTAAATAAAATTTTATGTTTCGAGGCATTAAATTCTTAAACAAATAATGTTGACATTATAATAAAAATGTTGTAGTTTAAATTTATATGTCACTTAAAGAAAAAATTTAAAGAAAATTAAATTTTTGATTAATTTCATTTAAACTCATTTAAAAATTCTACTAAAGTACCAATAATCCAAAAAAAGGACCAAAATTAGTCTTATAATCGAGGTTTATAAAAGAGTCAATAGTTAATTCAATAAATTATCATGATTTATTTTAAAAGGACCCAAACCAAACTAAATGATCGTGGTTTATAAAGTACCAAAAGCTTACTAAAAAGTACCAACATAGTACTAAATAATCATGGTTTATCTTGTCAAAATAGAACAATAAAGTTTCAAAACTTATTAAAAAGTACCAAAAGAGAGCAAAATAATAGTGGTTTATAAAAACATCAAAATAGAACAAAATGATGGTGGTTGATATAAGAACCAACATCTTTCTAAAAATGACCAAAATCAAGATAAATATTAACCTATCACTAAAGCTCCAAAGTCTTATTAAAAAGTACCATAAAACTTTGTTAAGTACAATTATTGTATTAAAAAACACAGATGTTTGCTGAAGTACCAACATTTTATGAAAATACCAAAATCGTATTAAAATGTACCATAATTGAAAAACTTAGTCGTGGCTTAAGACCAACATTTTATTAAAAAGTACCAAAATAGAACTAAATAATCGAGATTACAAGGTAGCAAAATTTTTTTAAAAAAGTACCAACATAAAACCAAATAATCGTGGTTTCTAAACTACCAAAATCTTACTAAAAACTACCAACTTAGAATTAAATAATCATGGTTTGTCTTGCCAAAATAAAACAAAATATAGTAGTTTATAAAAGTACCAAAAATTATAAAAAATGTACCAAAATAAAACAAAATAGTTGTAGTTTATACAAGATCCAAAACTTATTAAAAAAAATAGAGCAAAATAATAGTGGATATAACTACCAAAATCATTAAAGCTACAAAATCTTATTAAAAAGTACCATAATAGCACATTAGATTAGATTATAGTGGCACTATGCACCGCGACCAGAAATTGGTATTTTGTGCTGCCAGCGAATACACCCTATAGGTTCAGGCTCCCTACGAAGCCAATTATCCTACCAGGTGAACAGTTCCAAACGTCCGATGGCGTCACTATTCGACCACCAAAATAACGCACCCTCCTGTCGGAGAGCCTCGGACATTTGCAGAGAACATGCTCAGAGGTCCCGGGTTCCAATTCATAAAACCTGCACGTATCCGTAGAGGATCGTCCCATCTTGTACAATTGATACCTAAGGCCACAGTGTCCTGTGAGGTAACCCGTTACGGCCCTTAGTTCGCCCCTCGTCATAGGCAATAGTTTCCGCGATCTCTCCACAGAGGGAGATATAAACAGCCTCGCCTGTCGCTGCCCAGGCGATCTGGCCCAATAGGCCCCAAACTCCGACTCCCTCCATCTTCTGAGCATCTCTCTGACATACCCATTGGGTACGCCCCAGAAGGGTTCCGGGCCAATGAATTGTCGACGAGCTCCGCAGTTGGCTAAACAGTCAGCCCGTTCGTTGCCCTCATGCCCCTCACGGCCTGGAACCCAGCCAGGTATCAAGGAGTTGTTAAGTCCTAGAGAGGCGATACATTCCTTAACCAGACCAGACGACACATCTTGAGCCCTCAAGGCACCAAGTGCCGCTTGGCTGTCAGATAGAATGTAGATCGTCGCCCCCCGTGTCCTCCTCCGCAGACACTCTTCCACACAGATACAGATAGCGAAGACCTCAGCCTGAAAAACGGAGGGATATTTGCCCATGGGCAGAGCACGCTGAAATCCGGGTCCGACGACACCCGCCCCCATATCCAAGTTCGACTGTTTCGAGCCATCTTGTGCACCAACCTCCGGTACCCAAGATCCATTCAACCACGTGCTCCTGTCGAAAATCACAACAACAAAGTGCTTAACAAATACTTGCACAGGCAGTATCTTGTCACTGACCCTAATAACCGGGTCATCAGCGAACATTTTCGCAATCTCAAGATGCCCCTTCAGATCCCCACTCCTCATGCTGCCAATCTCCCGCAGCCTTAGGGATCCCATGCACGCGTTCTCCGTTACAGAAATATGTAAAGGAGGAATACCCAGCAATAATAGCACATAATAATCGTGCTTTTTAATAGTACCAAAATATTGTTCAAAAGTACCAAAATAGAATAAAATAATCGTTTTCTATTAAAAGGTAAATAGAACAAAATAAATGTGGGTTATTAAAGTGCTAATTAGAACGAAATACTAGTGGTCTTAGTTGTGCTTTATTAAATCTAAATAAAAAGCACAAAAAGAAGAAAATAATCATGGTATATTAAAGTATTAAAATCTTATTAAAAAGTAAATAGAACAAAATAAACATGTTTATATTATAACACAACCATTATGTTATTAAAAAGTACCAAAATAGTACAAAATAACAGTGATTTATAAAAGTTTCAAAATCTTATTAATAACTACCCAAATAGAACCAAATAATCGTGGTGTATAAATATACCAAAATCTTTTTAAGTATCAATTACCAAAATAATTGTAGTGTATAAAATTAATAAAATATTATTAAAGAGTACCAAAACCTTTCTTTAAAAATTCTCAAAATAGAACCAACTAATCGTAGTTTATAAAATTAACAAATCTAAAAAATTGTGGTTTGTAAAAGTAACAAATTATTGAAAAGTACCAAAACAGAACAAAGTAAAAGTGGTTTATAAAAATACTAAATCTTGTTAAAAAGTATCATCATAAAACTAAAGTATAGTGGTTTATAAACATGCAAAAGTACCAAAATAATAGCGTTGTTCAGGCGTCAGTCTATTCATGTTGGAATGCCAAACCAAACTAAACTAAATCATTTGACAGATGACTAAATGGCCGCCAGCTAAAAAAGTGTTGCCAACTCAAAGTTCTATACCTCTATAAAAAACACCCTTTAGTAAAAAATTCTTAAACATACAAGTTCTAAAATATATAAAACAGCCATGGTTAATAGAAGTACCATAGTGATATTAAAAATAAAGTAAATAAGAACTAAATAGTCGTGGTTTACTAAAGTACCAAAATCTTATTAAAAAGTACTAAATTAGAACAAAATAATTATAGCTACAAATCTTATTAAAAATGCCACAGTTTTATTAAAAATTACTTAAATCTTATTTCAAAGAACTTAAATTGTATGTAAAAGCATCAGAATCTTATTGAAAGTGAGAATTTAATTCTCTAATTATACGTATGATTAAATTAAATATAAATATGTCAATTATACGCCGCCTAGTATATATTAAAAAAAATCTTTACAAACTTATAAGAAAAACGTCTTGTAAACATTTTTAATTCGTGTTATTGTCTCTTTAAAAATTAATTTTTACACCTTTAAACAATTTCTTTTTACACCTTTTACCTATTGTATTATTCGCATTTGTTCTATACCAAATACACCTATCCTTCGATATGCACGACAGATACGTTGCTCAAAAAATCACGTAAATCGAATTCGAAAATTCTTGTATGAAAAATCGTGTAAACCGAAAAATACATAATATACGTACAAAATTATGGTTTCCAATATTAAAAACTAGTTTTAAGAAAATAATATTAAATATTAAAATAATATTGTGGGCGTTGTGGTGTAATGGTTAGCGCGTTGGACTGTTACACAGATGTTCTTGGGTTCGATTCCCGGTGACGACAACAACAATTTAGAAAAATAATATGTATGAGTTTTCTATCACTTATATGTATCGCTGCGCCCAACTTCGGTGTTCCCATAGCACTTAACCCCACCGAAGTAAAATAATGAATCAGGGCTATGAACCAAAAAGCTTCAATAAGTTAGCCAACTCTCTATCCGGTGGCGAGCAACAACTGTTCTAAGACTTATCATCTCGCGCAATTACATTGTTGCCATGTTCGAAGCCCTTCATCTTTCACCAACTTTCATCTCTCCACTATCCCCTTTCCAAAGAAAGCAACACATTAATTAATAGGAAGAATTTCCTGAGTGTTGCTTCTCTTTTTTAAAAAAAAAAAAATTATACTTCCATTTAGTTGAATTTTACTTTCTTTCTCTAAGGCTGACCATTCGAAATAACACAATTCGACAAGCTTAATTGGTTTGAATGCCAATTTGTGATTGAATTTGAAATTTATGTTAACTCATTCCAGAGAAAAAAGCTTAATAAACCTACCATCGTAATAATAATGCTGAAGTTGTTCGGATGTATTGTGTCGCGTTTTCAATCTCTGGTTTCTCACAATTGTGACGCTATGGAAAACAGATTTGGAATCAGCGGGACCAAATCTATTAAAACTATATTTAACCAAATCGGCTTTTTTTGTGACTGTGTCCAATTGTTTGAACATTAGTGTCCGACCGAACAGTTCGGCCAAAAAACTATATTTTGTCGGTTTTTTGATATCTAGAGGCAATGATGACACATTTTGGCATTGGTAACATGTTTGTTGAGCCGATTTGTGTATAAAATTTAAGAGAAAAGCCGAAGTTTAGCTATAAAGTTAAAAGTTCGGCCGCCGAACTATTTTCAATTTGGCCGAACTTTCTGAGGCCGAACAGTGAATTCATTGCTTAACTACAGACTTTTCTTCAAATTTGACACTCAAAATAGCATCTAATCAGCCCAATAAACATTTTTCCATCCGCCAAATTTGTCCATAATGCTTTAAAATACCGAATACAGACCAAATGCATTTTCTGGCCAAACTGTTCGGTCGGACACTATTGAACATGTGTGGATTAAATCTGAAAATATTTTGAAGCTGAAAATTTCAAAAAATTTTAGTAAAAGGAAAATTAGTAAATATTTTTTATACAAAAAGAAATGTTTATTGATTTTTTTAGAAATGAACAGTTCATGCGAATAAGGACCCAGTAAAATAGTAAACTCCAAATAACTGGTTGCAGAACAGCTTATACTGTATTAGAACAGGTTCTAATTTCTGTTCTGCAACTGGTTCTTTTTATATGGAGTTTGTCCTATTTGCAATAGGTTCTTTACCTCCAAACAAGAACAGGTTGCTTTAGAACCGGTTCTAGAACCAGTTATAGAACTGGTTCTGGGGCAGTTACACCTTACATTTCGACTCCCAGGAACCAGTTCTAGAACCGGTTCCATGTAACCGGTGGTAAAAGAAGTTGTTCTAGAACAGGTTCAGAGGTAATCTGTTCTAAAAAATTTTGCTGGGGACGAATAGACCACTTTTTCGCAAACACGTTTTTTTGCATAAATGCATTTTATTAGCAGAGCCCTACAATCCTATGCAGAAATTTTTAAGAAATTTTGACTTTTAAGGCTAAAACAATGACTTTGAAAGTTCAATAATTCGTATAATTTTATATTTTTGTTTAAATTGGGAGTGAACTAACACACAATTTTGATTAAATACAACACAAAAACATACAAAAATTTTACATTCGGTAACAATGTGTTAAAAGAACATTACGAGGAACAAACCACACTTATTATATTGGCAAACAATTTTACCGTTCTTGAGTTATAAGACTTTAAAGTGTGGAAAGCAAAAAGGGCGAATATCCATCCTTAACAAAATATTATATAAAAATTATTTAGCTGCGAGTTTAAAATTGATATTAGCTAAAATTTAAAATTGTACTTAATTATCCTTAAAGTGTTACAAACAAATACCAACCATAGTTCGTCAAGTTTTGCAAGTCTTATGAAAATGTAGTCAAAATCTGCTGCAAAATAACACATTTTTATTCAAATTTCAATACATTTTTTTTTGATATTCGCCCTTTTTCCATTAAAGCAAAAATTGAAGTCCAATTTTTGGCAAGTTCTTTTTCGAATACCTTACTAAAATTTTGTATATAGGTAGATGTGACTTAAATCTTTAAGCTAATACCAAAAAGTTGACAAAATATTATTTTTTAACCGTTTCCTGCGTTTTATTGTCCCCTGTAAAATTCTACAAATGGTCTATTCGTCTTTATTCGCATGAACTGTTCAAATGTTGCCATTCTCACATGCTTTATTAGTTTATATAAGTTAAAAAATTTAATTTCAGTACTTTAAACCTGACTATTTTTTTATCCTAGAACATTATCATTAAATTGATAATGATATTTTTAGTTAAATTTTGTTTAATAAAATTTTGCAATTTTTTTAGAAAGAAAAATGCTAAAAATATATTAGCATTGGATTGTTACCGCTTTCAAAACGTGTTCTGATGATTGGAACCTAGAAAATTCCCGAAATATATCTATCAACACATTCCTGAAAGGGTCAAATAATAAATTTGAAAACAAAAAATCTATAGATTATTTGTTAGGACAATATCCTAATGAAGAAATATAGAGTATGGCCTCGAACTTGAATAATTTTCATTTTCATTGCACAATTAAAGGTCGAAAAAACATAATTTTTATTTCTAATAAAAATTATAACAAACTTAATAAATTAAAAATGATTTTAAAATAAAGTCTGATTTCAACAACAGTCATAGTCATAGTCCCTACGTTTCAATAGAAAGAAAAAAGAACTTATTTCTGTGAGCAATTTGTTCATAGAAATCTAAATAAATCTATTAACTAAATAAGACTTATAAGCATTATAATCAATTTTATGAAATTCAAGCTATTAAAAATACAACACCCTTTCAAGGTCTTTTGATATTAATATTGATCATTTTTTAATTGAATAATTGATTTTAAATCAAATTTATATACATACGGAATACAATGGTATACATTATTGAGCAATTTTTAATCAAAGCACTTGATTTGTAATCAAACATGTATACAAATATAATAAAATCATAATCAAATGTGTACTTAAATTTAGTTAAAAATAATTCAATAAAAGGGCTATCAATTTTAATTGAATGAGGACTTTTCGTTGTTGGCGGAATTTAAGAAATAAAAATAATTGAATCGGCTGTTTTCGTGATTGAAGTAAGTTTTTATTTTTTTTGTGTGTAGCCACCGTACTTGTAGCCAATTGAATGGTTCGGTTGCAGCCATCGAATTTTTTGATAGTTATTACCATATTTCTGGTGAGGAAATTAAATTTTTATTGCATTGGCTGAATTGCTGTTATTTCAATCGAATGACTATAATCATTAAGAAACTATTAGTTCAAAACAACTGAATCAGTATATTGGCAACAAATATGGTGGCCATATTTGGTGTAGATTTGTGTTTTTTATTGTAAAAGTTTGTCTAAAGAAAAAAAGTATTCATTAGTACATTAGTTGACTTACATATTTTTATTTCAAATCACAGCGTTTCTAAAATAAATATACATGAATAATAAATTGAATTCTTTTTTAACCCTTAAAACTTTAGCTTTACTTGTCTATTATTTTCATATCTAATTCAAGCCTGGTTCCATGTTGTATCTCAGAAATAAAAATTATTTTAAAAATGTGCACATATTTATTCTTACCCTATGGGGAATGGGAACGGTTCTACGTGCGCCACAGGATCGGTCCCTTCGTGCCAGAGACTGGTCCTCTGCTAAACCCTACCCTATGTTAACAACTGGATACTTTAACTTGGGCTTGTCATAGGAGGGGGTCATTTGTCCTGCTTTAAACCTGTGATAAGTCCTTTTAAAGCAGTCCAGGTTCTTTTAGGTCAATTTTCAGGTGCCGATAATTTTTAATAAACCCAAAAAAAAAACATAAATATAGAGTTTTGGGACTTTAGCACATTTAATTACTATAAATGCAATTAATGTTTATCCCGATGAAAATAAATTTAAATAACATAACAAATATCTCTAGAAATTATAATAACAAAGTCCCCTGAAGATTTCCTTAGGCAGGAATGAAATCCGGATAGGGACACGCCTACATCAGATTGCTTTTCACAATTTGTTAAATAAGTTTTGGGACTTTAGCACATTTAATTACTATAAAAAAAAAAAAATAAATATAGAGTTATTCTGTATGAAATCACCAAATCGGCAAAGCTGGCATATCTTAGATTTTACTCAAACTAACTGGAAATGATATTTAGGGTCTGAAAACCCAAAATCTAAGAGGATTTGAGCTGTTAAAATTTTTCTGCTAGAGATATCTACATGATGAACACATTGTTTTAAAGCTGAAGGATTATAGTTTCTATCAAAAATATAAAATTTGACTTAATTCATACACCCGAAAAATAACGCGGTATTGAAAATAAGCATATATCATTGGTTTTTGTGTTTTTCAATGAACTCCAGTGTCGGCGCAAATGAATATAAAAGCATCATAATTCTCAGATACAAATTAGACATGTCGGAGAAAAATACAAAATTAAAATTGGCTCAATCTGGCAACTCGTTATGAAAAAACCGTTACTTGAAATTTGGAAATTTTGAAAATTTGCATATTTCAGGCTACAATTTGGTCATGTTTGTTAGCAGATACAAACTTGAAAATTACAGAGTATTTACTCCCTACTTTTAACTTTATAACACTTCAAGACCCGTCTAGTTATTTTCACTCCTCTCGGATTTACAGGGTTTTAAAGAAAAGCCTTGGCAAAAGTCCTTGTGACGGAGCAGGATGTACAATTAAGCAGACTGTAAGGAAAGCAAGTCTTCAGCGAACGGCGGATCATCATATCCTAACACCTACAGCAATGTTTGATTTTTGTTCCACCCAAATTCCTCGTATAAATTTTTTTTGTACCCATTCTTGATGTTGATGCTATCGAAAACTTTTTGTCAAAAGATTTATTGATGTTTGCACAATTAAAAATACAAGAAACTACCACAGTTTCTCTCCGATTTCTCACGGTCAGTTAAACGTACGAAAGTTTTCAGCTTCTGATAACTTTGAAACTCCGAATATTATAAGAACAAATACTTTATGAAAATAATATAAAACTTATTCCACGATTCTTAATTACCCACATTTAAACTATAACTTTTCTACTTTAAATGATAAAAATATACCATTTGCCTATTTTTTGCCACCACTGTAAAATTTTTTAACATCAAAATCTACTGAATTTATTAAATATTTTTTTTAGTTCATAATTATTCTTTGTTACCTCATAATAATACTTGTTTTTATTTTAATTTCTCTGTATATTACAATTGAGGGAAGTATAAAAATACATACAAAAAATAAAAAGGCTTTTCTTTAAAACCCTGTAAATCCGAAAGGAGTGAAAATAACTAAACGGGTCTTGAAGTGTTATAAAGCTAAAAGTAGGGAGTAAATACTCAAGTTTGTATCTGCTAACAAACATGACCAAATTGTAGCCTGAAATATGCAAATATTCAAAATTTCCAAATTTCAAGTAACGATTTTTTCATAACGAGTTGCCAGATTGAGCCAATTTTAATTTTGTATTTTTCTCCGACATGTCTAATTTGTATCTGAGAATTATTATGCTTTTATATTCATTAGCGCCGACACTGGAGTTCATTGAAAAATACAAAAAACCAATGAAATATGCTTATTTTCAATACCACGTTATTTTTCGGGTGTATGAATTAAGTCAAATTTTATATTTTTGATAGAAACTATAATCCTTCAGTTTTAAAACAATGTATTCATCATGTAGACTTTTTAGTTTTTTTATTTTGCGTGAACCGGTAGTGCCGTGTGCAAAATTAAATCCTCTTGGATTTTGGTTCTTGGAACCCTTAGGAACATTTCCACAAAATTTTAACAAAATCCAAAATGGTCCAGCAACAATTTTTAATTTTTTTCGGTGTTTTTCATAGAGAATGACTCTATAGACAAAAAAAAAAAACATAATAATTAATAATTTTTAGTTTGAATTTTAACGTCTTTTCAGACAATTGCAATTAATACTATAATTAATATGCAATTTTATTCAATCTTATTTGTGAAAGGCGTGGTAGAGAAGAATGAGTGTATTTTCTAAAAATCATAACTACATTGTAAATTTTCAATTTTCTGAATCAGACTGCGCAGTTTCTGGTATTGAACCTTCGTCAGTGACCCTGTTTTTTGAATAATGTAATATTTGTTATGTTCTGTATTTTCAGTTTAAAAAATAAACGAAAACTAAACAGCTTCCAGTGTGTAAAATTCTGGCCAACTGGCTTTTTTCTTGTTAATAAGCAATCTGGTTAAGTGGTTTGTCTTCCCTTTACCAGTCACAGGATTGGTAATTTGAGGACAATTGACACTGCTTAACCCACTTAAGTATTAAATTATACCCGTCCTGTGATAAGTTCTTCTTTAACCAGTCACTTTTAGGTGAATTGCCTCCTCATTTCCCATATGGTAAGTATTAAAACACGTTAGACTCTAATATGTTACAAGACTCTAATATGTACAAGACTCTAATGTATTGAAAATTTGTATAAAATAAATTGATCGAAACCTTTCCCTGAAATATTTATGTTCCAAGAATTGAAAATAAAATGCAGATTTTGCTTTGAATTGAACCTTTTTATCAGAAAAAGGCTTTTAAGTTCATTTATTTCGTTTTATGTCAGCATAAAATTTTCGATGTGTTTAAGTTTACAGGAAAAAATATTTAACAAACAAAAAAAAAAAATAATGATGTAAATCGAGGACTAGGTGTATATGCTGCATGATGCATAACTTTATTGTTATTGCCTTTAAAGGCATAAAATACAGATTTTGTTATTTCTCATCTTCTTCTTATGCACATGACGAGTTTACCTCCATTGTAGTAGTTTTGATTTATTTTTTTTTCATTTTTTTTTTAATTCATCTTTTACAATTCACTATTTACCGACCAACCTCTAACAACGTTGTTGCATTGTTATTTTAAATTGCAGCGTTATTGTTGTTTGTAGTTGTTTTTGTTTAGGTTTTCCATGAAGCTTCCTTTTTTAACATTTCTAAGGCAATTTCCGGTAGAATGCATACATTGTTTATGCATTTATATGTATGGAAGTGTAGGTGTGTGGTTGTGTGTGTGTATATATATATGTTCGCAAGCAATAGTACAGACATACTTGCAATGGAGATGTATATATATGAGTTTTTACCTTTATGTGTGTATGTATGAATGTATGAGTTTTCTTTTGTTGTGTGAATACACCAACAAACAAACAATAAGGGATGGTTCGCTAATGTGGTCCTACAATTTCTAATATAAATTTAAAAAACTGTTTAAAAGCGTATAATTGTTCGTGAAATCGAGAAAACGTTGTACTTAAACTAAAATTTATATAAATGTTGTTCACTTAAACGTTTTATATATCGTTTAAGTTGTATGTAAGAGTTATCATACGTAATATCCAATTTAATTGGTAAACTTTTTGCACGGAGTACACGAACGATTTTTTTTTTTGTTGAGAACTACGATGAAAGACTGTCCAAAAGACTGTCTTAAAGTAATGTGTAAAATATTTAGAAGATGCTAAAACTTTGAAACACATAAATAAAAAATAAAAACAAGCATGTATATCAACTATCTATTTTAGCGGACAATCAAGGTTCCGCATTAGCAAATATTATAAACTTGAATATTTTTCTAATTTAATACTTTTTTATGAAATTTTAAATTAATTTTATTAAAATTGTCTATAAAATTCTTACCGTCTGTAAAAAAACCGATTTGGGAAATTCTTTAAAACTTGTTTGTTATTCACCTTTTATGTTTACGAAATATTACATTCTTGTTTCGTTTTTTTTTTGCAACAACACATTAGGACTAAGAAAAGCGTGTGCATTAGGGTTATAACTTAATTTCTGCAAAATGTATACCTATAACCTATGTGATGGGCAATATTGTAAAGGGTCCGCCAAATAACTTTTTTTTTGAACTCCTGAACCAATTGGACTTTGTATGGCGTCATACCAAGGTCTTTATGCAAAATTCGTCTCAATGATGTCTCCGAAATGTTCAATTGTTGAGAACGACGGTGAATTGATGTTGATGGCGCTTCACGAACACTTTCTGCCACAGCAGCAATATTCTCGGGTGTACGCACTGTTTTTGGCTTTTCACGCTTTAGTTTCTTTCACTTTTTCACAAGATAACGAACATACGGACCATATTCGTTCAGCGGAAGGATAAAACTAACTATCTGTCAAATCAGATATGAGCTTAGTGTTACCATTCATGAAATAAGCACTAGTTAAAAAAAAAAACGTTAGATGGCGGACCATTTATTATCATTATGAAAAAAAAAACAGCCTCACCCACAAAGTGCATTTAATAAAAATACACCTTTGTATTATTTTTACCATTAAAATTGCATTAGTGTACCAAAATTACTAAAACAGAATATTTTCAATTACGTAATGTGCTGGTTGTTTTCCGAATTTTAATACCAATATCGCCACACAAGCAACACGAAAAAAAATTAAAGTTTGACTTTAGCAAACAGGGCAAATTAGCGATCATTTCTTTATTGTAAACAGAGGAAAATCCATATACGAATTATTAAGGACTGTTGCTAGTGAAGTTATTTCAAATTAAAAATTGAACTGAAGAATTATCCATAAAAATATAATGAAACGATTTTTTTTCGTAGATTTAAAGAAGAATTTCATTATATCCAAGTAATTTTATTAATATTAAGAAATGTTTCATAAACTTTTATATATTCATAAAAACCATTTCATTCGATTTCATAAATTATCTCTTCACGAAAATAAGGGAAATTTTCTTTAGAGCTATTCAATTATTTCAAGGAATTGATTTTTTTTTTCATAAAATTTCATAATTTCATTAATTTTCAAACATTCCAAACTTTAGTTTAAAAATTTAATTCTCAAGTTTTCAGCATATTTTATAAAGTCGTTTATTATTTCAATGTAGCTTCTTATTAATTTTGGACTTCAATGAAATTTTTAAAAGAAATCATATGAAGCGGTTCGTTCCAATGCAGTTTTCAAGACATTCATGAAGATTTTTATTAATTTAAAGAAATTCCTAAATATTAAAAATGATATGAAATTGTTTCAAAAATTCTATAAGCTCTTCTTTGTCGGAATCAGTTGTGGAGCTAGAGAAAGGCATTGGGGAGGAATATTAACTAGAGTAGAGTAGAGTTCTTTGACACTTTTGTATTGAAAATGTCCCAGTTTCCCTCCACCTGTATCCGTGCTTGGTCGGAATGATTTATTAGTTAGTAGTGAATATTTTCATTAATTTTAAAAACATTTAATAAAGACTGATTTTAATGTAACCTGTTTCATTATTTCTATGAATAATTTCAATTAACGAGTTCCAGTCACAATTTTCATTAAAGCTATGTATGATGAAATTCATTACTGAAGTGAACATAATTTTCTCAGTGCTTTAACATTTAAAACTGATATATTTTTAAAATTTCAATTCATTTAATTTTATTTAACAAAATAAAATGTATTCTTCTTTTATAAACTTCAAAATTAACATTGTTTTTAAGTTTTCAAAAAATGTTTTTAACTTACACGTGTAAAAAAGATTAGATTTGATCAGATGTAATTAGTTATGATTGACCTGGTGCCAAATCTGAATATATATGATACGATATGTCATTTATGATACACTTTATGACCGGATCTGATATAGTATCAGATCTGTTCATATCTGAACGGATCTCGAAAATGGAAAATTGTCGTGTCCAGATGTGAGCATATCTGGTCATAGTTTATCATATCTTGTGCCAGAACTGTTTATATCTAAAAAAGATTTCATAATATTTTTGTCAATTCTGGTAACAGACCTGAATCCTCTGAGACGTTTTAAAGGCACCAAAATATAAATGCTAATATTGTTTTACTGATTTAATAACGAACGAAATAATACGCTTAAAAATTCTTTTTTTAATGATTTATAATTTTTATAATTTTTATTGTCTTTGTTATTTTGTTTGTATTTAAAATTTTGTAAGCTTCAGGAAAATTTCTTAAATTTTATTAATTTTATATTAATTTTATGTATTATAAATTGCTCTTGGATTGGAGAAATATGCAGTTTTTTGCAAAATAGGAAGAAGGTAAAATTATAATAATAATAAAAAATATATATATTAAAAAGTTTAACAATGATAGCATTTTTTTGCAGATCGATCAACCAAAATTTTGTACATATGCATTAAAATGCAACAAATAGCTATTTCTCTGTGTCCGTATCTGATCACAAAGAAACACGAACACTACCGTTAGTCTGCTAATAAATCAGTATTCACTAACACTGTTACAAATTACTACAGAAAATTTTGGGACCAACCCGGCGAGCAACAGCAGAACCACAAAAAAGTGAAAATGTGAATTTGTTTCAGTTTTTTATTAACTTAATTGCAATAAACTTTTGAATAAACATACTAGAAATTTACGAAAATATTGAACCGCGTTAAATTTAAAATTATTATACCTGCCCAGATTTGATCAGATCTAGTTTGATTTCAAATTTGTCCCCATTTTTTGTTATGATCATATATGCTATGAGATCTATTCAGATATGATAAAACTGATATTATAAGATCTGGTCAGATCTGAAATTTTTTACACGGGTAAACCAAATATGTTCAATAAAATATTCCCTAAAGAGATTTAATACAATTTTTACAGAACCGCTACTGTTGCTTAATTAGATAGCGCTACTTATTAATAAGATTAATAAACTTTTATATAACGCTATTATTCAATAAGATTTTGCTACTCTAATTAAGATTTGCTGACTTTTATAAGCGCAAAATCAGTTTTTGGTGCTTCTTTATAATACATTGGTACTTTTATATTCCTAATTGTTTAACACTATTTTGGTACTTTTATATTGCGATACTTTTATTTCCCGACGACGATCAATCCGATTTATAAATGAATGCAATTTCTTAAACACGATTTTGTTAAATTTTCTTAACTCCGTTTTAGTTTCTTTTAATAGGTCTGTAATAAAATATTGTAATAGGTACTTTGTAATAAAATATTGTTAGTTTTATAAGATGTTACTCTTTAACCATTGTCGAAAAGAATATTATTTTTCAAAAGTGTATAAATCAACGAAATTTTTATTTTTTTTTATTATTTTTCAAAAGTGTATAAATCAAATTTCCTTCACCTTTCTTCAGAGAAGAAAAACTTAGCTTTTTTAATAATAACCACCATTTGAAGAGTATATATTTTTATAAATTTAAAACAAAACCACTCCATAAAACACAAACTTTAAGCAGCGATAAAACGAGAACGACAACGAAGTAAAATAAAATTAACTAATCGTTATGTGATAATAATTAGGAGGTTATATACGCCAAGTTTCATGCAAATCAGTAGATTGAAGTTGAAAAAGTCATATTCATATTAATAGGCATTTTGGAATCACTCTATATGAAATTTTGTAATAATATTTATTTAAGAAGATTCTGATTACCTCGAAATCCAGTTTAAACTAGATCTAGTTCGTGCATAATTTTATACACTACCATATGATCGAAATCTAGTTTCAACTGGATTTCGATGGTGAAATGTAAATACACCCAAAAAGAAAAAGTGAAGTTCTTGTAAATGGATCACTTTTTTTACAATATGCAAACATATATCTTTTAAAGCAACTACTTTAAATAGCACAACGTAAACTGGTACATGCTCAAACAATACTTATTCTACTCCAAAAATTTGGAAGTTAAACTACTGACAACATGGGACATCCTGCAGAAGGATGGTGGTTGGAGTGTTTTTTAAACTAATTTTTTGTAAGCTCTTTTTTTTTGCTTAATATTGTTTTAAAAATGCTAGTACAAAAATTATAATGACAATCATCCACCGGCAAACCTTTATAATTAAACCCTGGGCAAATGTATTCAAATTAAAAAAAAATATATATAATGCAATTGTTTGGTTTGATATATTACAAAACAATGTTAAGACAGACTATAATGAAAGAAACCGCAAATTTAACAACCATAATTTTTTTTAAATTAACACTTTTTCTTTTGAATTAAGATTTATTCCTCGAGAACATAAATTTCTGTATGGACCTATATTCAACTAAGACACAGATTTGTGCTAACAACGGAATCTACTGCCAAGGGCTATAGTACTTTGTAAGCATTCATACTCAGTACTCAGCTTACCCACACACATAAAAAACTGTATTTTGATAGCTAAAACCAACAAATTCTGTTAGTACAACCATATTCAAATGTAATTTTTAAACATTTTGGTCGTAACAACTAAAATTCAGTTGTGATAACCAAATTTTGTTGTTAAAACCAATATTTAGTTATGCCAAACGAGTTCAGTTGTAGAAACTGAATTTTAGTTAGCAAATGCTTAAGTATTTTTCTGTGTGCAGGTACTCTAAGTTCTTACAAAGTACTTACATATAATACTTACCAAATACAATGGTAATTGTAAAGTATTGTTGTTTGACAAGTCCCAAATAATGGTACTAAGTATTAAGTACATATCATTTTTCTCATTTGCAGTTTTTGAAATATCGCAGTTTTTATATATACATCGTTTGCCCCTTTTTTTTTGTTTATTTTGCGTATTTTTTCGAAACTTAACAGCTCAATCATGAATTTTTTTTATAATATAAATCTATACTAAATTATCTTTCATTTGATTACAATCATGTCGCTGTTTGTCTCTAAATATGTGCAGCATGTGAAAAAATTATTTAAAATCTAAAGCTCTTTTCTAAATATTTCAGAACTTTTCAATGGATTTGCAATTTTAATACAAAAAGTTGTTCACTGGAATGCCTAGTATATGCACAGTTTAATTTTTTTTAGCATACATAAAATTAAAAAAGATGAATCTAAAAAACTACAATTTTCAGTAATATACCTGATACAAACACCGACATGATTGTACTCAAATTAATTGTGTTTAGATTTATATTTATCTTGTGTACATTATATTTCTTCTTAATTTTGCGATAAAATTTCCAAAAAATTAAGCAAAATGTATGGAAAATGGGGTGAGTGATGTAAACATAAGACCAGCGGCATTTCAAAAACTGCAGATAAGAAATTTTTTTTTGCCGGATATGGATCCATTGTAAATAGTTGTATTAAAAAAATGTGTTTCTAAGCCAGGTTTTGGGCCGTTGAGTAGTGTTATTTTTTTTATAATTTTGAACCTTTCAAAATAGTGTATAATTTTGCGAAATCGCTGCAATACTAGTTAAACAATTTGAGCATACCAAATTTGGGTTAGAAACTAAAACAAGTTTTATCTCTCACGGAAATCGGTGTACGAAATCAAATGTCAAATTACATAAAAAAAACCTGGGACCTTTGCTTAGTCTATACTCTAATTCTTAAAAACGATTTGTTTTTGGTTGTTGTATTAGATCCGGAGTGCGCATTTCAAAGCAGACTTGTGCTTTTACTAATTCACACATATTCTTATGCTTTTTGATTTAGTCGTAGTTGAGACAGCAACAAGTTTAGCGGATGCCTTAATATTATTTTTCAAGCGTACGCTGAAAAAATATTATATGATAAAAATACTTTTGGTAAAATCCAATGCCTTTTATGTTAAAAAACATTTAAGGAATATAAGATATATATTATTAAAAGTGTAGCAAGGGGAAATTTTATATAATTTACAATTATATTCTGGTCCAAATGAGGCACTTTGTTCAGCTTCTGTTCTCAGAATTAACCAATATCCACAAGGGACTTAAAAATTTTCAAGTGTCTTAAATGTTTTAGTGTTTGATGTTTTTTTATTTTATAATTTGTAGTTTTATGCGCTTACAGTTAGAGCTGTTTATTTTATAAAGATTACAAGACAAGCGATTTTTCTTAAATCAGTAGCTTAAATTAAACCTTGCATTAGAACAAAAAGAACATGACATAAAACAAAATAAACGATAACTATAAAAAGAGTTACTTTCGAACTTTAAATGTCATTAGATTAAACAGCGTTGTGAAACAATAATAAAGAGAGTTTTTAAGCAAACAATAATAAATTAATCCGTTAACTAAAATCAAATTCGAAAATTGTAATTATTTAAATTATAATAAATGATTACATTTCATTGATTTAAGGACAAATAATTTCAAAATTAAAATAACATAAATGACAAACATAATAACAATATTTTAACATAATTAAAACATAAAATACATAAAATAATTAATAGTCCAATATAAAATAAATATAATAATATAGCAGCGCTACAAAATACATTATGATGATTTTCATAGTAATATGAATACAACTGCTTATGGCTTTGTTTAAAAGAAAAATACAATTTAAATAATTTTACTAACTTTTTATTTATTAATTTATATTATTTTATAAACACCAAAAACCACTAATTACATTCCTAAAATTAAAGCCAAAAAGCTTTCCATTTTTTAAGTTAACAAAAAATGTTTTCATATTTTTTTTTTTTTTATTATTAGCTTATAATATGTGGTTTTTGCATTATTTTTTCCAATTATTTATCTAATAAGATGTGTTTGCTTGAAGTGTCTGTTTTGACTATCAAAATTATATTGTTAGACTTGAGTAAACTCTTAAAAAAATAGTAAAAAGTGTAGTTTTTGTCAAGTTAAAAGAACAATATTTTTAACTAAAATCTTTGTTTCAGTTAAACTACTAGCCGTTTTACTAACTTTTCTACTACTATTTTTCTATGAGTGTAATTTGCTCAATTTTACTCTATTTCTCTCTTGATCACTATAACCACCTAAAAACCAAAATGCACATCTATAAATTAGATAGTTACAATGTTCGTAGTCTCTATTTACCCTACGGCGTATGAGTGATATTATTTTTAATACATAAATATAAATATATACACTCGAGTGCGTAGTAATTCGAATTATTTAACACTGCAGTGTCAACAAGCGAGCGTATACGTGTTGTATATTTGTGTATTAAAAATAATAACACTCATACGCCATGTTGTTTCGAATTCTAAAAATTTAGTCATATGTATGGCATGCAACCAAAAACTATGCAGCAATTAATCCAAAATATGCTCTTAAATACGCATTTAACTTGTAATGTCTGCAAAAAATCAAATAATATGCACTAAAATCCAAAAATATGCACTAAAAATAAAAAAAATATATACTAAAAATCCTAAAAATATGAACGTTCAATTTTTAGATTGTTTGTTCAAAAACGAAAATATAAATACTGTCTGATTCACACACAGGGAAATTAATTACCAACCGAATTTAAAAGTGTATTTTAATGGTAACAACTTATAAATACAGTTAGTACAACAATATTTACATTAGATTTCCGAAAAATTTGGATGTTGCAACTAAAATTTACTGTTGAGTTGTTCCAACCTACTAAAATTCGTAATAACCGAATTTGCGTCGAAGTAATTGAATTTCAGTTGGCAAATTAAAAATTAATTTTTATAAATTTTCATTAAAAATTAATTTAATTTTTACAAAATATGCAAAAATATTCCATTAAATTGAAAATATGCAACAAAAATGCAAAAAAAAAATGCCATAAAATATGCATATTCTAGCAAAATGGTCAAAAATATGCATTAATAACAAAATATGCAAAAATATGCAACAACAAATAGATGCCATTTTGTTGCAAATTCTTTGATTCGGAAAAGAATTTTATGAAATTCATTGCCCTAGTAATACATATTATTTTGAGAATATTAATAACTAGGGCAAGGGGTTCATGCAATTATAGAAACTGCAATTCGGCTACTACGACTCAAATTCGGTTATTACGTATTTCAGTCGGTTCAACTGAATTTTATTTGCATCACCCAAAATATTCAGAAATCTTATGTAAGTATCGTTGTAGTAACTGAATTTATAAGTTGTAACCATGAAAATACATTTTCGATTCGGTTGGCATTTTATTTATCTGTGTGTAGGTGCTTAAAATATGCAGGAAAGAATCCAAAATATGTGCCTAAAATATGCATTTAAATCCAAATATGAATAAAAAATATTAATAATATGCACTAAAAATCCAAAAATATGCATTAAAAATATGCACTTTAAAATCGTTTTAGTACTCGAGCTTCTTGGTTGAAAAATGAAATTCAGTGTAAATAGGTGTTAAACAAGGGTGCATATTATCCCCTTTGCTATTCTCATTATACATAAATGATCTCCATGATTATCTTGAAGGTGGTTTACAAGTTAGTAATTTAAATATCAGACTGTTGCTATACGCGGATGATATTGTTCTGATATCGGATGATGTAAAATGATAAAAAAACTTGAAACTTATTGCAACTACTGGAACTTGGAAGTAAATTTGACAAAGTCTAAATAATGGTATTTCGAAATGGCGGACGGTTGGCACATCATGAAAAATTTGTATTCAATGAGGAGGAAATTGAAATAGTCAACGAATACTGTTATCTTGGTATGATCCTAACTCCAAAGTGTGTATTTACGAAACATGTAGCGAAGAGATTTAGCTCTGCAAAAAACTGCTTAAACTCAACATGGAGTAATTTTTTGGGTAAAAAAGATATATCGTTTCAAACTAAAACCCACCTGTATAATGCGGTTTGCCGCTCCATACAATCGTATGGAGCGCAAATATGGGGTCATTCACATTTTGACGAGGTTGATTGCCTACAAAGATACTTTGTAAAACGTGTTATTAATTTACCAAAATTCACACCGAATTATACACTTTTGTTAGAATCAGGTATGGAAGATGGCCACTTATTTACCCTTGAATTGCATATGCGTTACATAGCTCGAACCCTCTTTCAGTATACTAACGAACGGCTACCAAATTTTTTAAGTTCAGTAGCTATAACACATAACATATCGTGGGGCGAACAGTTTAAATACATTGGGTCAAGAGTACAATGTCCAATTATCACCAAATATGACACAACAGGAGTGGAACCAAAACCAAACACTTCTTATAAATTCGTTAAGATTAAAAAATCATCTAAACCACTTATATTTAAATGGTAATCATACCCAAACTAACATAATGTGGATATTCAAAGCTCGCTGCGATTTGATAGAACTGAATGGGTCTCGGCACTCGAGAAGAGCTAACAAAATTTGCTCTTTGTGCAATTCAAAAGAAGTTGAAAACATCCAACATTTTATTGGAAGATGCCCAATTTTAAATTACTTTAGACTAAAATGGTATAATAAGATAACTCTATCGGATGATGAAATAATTAGAATTTTAAATGGGGAAAACAATTGGCAGAATTTAGTACAATACATTATCAGTGCTTTGGCTTATCGTAAAACACTAATACTTGAATATAATAATTAAAAAAAAAAAAAATAATAATACATTCATTGTAAAATTAAATTATATTTTTTATGTGAAACTCTTTTTTTTCCGGCTAACGACATAGTCACAGCCGTATATTCTTTATATTTTTATAACGTTTTTAAAAAAAAATCAAAGAAAATACCAAATAAAGAATTACTACTACTACTACTACTATAAATAAATACAACAACAGTTAATTCTTAAAAATGTTAACGGAGTAAATAAAAATCAGAAAACGGTAAATTTTTTATTTTCTTTCATTGACATTTTAAAGTTACTGCATTGGTTTAACATTTTAAATTTAAATTACATTTACTTTAATTAAAAAAAAAAAAAAAAAAAACTGGGAAAAACCGAAAAAATATTACATGGTGGATTTTTTTATGTCTTACAAGAGGTGCACTTTTAAGTTTTATTTCCCTCGCCTCTACTACATCTTGACATGCCGCGACATCTACTTTATTCTGCTTATATCTTTCAATATGTTTGGCGTTCACACTATTAATGTGCTTACCAGCACAATAAATCAGTTAAATATTTGTAATAAAAAAGTATTAGTGAAACATTAGTTCAAAACAGTTAAAAGCTGAATAAGTATAACTAAAATTTTAGCGGAAAACACAATTTCAGAAAAAAATGTTGCTGAAAAATGGTATACTTGTTTTACAAAACGTTTTACTAGCTTATGTACTAACTTATTTTTTTGAGTGTAATAGATAAAGGTTTTAATGCATATATATTATTTTTTTTAAATGCCTTATTTTCTTTCAAAATATGATGTTTTACATACTAACAAATTTGGAGTGAAAGTATTTCACTATCCCCAACAGTAAATGAACCATAATTCTAGCATCACTTTGTATTATTTGATGGTATCGTTGTTTGTACTGGCTTTCATGTAAAATTCTACTTGTTAACAAACATACGGCGGACATAATCATTCTATTCCCGCTGCTGTTTGTGACACATTTTTTTATTGTTATTGAAAAGTTGACACATTTTGAATTTATGAAGGTTTTTATAGCGATAAGAGTTGACAACAAAACCGTGTACTTTAAGGTGACATGAAAATAAGTGAAACAAATGTTGTAGATTAGGATCTAAAACAAAAGCAACAACAACAACAACAATAATAATTGAAAACAATAACAAATGGTGTTTTTCAAAATATTACAATATTTTAAATGTTGTTGAAACACAAATTCAATTAAAACAATTAAGTCAATTGGTCCTGTTTGGGTCAAAATGACCCAATTTCAAAAAACAATGTTAAAATTAAATACGTTAAACTATTCGTATAAAGTTAATGTAAGTGTTGTATTATGAATTACGTCATATACATTCTAATTATGCAAAACAACTTTAAAAAAAAATATAAAATTTGTTTTTACATACACCTGTTGTGTTTGGGTCATTTTAACCCAATATTAAATTTTGATATTTCTAAAACTAAGTGTGCTTCGATTTGAAATTTTTTGACCGGGATCGATCCAAATCCAATTAGTCTTTCAAAAGCTACTCTTTACTCCCATAAAGCGCTTAGAACTTTAATTAAGTTTAAATACATTTTCACAATATTCGATATTAAAATTGGGGAAGACATTTTTTTCGTCATTTCATAAGCGGCTAAGATTGCTGAAGATTTAACAATTTTGATGACCATATTTAATCTTATGTTATTCCGTGAGAGCCAAAAGTTTGAATATAAGTTTTAAGTTACTTCAAAAATTTCATCAAAATCCCATTGGTTTTTCAAAAGTTATTAAGTTTTAATGAAAATGAAAATTATTCAAGTTCGAGGCAATACTCTATATTTCTTTATTAGGATATTGTCCTAACAAATAATCAATAGAGTTTTTGTTTTCAACTTTATTAATTGACCACTTTCAGGAATGTGTTGATAGATCTATTTTGGGAATTTTCTAGGTTTCTATCATCAGAACACGTTTTGAAAGAAGTGACAATCCCATGCAAAACATCAAACATTCATATAACCTAGATATCCCACTAAACGGGAACTAGTATATGAGCTTGAAGTTAAATATTATCACCATTGACCAAAAATAAATTGACAACTTGTTCGCTATGTGCAAACTCTACCTTTGGTAGATATACAACATTATTCTCCTTTTTATTTTTACACTTGTCTTGTTATATTTAAAAACAAGATGTAATGGGGAAGTAAACTAAGGTCGTACTTTCTCCTTTTTACAAGTCTGGTAAAATTTTTATTAAAAATAAAAATTATGTTTTTGACCTTTAATTGTGCAATGAAAATGAAAATTATTCAAGTTCGAGTTCAAGTTCAATTTATTTTTGGTCAATGGTGATAATATTTAACTTCAAGCTCATATATTAGCTCTCATTTAGTGGGAAAACTATGTTATAAGAATGTTTGATGTTTTGCATGGGGTTGTCACTTCTTTCAAAACGTATTCTGATAATGGGCACCTAGAAAATTCCCGAAATAGTTCTATCAACACATTCCTGAAAGTGGTCAATTAATAAATTTGAAAACAAAAACTCTAGTGATTATTGTTAGGACAATATCCTAATAAAGAAATGTAGAATTTGGCCTCTAACTTGAATACTTTTAATTTTCAGTGCACAATTAAATGTCGAAAAAATCTAATTTTTATTTTGAATAAAAATTATATCAAATATGTTATTAAGTTTTCTTAAGTAGGAAATCAGCAATAAAAATTTTTGTCAATTTCTTTACGTCCTGAGAATTGATATATGTTGTCTTTTTTAAGGTTGAAGTGTTAAAATATTAAGTGATTTAGTTTTGGATGAAGAATTTTTTATACCTTCCACACACTTCAATATGGGAATTCATCACTTTGTCAGACCGTTTGTGATGCATCTACACATGGGTCTAAATTATATATATTCTTGATTTTTTTTGAATTTTTAAGTCGAATTAGCGGTGTCCGTCTCTGTGTCAATCTTTTGTCTGTTGAAATGACAATCACGGCGTAAAAACGCAGAACTGCTCATTGTGATTTAAAAACTTTTTTAAAATTTATTAAAAATTCTGTAAAGTTTATTTAATACTATTCTTTAAATTTGTTGACTTTTAAAGTAATGTTTTCTGTGTTATGTATCTTGAGAATATTTAAGTGTTTAATTGCTTGTGTTGGCCAATGTAAAGTCATGATGTCACGTAAACATACAACTTATTTAAAAATATTCACATACATTTCCTCTAGTTCTCGGCATTACACACTGTTGCACTTATGTAAAGGGTGTTTATTATACAGGTAGAGAGCTTTAAATTGGCAACACTTTTTAACTGGCGGCCATTTTGTCAGCTGTCAAGTGATTTATGTTTAGTTTGGCTTGACATTTCAACATATGTTGACATTTCAACATATGTTGAGACACCGTTACAATGGTCACCGCTATAGAGCCATGATTACTGACTTTTTCGTTCATCAATTAATTGAACGAAACGTTTGGTAACCGCATAGTTTCTCGTTTCGGACTCGTGAGTTGGCCTCCAAGATCGTGCGATTTAACGTAGCTGGACTATTTTCTTTGGGAATATGTGAAGTCGCTAGTCTACGCCGATAAGTCCGAAACGATTGACCGCTTGGAGGACAACATTCACAGCGTTATTGCCAATATACGGGCACAAATGTTGGAAAATGTAAATGCCCAGCCATGGTGGTCATATGCCAGAAGTCATATTTAACTTATAATGCCCGAAGATTACATATCGAATAAAGTAAATTTCATGTCAATTTGAAAAATTCATCTTTGTTTTATTCCATTTCAAAGTTCTATACTTCTATAAAAACACCCTTTTTACTTCCATCTTCAGCAAAAAAAAAAAAAAACAATTGCTACAAAGAAATATGTAAAAAAATAAATGCAATGCAACTTTTTAAGAAATAGGAAAACAGTTGCACTGTGCAACACATTCAAAACCGCTGAAACCGCAATAAGTAATTTTTGAATGTGTCCATATAACTGGCAAGAGCGGGTTAGAGAGTATTCTTTACATATGTATACATTAGGATGTCCCTTAAGTTAAAGATTTGTGAACTTTCGTTCACTCCAACACTGCCAGTTTTATTACAAATGTTTTCAGGTGGAAGAAGTCGATTTTTTTTTTTTGAAAATGTTAATCCGTACCACAATTCGGCTCTTTCTGAAAACAGAGTATTATTAAAAATTCCCAAAAATCTAAGTTTCGAAAATTTTTTTTTTTTTTTTTTTATTAATTAATTATCATATAATTACAAATTATATACTATTACCCTAACCGAGCACTAGCTAATATGGCCTTCTGCGCGTTGTAGCGAAAACATACTAGTGCCTTTGGTGGGAATCGAACCCACGACCCCCGCACTGATAAGCCAGCACGCTACCAACTAGCCTACCGGGGCGCACAACAAAATTATTTTATATTTCATTTATTCATTCAATTTACTTAAAATTATTCAGATAAGCAATTCTGACTTCATCGGATATTATTAAATTATTTTAGCCTGAAATCCAAAATAACCCACAAATTGATAAAAATAAGCACAAACGTCTTGTTTTTTAAAAATTTCAAAATTTTAATAATAACTGTTTTTTTTTTGTGTACTTATTCCATATAAAGCACTGCTCAAAACTTACTTATCCGTACTTTTTTGTTTGAATATCTCGTTTACGGGATATAAAAAATACCGCAATTTTATTGAGAATTTAAAAAGTACCTTGCAGACAAAACTGCTAAATTTAGCTAATATTTTGTTGCTTAATATTAATAAAATAAGAACAGCAAAAATAAATCTCTAAACTTTACAAAATTTTTGTTACATTCGATGTAAAATTTAGTTAATTGAAATAGAATTTTACTCTGTAACAATAACTTTTACTAAAAAAACTATTATCTCAAATTTAGTAGAATGCAAACAACAGATTATTATGCTAAGATCAACAGAAAGGTTTGCACAAAAAATTAAGATTTCTGATTTCATAAGTGCAGAATTTTATTCAGATTAAAAAAATAAAGTAAAAAAAA
This sequence comes from Delia radicum, assembly GCA_021234595.1. Taxonomy (NCBI): domain Eukaryota; kingdom Metazoa; phylum Arthropoda; class Insecta; order Diptera; family Anthomyiidae; genus Delia; species Delia radicum. Next base: position 81,897,385 of record CM037854.1, read on the forward strand.
AACTTAAAAAATTTTACATTTTTTAATGATTTTTAAGTCCACTATTATTTAATAAATGTTTTTGCTGATTTTCAGCAGATTATTATGCTACTTTCAGTTAACTAAAATTTAACTCACATATAACTTAACATTTTTAAATTCAACAGATTTATTTTGCTATTCTTATATTACTAATATTTAGTAAAAAAATCTGCTAATTTTAGCAGTTTTTTCTGCAAGGTCTTTTTAACTAATTTTTAGTAGCTTTTTCTGCTATTTTTACAGGTTTTTTCTATGAGTGTAGTGTTTTAAAATTCTCACAGGATTTAATAGAAACTGAAAAAAGAACTCAAAATATGATGAAATAATTTGTATTTTGATTTCAATTTATTTATACATGATCATTAGGGTCGTCTTTCGTTGTATGGGCGAAAAATAAAAACGAGATTTTGACTGTACGCCCCTCTTAAAATATTTGTTTGGGTACAAAAATTCACCATCCAAAAAATTAGAGTTCTAGCATAACGGGAAGATGTCCCGCATCGCCCTTGAAATCGGGCCCCTTGAAAAAATGGGCATGATTAAAAAAAAAATTACAAATTTTTTTTCTTCAAAATTTAAAAAAATATAAAATAATTTTTGTGTTGGGTTTAATCATAACTACTCAGATAAAAAATATTACTTTCCCTAACTTTGTTTCAAAAAATTAATAAATATTTTGGGGGTACCTCAAAGTGACTTTTTTGTCACTGCTGTCAAATATTTTATTAAGCACATTTCAAGTATTAAATAAGCCAGGTATTACGCATAGCTGTTGGCAAAATTTTTTTTTAGGGCATTTTGGTTCTCGGGGATTTCAAGGTTTTTTTTATTTTTATACATTTTTACTTTAAAACAAGGCTTTAATAATATTTCATCAATATTTTTGTATATGCCTTTTTATATGATTGTAATAACCTTATTTAAAATACTATATTTTCTGTTGATAGTTAACCCATGTTAACCTGGGATCGAATATGACCCACGTAAGAAAAATGCAGCTTTGTGGCAAAATTTATAAATAAAATAAAGAAAGGAATAATTCAATTTATATTTATTCTTAAAAAAATTTCGTTAACCGTTTCTAGTCTTCGAGTAGGTCAATTAAGTAAAAATTATAACTTAAAACTTTTCCATAATAATAATTTTGAGGAAAACAAATTACACTATTAAATTAAATATACGTTTTTCGAAAATACTCCAGAATATGTATAAAAAAATTAATTTTAATATGAATACAAATGTCTGAATTTATACTAAATAATTAATTTTAATTAATTTTAAAATGTAAATAAATTACAATTAGAAACATAAAAAAAAAATAATTTTATGTCATCTTTGTGATTTTTGACTCTTTAAAATACGAGGGTCAATTTTGACCCCATGAAAACACAGGTTAACTATGAACACGTAAAATTATACTTTATAATAAAGTTATTACAATTATACAAAATAGCATACACAATAACATTAATAAAATATTACAAAAATCTTATTAAAAAAAAGTCTCTACAAATTTAAAAAAACGTTAAAAACCGCTAGAATCAAAATGCACTAACAAAAATTTTTGCCAACGGATATCCGTAATACTTGGCTTATTTAATACTTGAGATGTGTTTAATAAAATACTTGACAGCAAACATCAGGTTTTTGATTTTTGTTGAATAAAATTTTCAAAAATGCAAAAAAGTCACTTTGAGGTACCCCCAAAATATTTATTAATTTTTTTGACACAAAGTTAGGGTAAGTTAGCGATTTTCTGGGAAAGTAATATTTTTTACCTATGTAGTTATGATTAAACCCAACACAAAAATTATTTTATATTTTTTAAATTTTGAAGAAAAAAAATTTGTAATTTTTTTTTTAATTATGCCCATTTTTCCAAGGGGCCCGATTTTCAAGGGCGATGCGGGACATCTTCCCGTTATGCTAGAACTCTAATTTTTTTGCATGGTGAATTTTTGTACCTAAACAAATATTTTAAGAGGGGGGGCAGCCCCAAAAATCGCAAGTTGAAAAATAAGGACCACCCTAATGATCATACAAAATATAATACGAACATAATACCATATTTGCCCACCGATGGAAATGTAGATTAATTTTGCTAGTATATACGATTATGGATGACATATATATATAAAAAATATATATGATCATACATGAGTTATTTTAACCATGAATACACTTTTTTACAAATAGTCCATCTTCATCCGATTTGCGGCACGGCTAAACGTTTTCCAAAAAAAAAAAATATTTTTTTTATTTGTATCCACTTGAAGTGAAACTGGGGATGTAATGAAAAATATATTTTTATGCGACACCCTAGTATAAATTGTATGTAATACATGTATATAAAGATACATACATTTACAAGTTTGTTTGTGTAAAAGGAAAACATTATACAGCTAAAACCAAAAACAACAAATAAAGACAAAAACAATTTTGTGTACATTTTTACAACAAATACCCAAGCACATGTATTTTATCATCATATAAGTAATACAACCATCAGAGCAAACCTTTTTTAAAATTGTATAAAAATAAAATTACAATTAAAAAACGTGTAAAATTGTTGTTAATACAATTTAACCCTTTGACGACCAAACTTAAACTAATTAAAATTTGCAATTCTGTCATGCTTATCGACCCAACATTTCGTCAAAAATAGTTTTTTGCAACTCGTTCTATAAACAAAAAATATATGCTACATATATAACATGCACAGTGGGTCAGGATATTGGTTCTTTGAACAAAAGTTGAATACAGGTAAAGGGAAAATATGTTTAAATTATTAATATCAAGAAATGTGGAATATTTTGTAACCCGGATAAAAAAGTTTATATATCATCGTATATATTTTTTATATGATCATGTATGAGGTCATCCATATTCGCAAATGCGAGTAAAATTAACCTACATTTTCACATATGGACAAATATGGTCATATATGTTCATATATTATTTCATATGGACATCCATATACCTTTGTGGTAGTCTTTTAGCTAATTGCTCAAAATAAATGAAACACGATCAATTCTTAAAATAACTTAAATTAAACTTTATTTAGAAAATATCGTTTTTTATAAAAATGTATTTTTGCGTGTATAAACGTTTTGCGAGAAAAACTAGAATGTTCTTTTTTGCGTCATAAATCTAGAGTTGCCAAAGCGTACATTTTACTTTGTAACACAGATGTGTATGTGGAGAAGGTACGCCACACATTCATACATTATATGTTTTTTGTAATTTTTTTTTAGAAAATTTTGTGTATTAAAAAAATTTTTAATAAAAAAACAATATTTTTTAAAAGGCCTAATTGCGATAAAAAAAATTTATTACAAATGGCATGTACCAGGGTGGTCACAAACAAAAAAAACACTCCAAGTTAGGGAAAAAAATTCTTTTTTTCTTAATCGGCAAGACTCGACCTCTTAATTGTTGGCAAATCTTTTACCACCGAGAAATTTTTTTAAGTTTGGAAATAGTAAATAATCTTAGGGAGATAAACCGGGTGAATAATTAGCAAACCGAATTGTCTTGTTGAAACAACACTTTATATTTCGCTTAAATAAGTTAGCATACTACTCACCATTGACTGGTTTTCCTTTTTGAAAATAATCAATAAAAATTATCGGACTCGTATCCAAAAACAGACGGCATGAAATTGCCTGCAGAGGGAAATTTGTTCGCTTTCTTTTGACACGATTGTTCCATTACAGTCCACGGCTTTGACTGTTCCTGTGTCTCAGGTAAGAAGTGGTGGACCCATATCCCATCCATGGTTACGAATCGATGCAAATTGTCGGCTTTATTGCGGTGAAAAATATGTGAACACTCTATTGAAACAGCTTCACGAAGCAGTTTTTGTTCTATTGTGATCAAACGCGTGTACAGCTTTCTTATCTCCAAACTTGTGGTCAATATACGATGTATAGCTCTTTTGAAATGCTTATCATTTTTGCCAGCTCACACATCTTCAGCGGACGATCATCTAATACCATTTTGTGGAGTTTCTTAACCATGGACACCTCAATTAATCGACCACAACGGTGTTCATCCTTGCAGCTCCCACGGCCGCTTTTAAACTCTGCCACCCATATTTTATAGTCGTTAACAAAGGAGAAGAATTTTTGCTCGAATCTAGCTAGGCTCTAATATTGGTTCGACTGAGGTCTTTCAATTGCAAGTATTGAATTACATAACGGTCACCAATTTTTTTCATGTTACAAATTCACCGAGATCTTTAATTTTCGATTGCTCCAAAAAAATACTAAACAACGTGGTTCCTTGAAAAGGTTCCTACTTTTCACCAAAGTAATTTTTGTGAAACTACTGACGCCATCTATACGTCAGATTGGATTATTTTGGGTCGGCCCTAATATATTTTGTATTTATGGAAGCGCATATATTTTTTTTAATTGTCGCATCACAACGTAATATTACCGATAAAACGACATTTTAAACAACTTTAAAATAAATTATAATATTTAAATAAATCATTGTGAAAATATTATTATTATATTAATATTATATTATATTAATATATGTATTATAAGTTTTATTCAACAGGTCCTTATATTTGTCTACAAATTTTTAGTTTAAGTAACGGTTGAAGAGTTACATTAATAGAGACTGAGTTAAGCGTTAGTTTAAAATAGAAAATTATTAAAATATTATTGATTCAAATTTTATACAGATTTATATTCTGTACCATCTTATATAAAAGTGACGCGTTTAACATATTTTTTTTTAATTTTTCTGATATGCCTCCCATAAGCAATTTCAGCTTTTTTTGGAAATTTCGATTGTTTTTTGTTGGGTACTATTCCGTTACGTCTTTAAGACTATCTGCTACGGGGAGCTGTAAACAATCCGCAAATACAAACTTTTTGTCGTCCATTATAAAACAATAAATTTAAAAAAAATATATTGTTTACTATTCTTCTTAGCATTCCTATTCGGAACTTTTTGCACTTTAAATGTACTAAGCCTACCAGTTTGATAAACTTGGCGTACAAAATATTTTGAACATTGCACGCGTCGTGGTACTTCGCGGCCAGAAAAATTGGATGAGCTCTCAAAATCTTCTCCATCTTTTTAGCCTTGGAAGAGTCCCTAGGATTCTTTGTTTTACCAGTTTCTTAGGTCCTTATTTAACAGCCAATTGTTAGGTTTTTGTTTAACTGTGCTACCACATTTAAAACCTGGATAAGTGTAGTTTTTTGTGATTTTTTTGAAAGTCCAACCTTTAAAAAGTTTTTATAACTTAATTAAGCACTTGCATTTGAATATTTATTGTGAACTTACTATGCAATCGATTTTAACAAATCAAAAATTTGTATTAGCTGACAAATTTTTCAAACTGATGAACAAAAAACATTTAAATCAATCGCAAAAAAGTTATTAACAAAAATCTGTGTTAACGTTTATTTGGGAGCACAAATATTAGTCATTGGGTCCGTATACCCACATTTACTTTATTATAGTTTTTTTTGCACATATGGAATTACATACACTTCCATATTTGACCATTATATGGCATTTATTTGCGAATATGAAATAAAATATACATCCATATATGTCCATATTTGCTCACAGTTTGCATATATCGAGTCACATACACTTCCATATATGTCCATATTTGAACCATATATGTCCATATTTGTCCATATACGCAACTATATATATCCATATATGAACATATTTGTTGATATATGAACTTTTTTATTAGCTAAGTACAATATTGAACCATTGTGGTTGACCGTTTATTGTTGCCGAGAGGTCAAATTCAAAATTTCATATTTTTGTTACGTTCTATAATTTTTTTTTTTTAAAACGAATAAAAAAAAACTAATTATTAACTATCAGTAGTTTCAAAACATCCCAGGAAAAAATTACACATTCCAAAAGAAGGTGATGCCCACACTTGCTTACATATCTCATTGCCAAATTTAGTAACTGCAATACCAAACTCATTCCAACGACAGAGTCAAAAAGCAAGTAGTATTGTAATCAATTCTTTAAATTTTAAACCAGAAAGCATGAACTCAATAACAAAGTAATTATTTACTTAAAGAAAATATCAGTGTTATTAACTTTTTGTACTCAAGAAGTAATCATATACTTTTTCTTAATAAAAGGACGTTATTGGATGTAGTTCCTAATTTTGAAAAAAGAATTTATCTCATATATATTTTCAAACAAATTTTTATTTGCAGGAAAATAATACTAAAACAAAATTGCATGTTGCCTAAATTTTGTTAAACTGTGGTTAGGTATAAATTAGTGAAGCGCACGTGAGCAGAAAATTGTGAGTGGAAGTTGAAATTACTGTCGTTATCGTGAGTGAGTGTAAAAAAATTTTCGAGGTGATTGTGTGTGAGTCATATTTTGGTTTTTTAATTTTGAATTGTTCTTTTTTTTTGAAAAATTAATATTTTCGAGGTTTATAGCTCCAAAATTATGAAAACCCATGTTATCATAACAATTCGATGCTTCACTTTTAAGGATTTTATATCCATATGAGTTCTGATCGTTATATTTGAGTGACGTAGGAGAATTACGTGTGAGTAAAAGTTGAATTTACTTATGAAACTACTCCTTTTTTTAATGTAAGTACTTCTTATTTTTTCTAGGGAACTATTTATTTATTTTATTTGTGTAAGTACTTCGTAGTTTTACAATGGAACTATTTCTTTATTAAAAAAATGTATGTAGTTCTTAAAAATATAAAGTAAATGGTTCTTCGGTAAAAAAAATAATCAATTCTAAAGAATCAATTATTTTAGTCTCACGCCCTGTTAAAAGAATCGAGTAGGTAATCTAGTAAGGAATGCGTTCTGCCCAAAATGCTTGATTACAAACCCGCTTACCTTTTCGGAAATTTTTTGCTGGAATGCCTCAAATTATAAAACTGAAACTGTTTAAAAAAAACTAGTTTGTACTTTCTAGTGTAGAAACTCTAATGGCATATCATTACTTTTCTTACTACCAGTAACTTTTTTTACCATCAACTTTTTACCATCAACTTTTTCTCTGCATTACTATGTCACAAAAAATATGGAGATACTAATAAGTGGTTAATTTTCCCATTATTTCAGTACATAAAATAATAGTTCTCATTATTTTAAATAAAAAGTAAATATCTAAAAAAAAAAATTGAAATCTCTTTTTAGACTCATAATTTTTTCACATCTAATAAGTATAAGATAGGACCTGGACAATTCCTGAAATATATCAATCAACACATTCCTAAAGTGGTCAATTAATAAATTTGAAAACAAAAACTCTCTAGATTATTTATTTAGGTTAAGCGTAAATTAAAAATACCAAATATGAATATTATGCTGAACGTTTCGGTAGTGCAGTAGATGGCAAAAAAAGCGGAAAACGATAAGTAAATTAGGAACTGGGAGAAAAAAAAACTAATACAATAAGCAGCAGTTTGAGTACGGTTGAACTTAACGAACTTTTACTAATTAACCTATGCCCATTGCCGATCGTAACATTTTTAATATATAAAGGGTGTTTTTTTATAGAGGGTTAGAACTTAGAAATGGAATAAAACAAAGATGATTTTTTTAAATTGACATTAAATTTACTTTATTCGAAAGATAATCTTCTGGCATTATAATTTAAATATGACTTCCGGCATATGACCGCCACGGCTGGCTCGGACGTAGTCTAATCTGGAGGTCCAATTTTCGATGACTTTTTCCCACATTTTTGGCCGTATATTGGTAGTAACGCGGCGAGTGGTGTCTTCCAAGTGGTCAATCGTTTTCGGGCTTATCGGCGTAGACTAGCGACTTCACATATCCCCACAGAAAAAAGTCAAGCGGCGTTAAATCGCACGATCTTGGATGTCAATTCACAAGTCCGATACGTGAAACTATGAGGTTACCAAACGTTTCTTTCAATAAAGAAATTGTGGCACGAGCTGTGTGACATGTTACTCCTTATTGGTGAAACCACAGCTCCCGCACATTATGGTTGTTTAATTGATGAACGAAAAAGTCAGTAATCATGGCTCCATAGCGGTCAACATTGACAGTAACGTTCTGTCCAGCATCGTTTTTACGTTCGTACGGCCCAATAATTCCACCAGCCCATAAAACACACCAAACAGTCAGTTTTCATGGATATAACGGTGTCTCAACATACACTTGAGGATTATCATCACTCCAAGTAAGGCAGTTTTGGTTTGGTTATTGACGTATTCACTTAACCAAAAGTGAGCTTTATCGCTGAAGAAAACGTATTTCGAACAGAACCATGATTTTCAAAATAAGTTTGAAGAGTTGTTCATTCGGCAGTCTATTCATGTTGAAATGCCAAACCAAACTAAACATAAATCACTTGACAGCTGACCAAATTTCCGCCAGTTAAAAAGTGTTGCCAACTTAAGAACCAAGAAACTAATGGTTTTATTACCTCATTTGAATTTTACTGTATTAATGACTCTGATGTTTTATCTAGTATCATATCTATCAAGTCCAAATCTATTGGTCATGACAATATTAATACAAGATTTCTTCGAATTCTGCTTCTACATTTGTTCCCTTATCTTACGAAATATTTCTACACCATCCTTACCACCAATACTTTTTCAGAACGATGGAAACACGCAAATATAATTCATGTACCTAAATCTAACTCCCAGCGTAGACCTATTGCAATTTTATGCTTTATTGCAAAAGTCGTTGAAAAAATTATTTATATCTATATATCTATTGGTCAATGAACAATCAGGCTTTCGATTCAAGCACAGCCGTAGTACTGCATTCATTAATTTTACGGAGGATATACGTTGTACCGTTCATACTGGAGACCTTGCCTTCTTGGTTTTGTTAGACCATTCGAAAGCTTTCCATGCGGTAGATCACTATATACTTTGCTTAGAGTTAAGTCAACAATTTAATTTCTCTAGCTCTGCAACATCATTTCTTAGATCATATCTTACAAATCGTTCTCAATAAGTGTATTAATAAAGCACACTTCGGCCTCTCTAACAGTCTCAAGAGACGTTTCTCAGGGCCCCATTTTGGGACCGTTACTGTTGTCGATGTATGCCACCCCACAGTGGTGTGTTTTCAAAAAAAAGTGGTAATAAGTATAGAAATTCTATACTACTGGCCCAGTCGACATAAAAATTGGAGGATTTATAGGGTAGGACCTAGGCTTTTACAATACTGTCATTTGAGATACCAACACAGGGTGTTTTCTATGACACCAATGTTGACCACATCGCCTATAGAAAATCTGCTACTTTGGCAAATATTGCTACTTTGGCAAACATGAACCGAATAAAAAAAATTTACTCCGATAATCTCCTATACAAGATAAACATAAAATATGCTAATGCTGGTTAAATATCTCTTATAACGAAAATATATTTGATGTTAAAAATTAAAATGTTAATTTTTTGCCTTGACTTTTTTTGTTTTTGGCCAATATCTATTTTGTGACCAAACCAAATCAAAAAAAAAAAAAATTAAATTTGTAAGACTACCAACACATTCATAAACAAACTTCAGAAAAGATTTTTTAATTATCTTAAATAGTTTAGCGGCAAAAAATGCTCTAAGTCAATGTTTCAAAAAAACTCTTACAAATAGACAATGTGCTCCGAAAATGTAACTTAAAATATTTACGTTTTGCTCAGAACTTTGTTAATAATTAGTTTTTTTTTCAACCCTGGCTAAAAAAATTACTTTAAGAAAGGGTGTAAATGTCATTTTATTTATTTCTGCACTCTACATCCAGCATTAATCGAAAATGGTAAATTTTTAAACGAAAATTTGACTTTGCAAGTGTGCGCATCATTTTGTTAAGTTACCTACTATTGTCCATGTATATAATATTCAAGTTAGTTATATATTTTAATTAAATTTTTTAGCTAACATTTAGGTCATTTAGACAATTTCATTGCAAATTCTGCTGGCGCAAATGCAGGTGCTATTTTCTGTTGTCGGCGCCAAATCTTCAACTATTTGTACGGACTTTTTCTAGGAGTGTGGTAACAAATATTGACCAGCCTCTGGTCAGATCCTGAGAGTCCAATTTCATTTAATTTCATTTCATTTATTCAGTCTATGGAAACAAAAATTCCTTACAGACTATGATAAAATCAAAAATTTTATATAAATTAATATAGTATCTTCAATATAATATAGCTTAATTAATTAAAAATTTTCTGTTGATTTTGCTTAGAAACGCCATTAATTTCTCTTTTTGTAAATTTAGCTGTTCTGTCAATTAAAATTTATGACTGCTGAAATTTAGATCCCCTAAATTTAGCAGACTATAACGGTCTGCTTTTGTAAGACGTGTCACTCAAAAATTCGTGTACATGAGTGAAGAAATTCATTTTGGGGTTCTGTATCACAAATGTCACTTTGAATTGACTGAAAACGTAAGAGTTGTCGTTTTTGTCTCTTTTTTTGGTTTCCACATTTGCTATTTGAAACGTCAAAAACAGACGTTTACAAAAAAGTATTCGTCAAAAAAAAGGCAACACAATTTAATAATGAAAAAAAAAAAATAAAAATACTTTTTAACAAAAAATTGTGATAAAAAAAGAATAATGAGCTGTGATAACAATAAAAAACGTAAATATGCAAGTATGCAAAACACACAACACAAAAAAGGTAAATATGCATTTTGGACACAAACCACTTTGAATTTATTTGTTTTGTTTAAAAATTTTAGCTTAAAGAATCCCATGACCCGAACATTTTTATTTAAGAATGTGTTTTGTTTTTTTATTTCAGAAATATAATTTTTAGAAAACTTTAATTATTTTAAAATGAATACAATATTTTTCCAAACAAATAACAGTTGTTTTTGTTTATATTTCATTTACACTGTTGGGTTGCCATCTACCAACAAAAAATGTGTTATTTGTATATGAAAAAAGCTAACAAAAACAGGGCCCGTAATCATTATGAGTTTTATAATAAAAATTACACAATAATGATTATGTTATGAGTTTTAAGGATTTTCTTCAATGGTAATGATTATTTTTGAGTTATAATAAAAAAAATCCGCAATAATCATTATTTTTGAGCAAAAAAAATAGAACTCAAAAATAATCATTATTTATGATTTTTATTTTTTTCGCTCAAAATAAAACTCACTTTCATGTAGGTGTAAATATATATGCATATTAATGTGGGGCGATTAGTGTAGAAGAAAAAAATCTTAATGGGCGCTTCGCGTTACTGATTCTTGGGATTGTACTGAGCAAAAAAGTCCACTAGACCATACGTCTACGGTGGAAATCGAGCTTCCAGATTTTGACTTTACGGCAAAAAAGCCCTATTTTGAAATTAATAATTAACCCCTTAAACCCCACCCACAAATATGATTGATGCATTAATCTGTTAGAGAATCTCCAAAGCAGAGATTGATACCAAAATCTTCGATAAGCTCCTCCTAATTCCTGAGATATGTCCATCCCACACATTGAAAGTGAGTTTTATTTTGAGCGAAAAAAATAAAAATCATATATAATGATTATTTTTGAGTTTTATTTTTTTGCTCAAAAATAATGATTATGGCTGATTTTTTTTATTATTACTCAAAAATAATCATTACCATTGAAGAAAACTTTAAAAATCAAAAATTTAAAAATCATGACGGATATGCAAAGATTGTCAAAAAATAATAATAATGGAGCAATAATTTTTTTTTATGTCTATTCTAAGTGATTGATTTTTTGATTCAAAAAAACGAGCAATAATCATTATTTACGGTCCCTGAACAAAAACCGAAAAGCAATATCATGCCAATCTCTACTGTTTGACATAACATAAAGCTTTACGTACTCAAACGTAAGTCAGACAAAGGAATTATAAAAACTCATTTCCTTACGTATTCGTTCGGCTGCCACACGTTCGTCTGAAATTATACACGTATTGTAAAAACAGGCCGTAATTCTCAACTTCATTGCAAATTCTGTTGGCGCTACTATTTTCTGTTGTCGTAGCTAACTTTTCAACTATTTGTATTGGCTTGCTTGTGAGTGTAGTTTTAGATCTAGTGCACGAGAAAAATATTCTTTTATGCTCTGCAATATATTATTATATGCAATATACATATGGCCGAAAGTATTATTTTATTTTGATACAATTTGACTCACTGACATATGTTCACTCACTGAATTTCGACCCATTGGTCCTAAACTACAGAACTGATTTCAGTCATTTTGTTTTGCATTAAATGAGATTTGTTTCCAATTTGACTGCTCAAATATCGTTTTAAAAAAAGAGATAGTTATATTCATTTAAAAGACTATGGATTTTTTATTTTTTTTTAGTCAGCACAACATAATCTTCTCTCCATTGGTTTACCTAAAAAATTATTAAATTAAGATTCACAGATTTTGTACTTACTTATTATTTTGAGTGTATAAAACATACAATCACTAGAACGTTTCCATAAAAGTTCAACAGTTATTAAAAAATGGAATCGGTAAGGTTGTTTCAATGGATTATACAGATAAATTACCAAATAATTATATTAGTCTTATTTGCTAGTGCTAGTGCTAGTGCTTTAGCTTTAAGATTTATTGTAATTTTAATTTAAATAAATATCTAAATAAATAAGTAAAAATAATAAAATATATTTTTTAACTTTCTGTCTGTTATTTAATAAATAAAAAAAAAAACGGAATTTCGATAACAGTTAAAATATTCAGTTAAAATTTTCTATATAATTTTTTTTTTTTTATTTTATTAATTAATAGTCACAGAATTACAAATATTTATATCTTTACCCTAACCGAGCACTAGCTACTATGGCTTTCGGTGCGTTGTAGCGATAAAAAGGCCAGTGCCTCTGGTGGGAATCGAACCCACTACCCCCGCACTGATAAACCAGCACGCTACCAACTAGCCTACCGGGGCGCACATTTTCTATATAAAACAAAAACTTTTTATATTATATTGAGTATTGAAATAAACGTAAATAATCTATTGTTTTTACCAATTTGTCTATTAATTTTTGAACAGTTGAAAATAAACTTAAAAATACAATTGTTTTAAACGAAAAATAAGTAGTCCTGTTTTTAACTGATTTTCAATTAATTTAATGTGTATATTCAATAGTCTTTACGGAAAAAATATTGTGAGTGTACAGTTCTAAATCATTATTAAAACTAAGAAAGCTTATGGTGTATAAAATATCACAATTAAGCTTAAAATTTATAAAACAAGAACAAACTATGCAAAAAAAAAAAAAAAATGTTTTTTTTGAACCAAAAATTCCTGCATTGTGCCCTCGAAAGAACCTTCCTGCTTATGTACTTATGCAACTACATGGCCTTAACTTTATGTACATGTTATTGTTGATGATAATGGCATAACATTTGCAACAAACATGGTTGGCAAACATCACAGTAGCAACATTACTGTACATATACAAACTAATAAAAAAATGATGATGGTGATGATGGTAGGAAAAAAATACACAGAAACACTCCCGTTAGTTATAACACGCTTCAGTGGCTGTAAAGGGATAGTTAGCATTTCAATTTAAGCGATATGATGGAATTTAATTAATTGTGGAGGAAATAACAAAACTGAACAGGAAAATACAAAAAAAAAAAAACACCAAACAGAAAACAGTTATTATATTAAACGTGATTATGAGGATTTCGTGATTTTGGGTAAACATTTCATTAAAAATATAACAAAATTTAAAAGACCGAAAAATATAGTGTTTACAATTATTCGACTAAGGCGGTTAACCGGTGAAGGCATTATTAGAAAAATCGCTTAAATAAATTAACCGGTTAATCAAGTTGGTTAATTGGCAAAATTTTCGGTTAAACGTTTAAAATGTTTTTCTTTACTTTTTTTATCAACAAAAATAAAAATAAATGCTATTTTGTTAAAGGTCAAGTAACGTTGACCGCGTTGGTTTAAGAAGTGATTGTTGAGCATGATTCAAAGTATCCTGCGGTTTTTTAACGAAACATGCCTTAGAATCTTCGGATTTTATATTGAAGGAATACTACTACATTTATATTTAACTCCAAAATAAGTACGAGCGCAGATCAATAAGTCGGTGACTTTTTGAACATAGTTTTTTTTTGCAAAAAAAAAAAAAAAATTATTTACCAACAAAATCTACTTCTTGTCTAACGTTTCTCCAATTTTTGTATCCCTCCCAAAAAATAGGATTTTTCGAGATCCATAAAATATGCATTTGTTTGATCAATAACTTCATCGTTGGAGCTAAATCTCTTTCCACCGAGCCATTTCTTTATGTTTGGAAATAGGAAATAGTCACTGAGGGCTAAATCCGGAGAATATGGCGGCTGAGGTACCAATTCGTAGCCCAATTCATGGAATTTTGCCATTGAGACTGTACACGTGTGCACCCGCACATTATTTTGATGAAAAGGGACTTTTTTCTTGGCCATATGGGGTCGTTTTTTTTTTTAAATCCTCGTTAAATCGTGGATACCCTTTTCAAGGTAATCCATGTGGATTATCCCGCGAGCATCCCAACAGAACTGTTGACATCTCCTTATTGGCCGACAAACTTACCTTGGCTTCTTCGGAGCCGGTTCACCCGCAGAAACCCATTGTTTCGACACTACTTGGTCTCCGGAGTGTTGCAATGGATCCATGTTTCATCCACAGTTGCAAGACGCCTCAAAAACTCATTCGAATTGCGATTAAACAACTCAACAATCCTTTGAAGTTGTTACACGATTACGTTTATGGGCAATTGAGAGCAAACGCGGCACCCATCTTGCAGACAGCTGTCTTAAACCCAACTGATCATTTAAAATCGAAACCACACTGCCATATGAAATGCCTATTGCATCAACAATCTAACGCACTTTTACCCTTTGATCGGCCAACACCATATGGTGGATTTTTTTCGACATTTTTGGGTGTATTGACCTCAATTGTCTATATAGAACGTTCAGCGTCATTTGTACTTGTGCGACCACAACGAAAGTCAGTAAACCATTTTTTTATCATTGAAATCGATGGTGCAGAGTCCCCATAGTATTTATCAAGCTTTTCCTTGGTTTCATGGACGGTCTTTTTCGCAAAAAATAATGTTTGATAAGCACTCGAAATTAACTTTTTTCACTTTCACTTTTTTTACTTGCAACAAACAACATTTTTGGAAATGTAATGTAAATATCTTTGTACTAACTGAATTTAAAAGTTGTTACCATTAAAATACACTTTTCAATTCGGTTAGCACTTTATTTCTCTGTGTGCACAGAATTAATTCGTAAATTGGTGACAAAGATTCAAAACAAATTCAAACTTGTCTCGAAATAAATTGAAATATTGGCTGCCATGAATTTGAGTTTTTTAAAAATCAAAACAGAATAAATAATTGTGTATATTGGCCAGAGGCTTAAGGATCGGTTTCAACCGAATTTGATGACAGTTTATATAGCGTTTTTATTTAAGCCAAAGGCATGAAAGCTGACAAGTTTTCATATAAAATCCATTAACCGGTTAATCGACCTATTTTAACCGGTTATTCGGGACGAATAATTATTTAAGTTTTAAGTTAATTGTTTCGACATTAATCGATTAACCAAATTTGAAACACTAGAAAAATGCCAACCAACCGGCGAACAAACAAATGAACAACTTATTTTGAAAGTGGTATATGTCCTTTTTCAAAAAAATGTATGTGGTTCATAGTATTCAATGGCTTCTATTTACTTCGCAAACATTTTTTTTATCAATATGTAAAAAATCGCTGACATTTTAGCGGAACTCTTGTGTGGTAGGTTACTGTGAACAACACGGACATTGTCCGGATCTTATAAACTTTGATCACTAGATTCGAGTTCTACCAACATGTAAAATTTTCGCGAAATTCGAAATTTCGGTAATTTTTTTAAAACTCATTTTTTCAAGCGAGTTTGATCATTTTTATGTTATGCTCTATGCATATGAGCTAGTCATGGGAAAAAGCGATAAATTTAAAAATTATTTAAAAATTTACAATAAACTAAAAAAATGTATTTATGAACAAGAGTTTTGGGCAAAAATATATTTTGAAAGTTGTGTAAGTCCATTCAATAGAGAAAAAATGTCAAATTTCGCAATAAGTATGTCATTTTTTTAAGTGTAAATATATTTAATGACGCCTGATAGGCTGTGTATAAAAATTGTACAACAGTTGACATTTACACAATAAAAACTTGTGTAGAATATAGAAATTTTCTTATAATGGAATTTAATAACTAAACACTTTATCTCGAATTGTTATTTGTATACATATGTTAAACGGCTGACGACAATGGTCAGAGTCGTAAATATTTATAAATTTATTTTTATTTTGTAATTATATGTATTGCTGAAAATAAAAATAAAACTACTACTACTACTACACAATAAGTATATTATGTAGGCAAAGACAACAGCAATTTTAGTCAAAAACAAATGAATAAAATTCAACTAACATTTGTTATTTTTTTTTTACTGTACATAAAATTACTAACAATTGTAATAAAAAAAAAACAATATGTTACTAAATAAAAAACACACATTTATTTTTTTAAAAAAATTAAATGAAAAATTAATGTAAATTCATAAAACAGTCATTTAATATGGTTTGTTTTTTTAAGTAAAAAATTAAATTTGTTCTACAAATGAATGACATTTACTTTTGTAAACTGTATTACAACCCAAACAACTACACATTTTTAATGCATAAGTTCCGTGAGTGCAATTTGAGGTTTAGATTTAGATTTATTTATGACTTTCCTATGCAATACGATTAGATCTTATTATTACAGCATAGGAATTTAATTTAAAATTTAACATGTTGATTATAAATTAATTTAAACAGTTTACATATAAATACTTATAAATTAGTTAATTTTAATTTTTAGATTATTATTCAAATGAAATACAAAAAATTAAATGAAAAAAAAAGATTTTTTTGTTAAAAAAGGACATTGAAAATGTGAAAAATAACAATAACAAAGTTAAGTTGTAGTATAGGAGTTAAATATTTCTTTTTTAAACTTGAATGCGTTACTATTTTGCTGAGTGTTATGAGGTAATGAGTTCCAAATTCTTATAGTTCCGATAAAAAAATGCCACGATGTGTTCCACTGTATCGAATGCTTTTTAATGATCCAAAGTATTAAAAAATCCACAAAGCCATCATCAATATGCCTTCTTATGTCCTCACTAACATTAAGAAGGGCGGTTACACAACTATGCTTTGGGCGGAGACCTGATTGGCACTCAGAAAGAACAAAAACATTAAAATAAAAACGTTCTGTATGTCATTTTAAAAACAAATGGACTCATACCACTTTCAAAATAAATGGTTCAAATATACTTTTTAAGCAAAAAAATAAAATAAAAATAAAAAGTTTATTTAAAATAAATTTATAAAAAAAAAAAATATCTTCATAATAGAGTTTTACAAGAAAACGACACTTAACATTGGTTTATTTGTTAACATAAAGAACATGGACTAAAGGAGTTTATATGAAGTCCTTTAAAAAAAGATTTGTCGGTTTTTTTTTCATTAGACAACAATTATTAAAAAAAAATATCTTTAACCCTTGGTCTGGGACAAAAATAATGAATAATGAAATAAAAAATTTAATTTTTCACGATTTTTAATCTTGGAAATTTTTAATGAAAATACACTTTTTATTAAAAATGTGCCGTTTTCGGTCAAAGTTCATCACGGTGTAACGTTTTGCAAAAATAAAAACAAAATTGATTTCTTCCATTTGAAACCATACACAGTAGAACAAGGGGTGTAATGAATGAAAATAAACAAATCGTTATTTTAAGGGACATCCTAGTTTATAACCAACAAACTTGTTGACTTTTTCTTAATGACTCCTTAACCAGAAAAATAACATAAAAACAGATGAAAAATACGAAATGTTGACCACAGTATAAACTTTGTTTGTTTTTTTTTTAAAGAGAGAGGAAGTTTTTTTTTTGGAATATAATTTACATAAAGCTCTTTGTAATTGAAAAAATTTTAAGCCAAAAAGTAGTAGAAAAAACTAGTAGTCACAAAGACATTTTTACCTTTCAACTCTTGTTTTTTTTTTTATAGCAGAAAAAGAATATATAAAATAAATTTACATTTTAAATTAACAACGTAAATAGCTAAAAGTTTTTCTTTAAAGATGTTGAAGTAGTGTTTTAAGTGACCTAGGAGATCTTTGTAACATATTTGTTATAATTTTTTTTAACCGAAAAACATGTTAGAATTTGTCTAAATAAAAGAGTTATGAATTAACAATTGTATCTTTAAACGAACTCAACAACTAAGAATCCAAAAACAAAGACTTATGTTCAGTTTTTCACTTCGTATGACATTTGGACTTTAAGTTCTATTTAAATACAAATGTCAGTTTTTAACTTAAAATTTAAATCACATTAAAGTGACCAATCTTGGGCATTTAAAGTCTATTTAAATTGTACAAATATAACATATGATTTTGACAGTTTGTTTTTTTCCGATTGGTAAAACAAACAATAAAAAATAAATTAAATTACAGCAGCCAATAAAAATTCAACTTCGGATGAAATTTTCACTTCTTTTTATTTTTATTTTATTAATTTAATTACAATTTTATTTTATTTCTATTTATATATATATTTATATTTATATATACGTACATATTTTTTTTTTTTTTTTTATTTCTGTATTTTTTATTTTCTGCTTTTTCTATTCCTTAAACAGCTGTTTTATGAATAATGATCATTAATTTTTTGACATTTCATGATGCTACCATACTTTTGTCGCAAATAAATAACAATTGCCAATTAAGACTGAAAAACTGAAACTGTATTTAAATACAACTTAAATTTAAATGGCAATTAACTAATTGCATATTTAAATACGAAGTTAAAAACTGGGCATTAGATTTTAAAACCACAAAGAAGACGTATACTTTATATAAATTGAAAACACTCATACGACACGGTGACAAAAAAAACGCCCATCATCTATTTAATATGAAAAATATTGTACTACATTTATACACCCTGCGGGAAATGAAGGGTCGATTGATCCAAAGTGGTAATTCTGTGATATATCATTGGGGGGCACGGCACGAAACTGGTGAAACCAAAACTGTGTTGCACCAAAAAGTGTTAATTTGGGTGTTATGACTAATCACGTGACTATAGTTATGGTCACAAACATTCACTAATTGGTACCAGATATATCATGTAACTGGAGAAAACGTAACCTAACATCAAAGTGTACTGAAGCAACTAGGGTCGTTGCAGTTGAAGTTGCTACTGGTCATTTAACTGGTTCAAAACCGTAAGCAGTGGATGAAAACATGGCAATTAGTGCCAAGGATGCATTCCCTTGACTGCTGCAAAGCGGACATAACACTGAAGGAATTTTGTCTGTACCGACTATGTGACAGTAGAAATGAAGACGTTACACTCCGCTGGTTTAAAAGAACTGAATACGGAACTGTTTAGACAGTGACCAGGGTTTCCATATATGGCGAATTCTCGCCATACGTCGAGATCTCAATACTCGTTTGGCAAGTTAATTTTTGAAATGCAGAGTGGAGATTTTTATGGCGATTTTTCAAGTGAATGGCGATTTTATACAAAAAAATAGAAATAAATAACCAGAATATGATTTTTTGCACAACTTATTCAGAAGCTTGAAACACTTTACAAGAATATAAATTAAAATTGCAAAGTTTTTGCATATTGGTTTCGAAATATTTTGTTAAGGTATCTTACAAGATTTTTGGTAACGATTTTTTATGTATAAGTAATTGGCGATTTGTAAGAATTTCTTTGGGAACAAAATTGAAACTGAGTATATATTTTGTTATTTATAAGTTATGCATTAATTGATTTGTTGCAGCTTCTTCTTTTTATTAAGATATTATTGTGAACTAGAATTATAATGCAGGATACAAAATTAAAATGTTCATGAAGTGCTTTTTAGAAGTGTTGGAACATAAAAAGTTAGCAAATAAAGAAAAAACTTGCAAAAAAAATTGTTATAATGAATTTAATGTTGCAGTTTTTTGTTGG
The DNA here is from genome assembly GCA_021234595.1 of Delia radicum. Lineage (NCBI taxonomy): Eukaryota > Metazoa > Arthropoda > Insecta > Diptera > Anthomyiidae > Delia > Delia radicum. Next base: position 81,917,448 of record CM037854.1, read on the forward strand.
GTATAGACAAAATAAACTAATTTTAAAATTTATTTTTGTTGTGCCTTTTTAATGGTTTTTTGAACCGGTGGTATGACGCGCTGTTTTGGATAAGTGCAGTGCCTGGTTCCGGATGGGCTATTTAGCAACCCGTACATAATATGACACACGCTGAATAAAAAGTGACAGGTAACTTGCTAATTACTTTCCTCATGCCCGGCGATATGTACCCTTAGACCAGTGCAGTGGTATGTAGGAAAACTATTTCATTTAAAATACCCCTATAACTGAACACATTGCGCTTAATATGTGGCTAGTTTTCCTTCAAAAATTTTTCTCCAGTTCTACGATACGTACACCTACACCAGTCACGTGATAAATTTTTTCCAAGTGGTTCACATAAATCCTAAAATGGTCCTACTTTAACACTAACTACTTCTAACTTGTCCCGTAGCATATTCATTTGAGTCGGTAAGGCAATAAGTTACCTTGGTCAAGCTATTCTCCACGTCACACAGTGCTCCACAGGTAGAAATTGTCACCTCCTATGACAAGCCCATGTTAAAAGTACCGGTCACTTTCTTATAACAGAACCGGAACTAGGACAGGTTCATACACACAAAGTTCTAGTCACGTGACCATACCAGTAACTGGTCCATTTCCCGCAGGGCATCGTTTATACTACAGGCAAAAAGAAATCGTTTTCGAAAACTCTTAGTTTAAATAAAAAATATGTATGGCATTTGACAAGTTGTTTGCAAAACCTACTAGGATTTGGTTGTAGTCTACTACACTCATACAAATAAGTATATAAAAATGGCTGCAAAAGTTACTAAAAATTAGTTGAAAATGACGTTGCATAACAAAGCAGTAAACTTAGCAGAATCTTTTTGCTAAATATATTAGTAAAATAAAAATAGCAAAAATAACTATAAAATCTACTAAGTTTTAGTTAAATTTTTAGTTGTATGCATGAAAACTAAGCGCCATTAGTTGTTAAAAACTTTTATTATAAACAATAAGACAACAAAAATACGGTTCTGTTTTTATAAGATAAATAAAACACAGAGTTGTATCTGTCTTTTATTTGGTCCTTTGGTCCTTTTGTATGTATATCGAAATGCTATATGCCAAAGACTGAAGCGTAATTAAAAAAAATTAAAATAATAGAAAACTAATTAGAATCTGAATTAAGCAATTGAAGGGCTTATTGTAAAAACTTGATAAGCCACATTTTATTTTTAGTTTGTTTTCGCCTTTGAGATTTAAAAAAATGTAAATCGTATAGCTCTTGCAGGACATTTATACTTTAGGCACTTGTAATAATTGATTAAGCAAGCCTTCTATCAAATATTAATCAACGCATGTCCAGAAATCTGCAAAAATTCATAAAACTACAAATGTGACTTATCATGTATTTACAATAAGCCCTTCAATTGTTTAAAGAAAAAATATTGTTTAAATTATTATAATAATTTTTTTAACATTATAAATTATTTTATAAACACAAAAACCACTTAACTTAAAACAAAATATTTCACTTTTTTTTTAAAAAAACTTTTTTTTTTTATTACACACAGAAAATAAGTTAGCTGAAAATCTGTTGAAAATATAAAAAAGCCACTTGCTTAACAAACAATTTTATTCCAACTACACTTTTTTTTAATTTAACATACAAAACATGCTTATAATCAGTGAGGAAAAAGTACAAAGAATAGTAGAAAGGAAAAAAACTATATATTAAAGCAAGATACAAAATTTTAAAGAAAAGCAGTTGCAAATCATTTTTAAATTTGTAATTTAAAAAAATCTGGAATTTAAATATTCTTCAATATATTTTTTTTATGGAAAAAGTCGTTCAGAAGTTTTCTTTTTGAAAAATATCTACAAATGAAAGCAAATAAAGCAAACTTTCATTGTGTTGTTTTTACTTTGGCCAAATTTTCATTAATTTGTTAATTTTTTGAGCTAATAAGACGTAAAATATTCATGTAAATAAAAACTAAATTTTTGTTTACAGTTTTGTCCCGACGTTTCGTCGATTATTTGTCGACTTCTTCTGGGGATTCGTAAGTTTTGATATTATAACATTAAAGAATTTTTTATAAGTAATTTTACGGGTTCGGGTCGAAATCCTGTGTATAACAAAATCCTGTTTTAAAAATCCTACTTTTCGTAATACTGTTTTACAAAATACTGTATAACACAATACTGTTTTGCAAAATCCTGTTTTACTGGGCGGCGAAAGTTTTTGTAAAAATAAAGCAAAAAGCGCGCGATTTTTTGCTTTATTTTTACAAAAACTTTTACTGCAATAATTAAGTAAAATTTATCTCAATTTATATATGATTATTAAAATAAACCATAACAAAACCAAAAGACAATTCCAATGTAATCAACATATATTAATAACAGCTGATCTCATTGCAGATGTTATCAGTTCACCTGTGTTGTTGTTATCATATGCAAATGTTTTGATATTGCAAGCAGCATTAAACGTGTTGATACCCACGTGTAGTTAATCAAATCATATGTTTAGTAATCTTGTCTTTTGGTTAAAATTGTTGTTTTGTGAATAATTTATAATGTCAAAAGTTAATATTTTTAAATCAACCAAAGGAAATCAGAAATTTTGTATTGATCTTGTACTAATTTAAGTTTATAAAATGCATTGAAATTAAGTTTTTGTTAAATGTTGTTGTTAATTTTTGAAAATTATATACATTTTTTGAAGTTATTTTTAATAAAATAAATTTCGTAAACCAACATTTTTCATTTACAGTATTTTGCAAAACAGTATTGAGAAATCCAGTATTTTGTAAAACAGTATTATGAAAAGCAGTATTTTTAAAATTTTTTTGACCAGTATTTTGTCTAAACACTATTTTGGATAACAGTATTATATGCGTATTCTTAATTTTACATTTAACATGTAACATACAACAAAAAAATACGAATTTAACAATAAAAACACATCCTAACTTAATATCACAGATTCATTAACTTCGTAACTAGATTATTAATTTCAAAAACACATTTTACAAAAGTTACCAAAACTTTTGAACAAACAGTCCCAAATTAAAACGTAATGGCGCAGCTGAAAGTCAAGATTTTATTCCAATAAAAGCATCAAATATCAAAGTACTTTTATTTTTTAATTAAATATAAATACTGTGTAAGTTAACTGTTAAGTTCATTTTGACTGGTAACTTGTTAAGAACTTTGTTCTTTCACCAAATGTATATGTTACCTTAACCCGGCAATTCCCATACTCTCGCCAAAGGAAAAAAACAATTTGTTTTTAGTATAAATAGTAAAAATACGTCTCGTTTACACTATAAAAACGATTAAAATAAAAAAAATATTGGTAGTTGTGTTTTTATAGCGGTGTCACCTATAGGTGACACTGGGCATAATTTATTTGATTTAACAATAATTCTACAATTTTTTATTTGTTGTGGAATTTATACCAACATTTTATATGAAGGCCTATGTCGCATTTGGCACACATTTTTCTAGTGCGTTCATGACAAAAACCGCAGCGACGATGTGAGCAATCATGCTCAATATGGTCCTCTGAACACCCTTCCAATCTAGTTTCATTTGAAACTCTTAACACAATGGGAACGCCACAATTGTTGCTCTTAGTTGGCTGCGTCCCGTATTTTTGCAAATATGACAACACGATTGCCCTACGGAATTGACAATAAGTCCATCTGTTATCGCATTTTCTATTGATGAGCCAAGCGTTCTGGCAAGCAGCATCTAGTCCAAATGCAAAGAGAGGAAACCACCATTTTTTCCACGTAAAGCTACTCTCATAGAATCTACATTCTCATCAAAGCGGTCTACACCACCCATATACTTATTATACATCTTTACAAGTGCTGGGCAATCGAATTGAATTTTTGTTCTCTTTTTATTGATAACACCAATTCTATCCACTTTTGTGATTGGTGTCAGTCCGTGACAGTTAGAAGCAATGTTTACGATGCTATTGTCATGCCATTTTGCTACAATTATTTTTTCAGAAGTCTTGTAATCTATCTCTCCTCTGGGCTTCTTTCGCATGTCTTTAGCATTTGGAAGACTGCAATTTTCAAGGCGATTTTCTCTAATCGTTCCTGTTCCACCAATGTTATGCTCATGTAAATAATTTAGCAAAGGCAGACCAGTAAAGAAATTATCAAAGTACAGATTAAAAGGATCTATTTCTTGAGGTAGTCTTGAGTAAAGCTCCAAAATAACTGCGGCACCTAGGCCATGCTCTGACTGCAACTTCAAGCTTGGACCACTTGCTCCTTGATATAATTCGCAGTTTACTAAATATCCTTGTGCCGTAGCTGCAGGCCAAATTTTGTACCCAAATCGTAATGGTTTTCCATGAATATGTTGCTTTGTGCTATGTCTGCCATAATACGGAACAATAGTTTCATCAATTGAAATATGCGATGAACCGGCCTTATCGAAATTGGTGGTAAAATTAGCAACAAGCAATTCAAAGTATTTGCGAGCCTTGGCAAATTTATCATTTTGAGGCAATGCGTTACTATCACACAAATGTAAATATTGCTGTATTTCAAAAAAGCGATTTCGTCTTATACTGCTGGATACCAAATCATTGTACGTGTCCGTTTTTTTTTTCCCAAAACATTCTCATGTATTTTGGGTGTCATGTATCCAGTCAACAGTAGTACAGCAATATAAACTCTAATTTCATTTTCGGATACATTCAATGTATGGTTTCCTCTGAAGAGCATACAAATTGCTCATATCTGCAATGAGGCTTATTAAATCTTTGTTGTACAATAACTCAAAGCAATCAGTGACACTGATATCTTCCTGAAATGTGCCTAGAATATCTTGATCGCTGTCCCCTTTACCGCATGAAGTAAAAACCGAAGTATTTTTTGACCACTTCTTTACCGTAAGTTCTTTCTTTTTCTTCTTCGGAGCAGGTTCCTGGTCTGCAATGTGCTCTGATACTTGTGGCGAGTCTTGATCCACTTCTTCATCTTCTCTGTTGGGTCTGGTTTGCACTTCAACCTCTGAGCGCAACATTCGGCTGGGAAGGTGAATGAAATTGGCATCATTTTCATCTCCACTGTCTTCATCAGTAACCTCACCATCCTCAGGAGGTAACAATATGATGTCACCAGGGTCATCTCCAGCCTCTAGTATTTGTACAATTTCGTCCAAGTTCAATCTTTCATAAAACATAAAATCAATAGTTAATATTTTGCAAGATATAAAATTTGTGGTATGCATACATACATTTATGTATAATACCCAGTGTCACCTGAAGGTGACACTTGAAAAACAGCCCATAATTTTCGGTAAACTATAATTTATTTTCTAAAACTACTTGCTTACATTGTTAGCTTGAATATTTAGCAGTATTTATAAAAAAAAATTATTCTGATACTTACCCTTTTGGCATTTTTATAACAATTTATTTATCACACGACACACCAGTATCCTAAAATCAAAAACACAGCTTAAAGATTTTTGAAAATCCCCTAATTAATAAAATTCTAGCGTTTCCAAAACAAAATCATTAAGGTAAAATAAGGAAGGTTGGCGATGTGGTTCACTCCGCATTGTTATATGATAGACGCCACCAAAAAAATTGGTTAAAAATTCAGGTTACAAATTAATTCGTTTTTCGTTTTTATTTCTAATAGAAGGTTACATGAAAAATATGGAATTTGGGATATATACTGTCAAGGAAAAAAATCTACATACACCCTTTGGTTTAGGGGTTTTATAGAGTTTGTGAAGAAAATTAAAAAATATATTTTTGTCAATATTAAAGGCATTAATAAATAAGTTTATTTATAAAATAAAAAAGTAATTCTTTTACATAATAAAAACAACAATAACAAAAACATTAAAAATTCATTGGAAAAAAGTCCACATACAGTTACAAAAATTAAACATTATTTCAAAATGTTATATAAAAAAAATAAAAAAAATTTTAACTTTTAGTATTTGGTCGGTCCACCTTGAGCATCAATAACTGCTTGAAGACGGCATTGATCTCACCAAATTTTCCGTAATATCGGCCCATGCACGAATAAGGGCGGTTTTCAATGTTTCACATCTACTACTGTTATATTTTCTTACCGATTTTTCCAAAACGTCCTATATGGGCTCTATAGGGTTTAAGTCTGGAGACTGGGGTGGTGAATTGAGCCGTCTTGGGGCATAGTATAGAAGCCAGTCTCGAACAACGTGTGGAGTATGCTTAGGGTCGTTATCTTGTTGGAATATCCATTGATTTCCCACGCCCAAGCTATCAACAGATGACTGCAGATTATGTTCCAATATGTTCTTATATTGATAGCGGTCCATATAACCCTCTACAAAAACCAACGACCAACTCCAGATGACGCAATGGCGCCCCAAACCATAACGTTACCACCATCATGTTTGACAGTAGGCATTATATTCTTTGGATCAAGTGCTGTGTGTGGTTTTCGCCAAATATTGGACCATCACTTCCAAAAATGTTATACTTACTTTCGTCGGTAAATATAACACACTTGCAAAAATTCATATCCTTGTCTAGATGTGCTTTAGCAAACTCATGGCGATGTTTACGATTCTTCGCTGAAATTAGTGTTTTTTTGTGTGCCACTCTGCTATTAAATCCATTGTGATGTAAAACATTTATTATTGTTCGTGGAGTAACAATTATATTGGAACATTTTTCGATGTGTTCAGTCAATTTCGGGGCACTTATTTTCGGATACTGGTTGACTACTTTAATAATACTGCTTACATCGCGTCTCGAAAGCTTCTTAGGTGTGTCAGATCTTGGCTTACTTTCGGTACTATTGGTATTTTTATAATTTATAATGATCGTCTGTGCAGTAGCACGACTTAATTTAACAGTCTTAGCAATTTCTCCATAAGATGTAAGGAGTTGTCACGCTGTATGTAAACTTTTTTCCCGCTCATAATTATGTTTTTCCCTAAAATTTCTATGTTTTATTTTTCTTCATATTTTTTTTTTTCTTCAAATAATTTTTATTTGAAATACCTTAAACATCGATATAAAATTTACAGTTATATTAGTATTTTGTTTTTATATACATCGAGATTATTTTTATGTTATTTTCAATTTATAACGAGCTTCCAATCTCCGTATATTTACAAAAATAAAGCAAATCAAACATATTAGCTAGGTTGATACTAGTATTTCGATCTGGCTAAAGATCTCATCAGAACCCGAAGTTTTAGAAAAGTTAGAGCCTCCATAATATGCAGAACTTTAAGAAAAAAAAAACCTATTAATAATCAATTTTGTTCCATTCTTGTCTTCTTAGTAATCAAGCAGTCTTTTCCTAACAAGCTTTATGACGTTACTAAACTTTGAAGACCAAAAATGTTCTTTTTATATAAAAAATTTTAATATGTACTCTGGCTCAAGTAATATTTTTCACAGTTATATTAGTTTTTTGTTTTTATATACATCGAGATTATTTTTATGTTATTTTCAATTTATAAAATAAAATGTTTTTCAATTATCGCTACAAATTCACTAGAACTTTAAATCCGTGGGGTGTATGTAGACTTTATTCCTTGACTGTATATATAAGAGGTTTCAAAGTCTATCTAAAAAGATTTAAAAGAAAATCGAAAACTTTTGAAACAATTTTTTTTTTTTTTGCTTTAAATATCGACTTGGTACGATGATTTTATTACATAACCCAAGTTAATCGAAACGGGAAGGCACTCCCTAAGCCCTTTGTATACTATCATATAGTGTTTAAGTATTAGAGCTGCTTTTGTTTTCTCACAACAAGCAACCAGAAAATAAACGTTGAAATATAAAGATGTAAGTAACTAATTTTTTGTTTTGCATAAATTAAGCAAATAAAAGCAGAGAAGTAAACAAAACTTGGCAAAGCACTACTAGTTTTTACATAATTTCTAGGAAAAAATCATATTAGTTGATATGTTACCAAATAATTGGCAACCATTTCTTAAGTGTATTTTATTGTGAATGTGAAAAAGGGTTTTATGATTATTTCTGCACCCAAAAATTATATAGTTGCTAATTGAAAGTTCTAACTATGTCAAAAAAACTGTTATTATTAAAAAACGATTCTACCAATAATGATTTTTATGAGCGTGTTTTTGTTATTTCATTTCACAAAACTTGTATGTACAATACTATTGTTTTTCAAATGAAAAAGTGAGCTTTTTAGCTTTTAGTGATTTTATCTTTCTTAGAAATATAAAAATGCTTTACTTTCAAAATTTAAATTACGATTTGAAATTTTTCTTGAACAAATTACGACTTAGATTTTAGAAAATTCAACTAACATTGTCAGTTGCTTTTTACTGTTCAAAAAATGCACCGCATAGTAAAAGTAAACAAATATGAAATATTATATTATTAACATCGACTTCGTAATTACATTCGTCCATATTTAAAGAGGTCCATTCAGTGCGCATCTACTTGCATATGATATTATTAAATTCGCCTTTAATAATATTGAATACTTTAGCAGATAATTAAAAAATTGTGTACTTAACTTTATCAATTGACTTCGGGGCTATAAAGTTTTCCAGGCGATGGTAGTAAAAAGGCAACAGAAGTAGAAATTGAAAAGTAAAGTGTTAATACATTCTGTTATTACAGTTGTGTTTAAAAATATATAAAATGTAGTTATGATTTTTAGAAAATACACTCATTCTTCTCTACCACGCCTTTCACAATAAAAATAAAATAGAATTGAACATTAATTATAGTAATAATTGCAATTGTCTGAAAAAGACGTTAAAATTCAAACTCAAACAAAAATCAAACTTTGCTCTATGGCAATTCATCCCGAACTACGTAAGCGCCATCTATCGAATATACAAAGAATATATCATAGATGTGGCATCACTTACAACATATGGGAAAACAGTGGACATTAGAGTGAGGTAAGTTTCTAAAAATAGAACTGTTGTGTTGTTGGAGTTGTACTTCTGAGACTATGTATGCAAGAACAAAAAACACCGTGTATTGAATAAAACTAGTTTTAATCAAAACAAAAACTCGACCTGACGATAGATCAGTGCGCTAAAGCGCTCTGTCTAGCGTGTAGTGCGAGTTCATGTGACATTAGAAATCAGTTTAAATATACCACGGTCAGTGAATGCACAGAAAAATTTCATATATACGCAATCGAAAAAAAAAAAAACATAACAAATATTACATTATTAAAAAAAAACAGGGTCACTGACGAAGGTTCAATACCATAAACTACGCAGTCCGATTCAGAAAAAATTGAAAATTTGCAATGTAGTTATGATTTTAGAAAATACACTCACTCTTCTCTACCACGTCTTTCACAATTCAAAATAAAATAAAATTGCACATTAATTATAGTATTAATTGCAATTGTCTGAAAAAGACGTTAAAATTCAAACTCAAACAAAAATCAAACTTTGCTCTCTGGCAATTCTTCCCTAATTACGTAAGCGCCATCTATCGAATATACAAAGAATATATCATAGATATGGCATCACTTACAACATATGGGAAAACAGTGGACATTAGAGTGAGGTAAGTTTCTTAAAATAGAACTGTTGTGTTGTTGGAGTTGTACTTCTGAGATTATGTATGCAAGAACAAAAACACCGTGTATTGAATAAAACTAGTTTTAATCACAACAAAACTCAACCTCACGATAGCTCAGAGGGCTAAAGTGCTCTGTCTAACGTGTAGTGCGAGTGCATGTGGCATTAGAAATCAGTTTATCTATACCACGGTCAGTGATTGCACAGAAAATTTCATATAGACGCAATCGAACAAATAAAAAACATAACAATATTACATTATTCAAAAAATTCAAAAAACAGGGTCACTGACGAAGGTTCAATACCAGAAACTGTGCAGTCTGATTCAGAAAAAATTGAAAATTTGCTATGTAGTTATGATTTTTATTTATATATTAATATATTAAGTATATATATTAAGTTCTGAATTTGAGCAATAACATTTTCAACTAACTTTCAAACTTCTAATAGATTTTTATATAAATTATAAATTGTGTATTTAGGTTGAAATAACTATCTATTTATAAGAAATTAACGCAGACTTTGAAATTAAATTTATGAAAACAATAAAAATTACACTTCTGAACAATTTTCAACTTTTTGTAGAAATTGTCTTTAAAACATATCGTTCATTTACTTCAAGAACGTCATAAATTAAAAAACATGATTTTTGAGTTAATGACGCAGAATTATTAGTTATATCACGTATCATATTGTGTAAAAAAATCGTATTGATATCTTGTATACTCACCTCTTGTTTGTAGGTACAAATCTCAATTTATTTTGGCCCACAAAAGGAAGATTCTCCCTAGCGTGCATACATTTTATCCATTCATTAAATTTAATACAAGCATTAAACATTCAAAAATAATAAAATGTGCTAATACAAAAGACTTTTGACAGTGTTAAACATTGTAAAATGTGACGGGATGTTGCACTTTTAAAAACAAGTATCCCAGTAAAAAATGCTGCATGTAAGCAGGTGTGTAAGGGAGTAAGGCAATAAGAATCCCTGCTTACAAATGGCATGATTCTTATATAGCGAATTCCCAATTGGAAACATAATTTTTGGGCAAAAAAAGCTCGGATTTTAGCGCTTAAAAAAAAGCCATGATTTTATGGATTTCAGTAAAATCATATTTCATGTCTACATTATTACGATTAAAAGTAATAATATGAATATAATATCATTTTTATTAAAAATAAAAATTATGTTTATGCGAAGTTTTACTCCCATATAGTGCGAATATCTTTGATCGCTTATAAGTTCAAAAGTATAAAATATTTTAATAAAGCTTAAATACATTTTTACAATATTTGATGTGCGTAAAAAATTTTAAAATTGGAAACGAAATTTTTTTTTTTTGTTATTTCTTAAGCGTATAATTTTGCTGAAGATTTCACAATTGTGATGACCACATTTAATATTGTGGTATACCGTGGGAGCCGAAAATTAGTCAGATGAAAATTTCATACAAATCCCATTAGTCTTTTAAAATCGACTCTATACTCCCATAGAGCACTTAGAATTTTGATAAAGTTTAAATACATTTTTACAATATTCGATGTGTGCAAAAAATTTTAAAATTGGGAAAGATATATTTTTGTCAATTCATAAGCGGCTAAGATTGTTGAAGATTTTACAATTTTGATGACCATATTTAATTTTGTGGTATTCCGTGAGAGCCAAAAATTTCAATATAAGTTTTCCCATTGGTCTTTCAAAGGTTATTAAGTTTTAATGAAAATTAAAATTAATCAAGTTCGAGGCCATACTCTATATTTATTTATAAGGATATTGTCCTAACAAATAATCTATAGAGTTTTCGTTTTCAAATTTATTGATTGACCACTTTCAGGAGTGTGTTGATAGATCTATTTCGGGAATTTTCTAGGTTCCCATCATCAGAACAAGTTTGGAAATAAGTGACAATCAAATGCAAACATCAAACATTCATATGAACCTAGTTATCCCACTAAATGAGAACTAATATATGAGCTTGAAGTTAAAGATTACTAACACTGATCAAAAATAAATTGAAAACTTTTTCGTTTTGTGCAAGCTCTACCTTCGGTATTCTTCTTTTTATTTTTATGCTTGTTTTGTTTTATTAAAATAAAATTCTACAGATATTCATTTTTTGTTGTTAACATTTTAGATATATTATTTTTTGTTATCGCTCCTCGTGATAGCTCTTCAGAAACAGTTAAAAGACTTATTATTTTCTATTACGTACTCGAAAATACCAAACACAATTGGAAATCACTCGGAAAAATAGGTGCATGTCGTTTATAGTCCACGATATGAAACTTTCTGCATTACAACCTGCATCCTTATAAGGGATTAGGGCAAGCTGCTTAAAGCCTGCATCCTTGTTAGGGAAAATAGTAAGCTCAACAGTTTTGTTTGTTTATTTTTATATAAAAATTATTCGTTTCTTTTGCTGTAATATTAAGTACTAACATCAGCGCATTAGTTTTTTTGCGCTTCTAAAAGCACGAAGATTTTTTACTGGGGTTTAATGAAGTGCTGCAAATGCTTGACCAACTTCCATCAGTGTAGTTACCAACTTTAATTAATAACGGTTATGAATGATGATGATGATGATGTTTCTTTTTTTTACTTAATCCTGCATCCCTCCACTCACTTCTTTACACACTTCCTTAGATTTCACTCCTTTATGGTAGTCAGAATTTCTTTTTTAACTCATTTAACTTGTTTTTAATTTTAAAATAATTTGCACGTACAACTTCTTTTATGTTCTTTTCGGAAATTACATCATAAACTAAAAAGTTGTACTGTGTACTTGCTTGTGTTGCGTTGTTCTTCTTTGAATTTCGCATAATGGCGACAAGCTGCATGTTTGTGAAAGGCTGGAATATATTTAATCTTTTACTACACCCTACTGGAGAATTTGTATTATGTAAAGTATTTTTGTTTTGCAGAAATTTTGGAATTATTTAATAATTAAATTTTACGTAATAATAATAGGTAATTAAAACTCTGGGCAACAGATTTACAAAATCCATTATCTAAGTTTTATGAATATTCATCTAAATAATCTAAACTGACTTAAAAGGTAGGTATCCTGATCGCAATGGAACTTGGGTATGTTGTAAAAGGGTAAATAAACTATAAGGCCTAAATATTGTTTTTTTTGCGATTTTATTTACAGCAGTTCCAAAAAAATATATATGCAAATTGTGTATCAAATGAGATACATTTTGAAGATTTATCTAGCAAAGCCAAAAACAATATTAAAAAGTTTTAAAACAAAAAAGTTTCGAACAAAGTTCAAATTTCACTGGGAATATTTCTCACTTCTGTCACCTCTACACTCAGGAAAAAAAATTTCATCATATTGATGAAATAGTTTCACAAATCGCTTGTCATCAATTGTTCATCATATTTGTGAAGTTTTCATAAATATAATGAAAAGTTTCATAAAAATGTATGACATAGAACTTCATCATTTCATTAAAAAGTTTCATAAACTTTGTGAAAATAAATTTTTCCCTTTTTATTAATATGTTTATGATTGACAAAGTCGGCAAAATCTAAAAGTGGAGTAGAGAGCATGTGACTAAAAAAAAATATATATATGAAAAAAATTTGATTGAAATATCAGGAAAACAACAAAGTGTAATATAAAAATTAAAAATTAAGAATAAAAAAACCTGTTTTTATTTATATATTTCCATTTTATTTCAACAACTAATAAAGTTTAGAAAACTTTTGTAAGCACTTATAAAACTACTTCACCATATTTATGTAATATTTTATAATGTTTTTGAAGCGTTTCACAAAAATATATGAAACTTCTTCTTCATATTTATGAAACATTTCATAAATATTAAGAGCATGTCATCAATGTGTCCTTTTTCGAAACAGTTTTATCAAATTTATGAAGTGTAAATTTGGACGAAACTCAATGAAGTTTTCCATAAATTTTATGAAGTTTTTTATAAATATGAAAGCTAAATAAATATGAAGCCTTTATCCTGAGTATATCACATTAGAGTGGTTTTAGAAAATCGATCTTCGATTTTTTAGGTGCTCAGCTCTAGGATTGTGTCATTTAGTGTAAAAATGCTATTGTGAAAGTTTCAGCTCAATTGAACTATGCCTTCCCGACCCCATTCAGCCCTAAAGTTTAGAAAACGTAATACAAGGGTTAACGTTATTTAATATGTCCAAAACTTTTGGCACAGAATCTTCAAATATTGTGTTAGTATATTTTACATCACGTTTATTAAAATTCAAAAGTAGTAAAAAAAATCTTCAGCGTTTTTTGTAAATTGAAATATATAAGTGTGGGGTCTTTTAGGGCCTCTGGTCAACATGGGTTAATGATGTCCAAAATTTTTTATTTTCAACCTTAAGTCATGATGATAAACAAAAACAACAAACGGTACAAAAGTAGATAATTTTCGATTTGAAATATTTTATGACAACAAATAAGGCAAAAATAACCAAAAAAACACAATTTCCTCGAAATTTGCAAAAATTAAATCGTTGCCCTACCCAAGTGTGACAGGGATATTTTTAAAAATTTTTATTTCGATCTCTAACATGTTTTAAACAAGTCACTGGAGTCCAAATCTCAAATTTTGCGATTTTGTTGAATAAATTTTTTTTAAATTTTAAATTGGATATTTGAAAAACACCCCAAAAATTTTGTCCGTTTTTGACATCACATTAGGACAGGTTAACGCCATCCAAAAAAAAAAAAAACTTCTTCTACATCTCACAAATTTGAGTAATAATTGCCACCTTAGTGGTCTGGGGCATTATTTATTACTGGGCTAGTTTTTACCGATTTTGTGTTTTTATACCTTTTTGAAAACATAATTATATCTTCATTGCGATTAATTTACATTCTTGAGTAGAAACTTTTACGACATTTAAAAAATTTTACAAAAACTAAAAAAGTAACTTTTGCCTTGTATTCCGTTTTCTAAATTTTAGGGCTGAATGGGGTCGGGAAGGCATAGTCCGATTGAGCTAAAACTTTCACAATAGCATTTTGACACTAAATGACACAATCATTGACCTGAGCACCTTCATATTTCAAAAAAAAAAAATTTGCCCATATACACTAAAACCACTCTAATATTACATACCCAAGTTTTATTGGGGGCTAATTGGTTCACGTAGGGATACCTCCCTTGTTAGACTAAATACGCTGTGATGCAAAAGTTATCCAATGTATTAATATTTAAACTCAAGATGCTTTTATTCTTAAAATCATTATGGCAAAATTAAACTAATAATGTATATTTCTGTATAAATATATGAATATAAGCAATATATAATTATAAACAATTGCTTAAAACAATATATAACTATATCAAAACTATATTGTTTGGGAGGGTAATGTTATTTTTACGATGTAATAAAATTATTTCAGTAAAGGACTCATTCAATATAAAACCATAAAAAACGAACCAAGAACCTAAAAATTTGAAAAGAGACGCCATTCAATTTTAACCAAACTTGGTGTGGAAGATTAATGTAATATACGATGTATATGACATAGTCCATTTTTGTTTGGTAATTCTTACGGTTGAGGAAATATCGTGTTTTCAAATTTGAAAAAAAAAAAATTAAATTTAACAAAAGCAGTCTTACATAATCCATATATTTTTAACTGTTAAAACTACGTGATTCATTGATACCTCAAATCTACTGTAATCGTGCTTTAAATGAATATATATATTTTTTTTTGATGTAAAATTAATTTTTTTTAAAAGGCGCAGTTCAAACACACATATTTCAAGAATCAATTTTTGTTAATTCTTAAAAAAAATGTCTTCTTTTAAGAACGATACTTTTTAATTTTAATAATTAATATAAATTGAATAGACAATAAAAATTGATTTTAGTTATAAACTCACACTAAAAAAGGAACAACGTGTTTTCTTTCAGTCTTGAAAGATCAAGACTCATTTCTGTGCTCCATAGTTAAGATGTTGCCGCAGTTCGGGCATACCGGTTTTCAGGAGCTGTTTTTAAGGAAGTATTCATGGGTTGGCACCTTAGCGTTCTGGGGCAGTATTTATTACTGGGCTAGTTATAAACCGATTTTAGATTTTAATACCTTTTTGAAAACATACATATTATAACTGTGGTAATAATTAACATACCTAAACATAGCTTTATAAAAAATAAGTTCGCAGTAAATTTCGTAATATTCAACAAACTAATTCACGTTAAGTTTTTAACTTAACTAGTTGAGTTAGATTTTAGTTAAACACTTTAAGGCACGAAGAATGTTGATGAAGGCCGTTACGGGCTAGAAAGCTAACTCCATTCATGCAGGGGTCAAATGACTTTTTTTTAAGTGTTTTTTCTGTTAATTAAAGTAAATTATCACAAATAAAATTATAATTTTTTTTCTGTTAATATGGAAAAAATATTCATGATCTTTAACCAAACCAACAAACATCTCACACATACATATTATCGTTATATCGAATAGTTTATCATTTAGAATAAACACTTTTACAATATTTAAAAGAATTTGCAAAAACTGAGAAAAAGTAATTTTCCCCATATAAACGCATGTTTTGCTTTTTAAGTCCTAGTCGCCTAGAGAAGGCGTTGCCGTAGAGGCCTATAATTACACATGAGTTATATTCAAGTCAAATATAACAAATTTAGAGGGTACCGTATTAATATTTCCAACATTTAAACTTATGGAACAGGGCTTTCCAAACTTTTTGGCTCACGTACCCCTAATTTTAAAATTTCAATAAATTTCACTTATAAATATGGTATGAAAATTAGAACAACTTATATTGTAAAGTTTAATTAATTGTATTACAGCCATACCTAAACAAGAGCGGCAAGCGGAGCGTTTTTTAACGCCTAGCGTTAACGCTGAAATGTCATCCCTAAACAAGAGCGGCAACGCTACGTCAAATCGACAAAAACAGGGTTATCAAAATAAAAAATATAACAACCCTGATTATTTTGACAATAAAGTACATTACAATATTGGTGTTTGTGTTTTGTGTTTTGTAATTTGTAAATTAAAAACTTATAAAAAAAACAAAATATTAAAGTTAAAAAAATGAGTTATATGGATGAATTGGAGGATTTAGAAAACTTACTAGTTTTAAGGATGATGGCAAATAGACGTCAAGGAAACCGAGAGATTTTTAAAAGTCGTGCATCATACGGATTTATTCTACGGGAGTTAATATTTTAATTGAAAAAAAACCCAGACCTATTTTTCAAATCCACCAGGCTAAATCATGAACAGTTCAATGTTCTGTTGAATTTAGTTGAACCTTGGCTTAGGAAATACTCCCACAGGAAACCAATTGAACCAGAGCAAAGGCTGTACATAACCTTACAGTAAGTACAATGAACTTAATTATTGGGTAATTTTCATTCTAATGTTTTATGTAATACAGTTTTTTAGCTCACGGAAGCGCTCTGCATGTTATATCCATGAAGTTCCGAATAGGTCTGGAGACAGCTAGAAGCGTTATTATACAGACGTGCGAGGTTTTGTGGCGTGTATTACAAAGTAATTACGTAAGTCCACCTAATACTGAAGAGTGGGTCAAAATTGCTGATGATTTTTATCGAACCACTAACTTACCCCATTGCTTGGGGGCATTAGATGGAAAACATGTAAGAATAACATGTCCACCGAATTCTGGTTCACAATTTTTTAATTATAAAAAATTTAACAGCATCGTAAGTAATTATTTTAGATTCATAAATTGGAAAAATTAATTACAATTTTTGTTTTTGAAGGTTTTACTGGCTGCGTGTGATAGTAATTACACGTTTACATTGGTAGACGTAGGTGCATATGGTAGCCAGAGCGATGGGGGAGTTTTTAGAAATTCCCAATTTGGGAAAATGATATTAAATAAAACTTAAGTGTACCTTCAGCAACAAACTTGCCTGGGTCTAATGTTATATTCCCATACTATTTTGTAGCTGATGCAGCATTTCCTTTAAGGGAAAATATTATGAAGCCCTATTCAAAAATTACTGATGGAACTAAAGAGATTTTCAACAAACGAATAAGTAGTTCAAGAATACGCATTGAGATTGCTTTTGGTAAGAAAAACTTCTACTATACGAATGCATATGAAAATAATTTTTTGTTACATTTTTTATTTTAAGGAATACTTACTTCTCGTTGGAGAGTTTTAATGACGAGCATATCGTTTTCACCGGAAAACGCAAAAAAGGTATTAATATACATATGTTTACTAAATACAACATAAAACACAAAACCATTTTTTTTACTTTATTAGATCGTATTAGCAACAGTAGTGCTTCATAATTCCTAAGGTTTGACATAATAAATTCAACTGTAGCAGAGGAAAGCGACAGCTCATATTTGAATAGTGTGAATAGAAATGATTTGCATACTGCAAACACGTCAAGCCAAACAGCCCTTAACTTAAGAAATGAACTTTGCTACTATTTAAATTCTTTGTAAAAAAAAAAAAAAAATTATATCCCCTGTATTTAAAAACGAATATTTAATTTAACAAACGTTTATTAAATGGAATTTTCACAGAAAACATCTATATGTATTACAATAAATATTAATAATAACAGATATAAATTAAATTTATTTTAATAACAAACAAGGGAAAATAATGAATTCAGGTAAATTTATAATCATTTAAGGTACAAATAAATAAATATTTAAAAAACTAACTTCCAAATCTACGAAATGATTGACATTGATTTGCAATTGTATATTTGTTTTTTTTTTTTCAGGTAACAAACGCATTTTTACAAATATGTAATTTCAAATCAAGGTCAATCAATTTGTAAGTTATACGTTTTTACTTTTTATAAACAATTTTTTCATTAACTAGCTTTAAAATTTCAATTTGAAACACTATCAACTTCACTTTCTTCTAATTTGTCCAACTTTTCTTTAGCATTTCAAAAAAGAGGCTGTAATTTTCTTTGTTGATGCTTTTCGTGGCTCCTCGTATTTTTTCTTCATGGCCATTAGCACATCCGTAAAAAGATCATCACTTTTTCTTTTTCGGGTTGGTTGTGTATTAGAACACGTTGTTTGGTTGCTGCTATCATCGACTAGCCAATCCACACTTGTGTCCAAGTCTTCGGATATATTACCGATTGTACTGAAATTAAGAGAACGACATTTCAGTACAATTTTAACTTGAAAAAGTATTAAATAATGTTTACCTTGCAGGCTCTATAGATTCCGCCAAAAAATTTAGACTTTCCATGTACTTCCACGGAGCTCCTCGTTTTTGTGACGAACCAGAAGGAAGATCTTCGGCCATTTTTTGCTTCCTGTATCTGTCGCGTAAGCTTTTCCACTTCAACTTTGCAATCTTTGACTAAATAAATTTGAGATAGAACATATAAGTAATTTTTAAGACAACAAATCTTTTATTTTACTACCTGACAAATTTGTGTGCCTTCCGATATCCTCCCAAATCTTTTCCTTATGTTTCACGTCCTTATACTTCCCATCTCTTTTATCGTACAGGGCATGGATTCTGATGAATTATCTCTATCATTTCTTCGGTTGAATTCTAATTAAAAAAGATATATAAAACAAAAATATATACTACATATAATTTTAAAGATTACTTACCTCCATTTTCTAATAAAAATATGTGTTTTTCTTGCTTATTATTTCTTTTTTTTTCTTTATTTGTTTACATTTGTTGTCTTCTGCAGCTAACTTCACTATTAAACGCGCTGTCAAAATCGGATTTTCCAATTGCAAAGAGTTGCCGCCGCGTTGCCGCCGCGTTATTTCGGGATGCTACATACAAATTGTATGGGCATGAGAACTTTTGACAGCTAGAAAACGCTTGCCGCTCTTGTTTAGGTATGGCTGTTACTTCTACTTGTATATAAAACTTAAAGTTTATACAAAACAAAACAAAAAAATTCAAAACTAACAAAAACTTAAAAGTTTATAATAGTAAAATGGATTTTTTTAATATCCTTAAGAAGATAAGAAAAAAATAATATTGTAAGGTTTAATGAAAATGAAGTTATTCAAGTTCGAGGTCGTATTCTACATTTATTTACCAGAATATTGTCCTAGTAAATAAATTATAGAATTTTTTAGTTTTTCAATTTATTCTTTGACCACACCTCCAAGAATTTGTTGATAGATCTATTTCGGGGAGTTTCTAGTTCCCCATCATCAGAACAATTTAGAAAGAGTGGTAACATCATAATGAAACTTGAAAATATATATAACTCATTTTTCTAACAAATGAGAAGTATTTGAAGTTACCAATAATAATCAAAAAAATAAATTGAAAATACTTTATGTTTTTGT